>CM049320.1:13849487-14449487 GCA_026874595.1 Sipunculus nudus | reverse complement strand
GATATCTTTTGAAATGTTGGATGTTTTTCCCTTAAATTTGAAATTGACATTACTTATATCAAAATCTAAAAAAATCTGGTGACTTTGACCATGATCTTTAAAGTCATGCTGGGACCGATAAAGCATCCATTGTCCATCATCAATCATCCACTGTCTGTTATCAGATATCTCTACGGCCGCTTCACCTGTCACCATGAAAATTGGCAGACTTATTTATCATGTGATGAATTTGCAAATATAAGCTTTTGGTGGCGCCATCTATTTTGAACTTTTTTTTTCAGCTGGCTGAAATGATCTTTTCTTCTTCTTCCCATATAGGCCAAAAAGTATTAATATTTTTGCTTTCATATCACAATCAACAGTTCCTTAGGGAAGGGGAATAAATTGATTATAAATTCAGTAAAGTCATTTTCAAAATGGCATATTAACGGAACTTCTGAATTTTATTTTATGTGTTTCCGTACATGGTTGTATGTGTTACTTAATTTCTTTGGAACTGCTGCAACCTTCATCACCAAATTGCACAGGAATATTGATCCTCCGACTGTTATTTGGTTTTCACCTGCAGGTAGTGCCACCTGTGCTGACCTACATTTTGCAGGCTGTAATGGACTTTTCTATTTTTTCCAAGATATGTCATAAAGTATCAGTATTTGGCTTTCATATCAAAGTAAACTACCTTAAAAGAAGGGGAAATAAAAGAGGTTAAATTCAGTCAAAATATTTTCAAGATGGTAGCTTTACATAACTTCAAAATGTGTCATCTGATTAATATATATCCCATGCAACCATCTCTTTCTGTCACATTTTATAGTTCACTCTGTAAATTTATGCAATTGCGCACTGTCCACTTGGACATGCATGATGTTGACATTTATGTTTTTACTTCTTAATCACCCACCATCATGCACAGGAATTCGCAGAGTGAATATTAAACCCCTGGGTCTCTTGTTGTATTATTAGCTCAGCTGACTGCAAGTCATCTGAGCTATAGCGATCACCCTTTGATCGTCTGTCTACCCGTCCGTCTGTCCGTCCTTCCGTCTGTCCGTTAACCTGGCACAAATCGTAACTGCTGGAACTAGAAACTTGTAACTTGACATTCTAAGAGGTCCATGAAAAATTTCCTTGGAAACCAGAAATGAGGTCTCTGTTACCCATATCCTTCGAGCTATGGGGCCCGAAAGTACCCCCCAGAATAGTAAAAAATTTCATACAAAAACTTCAATATCTCATTAACTACATCACTGAGGGTCATAATTTTTGGCATACATATTGATCATGAGATGTTTCATCAGTTTCTGCAGACTGGTGGCCCAACTGTATTTTTCAATTTTTTATGAATTATTTTCTCTATTTTTGAGACCTTTAAATATGTGAACATCTGTTAACAGGGCACAAATCCTAAAGACTGGACAGAGAATCTTCATTCTTTACACAGTGAGAGACCAAGAAGTCTCCATGGAAACCAGATATAAGGTCTCTGTTACCCATATCCTTTGAGCTATGGCACTCCAAAGTACAGATCACAATAATGGAAAATTTGATACAAAAGCTGAAGTATCTGAACAACTAATGCAGAGATCACCATAATTGTTTGCATGGATATTGATCATTGAGTGTTTCATCAGTTTCTGCAGACTGGTGGCACCATCTGTATTTGTTCAGTTGTTTTTATGAATTTTTTAGCTCAGCTGACTATAAGTCATCTGAGCTATAGTCGTGGTCCATTGTCCGTCGTCCGTCCGTCTGTCCGTCCGTCCGTCCGTAGATGTGGCACGTTTTGACACCGTAAGACCTAGGAATCCAATTTTCGGCATAGTGTTAGATGTCCCCAAGATCTCCTACCAAGCCGAAAACTGGGTCTTTGCGACTTTGTTCCTTTTAGAAATTAAGGAAAAACCTCAATTTTTATTAAAAACCTATTTTCACACTTCAGGGCTGCCTAATATCAAAACCACTCATCGGTTTTTCCTCATATTTACCATAAATATGCCTCTATATAGTTCCTATGTACATGCCTGAAATTATGTCTGTATTATATAATTTAAAAAAGTTATGGGCCAGAACATAATGCATTTTGTAAAAAATCAGGAAAGATATTTGATCACTTAACACAAAACTTGTTAAAGCTATGGACTTTTTTTCAAGTAATATAACTTTAATTAATCAAAATTAAATTGTATACCCAAAATTAGATCAAAATCTTTTAAATTTTTTAAAATATTAACAAAAATAAAAAATTGGTACCTTAAATTTTGCCTAACTTTGACCATGGCACGTTTTTTTCCTGTAAGTACTGTGGATTTAATTTTCTCAGCATGTTTTTGTTAGCATTTTGTCTGTTAACACCGAAAATTTGAAACCAGTTGATCAAAAACTAGATTTTATTCAAGTTTTCAAGCACCATGTAACATATTGTTTACATCAGGCTAGTGTTATGCAGTTTGCAAGAGCTCAGCTCCCCAGCTTAAGCTCTCAATTCCTAAAATTTGGCATACAATTAGATGTCTCCAAAATTCCCTACCATGCCAAGAATTTGGTCACTAGGACTTAATACTTATGAGATATTAATGAAAAACTTCATTTTTCAATTAAAAACCCATTGTTACACTTCAATACTGCCTAATATCAAAACCACTGATCTGACTTTAATCATATATAATATACATGTTTTTCTATACATTCTCTGTGCACATGCCAGAAATGATGTCAGTATTGCGTAATTGTTTTAAGTTATGGGCCCAAACATAATGCACTTTGTAAAAAATCAAGAAATATATTTACTCCTATAACAAGGGGCTTGCTGAAGCTAGAGATTTTTTGTCAGGGATGTAACATTATTTAATCAAGATTCAATTAAATACCCAAAATTAGTTCTGAATTTTTAAAATTTTATAAGTTATTAGTATAAATATAAAATTAGTACCTTAAATTTTGCCCAACTTTGACCATTTCACTTTTGTTTCATGTGAGCTCTTGTTTATATAATTTTCATATCATGCACACATAAGGATTTCAGCTTTTTAGTTTAGAAAGCTGAAAGAAATTGGCCAAAAATTGTAGCTTTTATTAATGTTTTTATGAGACCATGTCAGATCTTGGCTCTCTCCAGCCACTCTTGAGTCACCTGTATGTTGACCTTGTTGAACTTTCAGCAAGTTATGCACGCTTGAGGCGAGGCATATACTTGGCAGCAAGGCAGCTTATGGCCAGCCACAGTTGATCCAGGTGTCCAACCCAACTCATCTAGTAGTTTTAACCAACAACATAACAATAAACAATAAATTAATCAATTTTTATTGGTTTTTAATAACAAATTAAAGAAAAATAGAAAAGGAATTTGTTAGTTTATAATAATAGGGAATTAACTTGCAGTTACTGATGATATAAGAATCTTGCATCGATGGATAGAATGTCACGTATTCCAAATAACACCATGCAGTCACCTATGGCATTTTTCAGTTCAATTTTAATAATAAAAATAAATCATATTATTCATTACTAATCATTAGGGATCATATGAAGGAAATTAATGATAGACAAAGATGCAGTTGATAATATTAATCTAGATTCCTACTGTGTCTAGTGTGTACATTGATGTGAAATTAGTCCAAAATAAATATATCACATTTATTTTTTTTTAATATAAATAAAAGCCATAAAACCAGGTACTTATGATCATTATTTAAATGTGTGAATTTTGTACATTCTGGATTCTCAACACCATTGTTTGGTGAAAATTGAATAAATACCAGACATGGTGGGAATACTTTGCAATTGTATTTAAATACGAATATGAATATGTACTCCATTATAAAATTTCTTGCATAAAGAATGGGAATTTAGGTAAAAATGAAAGTATATGAATACCAGTGGAAATACTTTCCAAATGTATTCATGAATGCATTCATGAATATATTCTTTAATATTATTTTAATAATCATTTCAGTTATATTTCATTTTAAAAATCATATGATTCTCTTATTATTTTTAATAAAAATTATATCTTGGACAATATTTGTAATTTTTTTAATAAATAGTTAAACTCTTATATTATATGTTCTGCTTATAAGTTATATGGCCAAGTCAAAATCTGTGTGACAATAGTACTCCATTTGTTAATAAAATAAATGAAATTAATTATCTTCTCTGTCTCCAAAGGTACTATCAAAATCATACATAAGCTTAACAACAATAACTCATAATACAGCTTATACTTATTACCACACAAAACCAGCATGTGCCTCATTTCTAAATCATATTTTTTTTATCATATATAACAGCTGAGCGCCGTGACCCATAGGTCCCTTGTTTCTCAATTATTGAGACCTTTAAAGATATGAACATCTGTTAACAGGGCAAAAATCATAACAACTTGACCAAGAATCTTTATTCTTGACACACAGTGAGAGACCCATGAAAAGTCTCCATGAAACCTGAAATTAGGTCTCTGTTACCCATATCCTTCAAGCTGTATGGCTCCAAAATACCCCCCAGAATAATGAAAAATTTGATACAAAACTGCAGTATCTCAATAACTACAACACTGATGTTCATTATTTTTGGCATACATATTGATCATGAGGTGTTCCATCAGTTTCTGAAGACTGGGTGCGCCACCTCTAATTTTTTTTCAAATTTTTACGAATTTTTTTCTCTATTTTTGAGAACTTTAAGGATGCAGTTATCTGTCAACAGGGTACAAATAGTAACATCTGGACCTAGAATTTTCATTCTTGACACACACGGAACCCATGAAAAATCTCCATGGAAACCTTAAATTAGGTCTCTGTTACCCATATCCTTTGAGCTATGGCACTCCAAAGTACAGCTCACAATAATGGAAAATTTGATACAAAAGCTGAAGTATCTGAACAACTAATGCAGAGATCACCATAATTGTTTGCATGGATATTGATCATTGAGTGTTCTATCAGTTTCTGCAGACTGGTGGCACCATCTGTATTTGTTCGGATGTTTTTACGAATTTTTTTCTCAAAATTGAGACCTTTAAAGATATGAACATCTGTTAACAGGGCACAAATCATAACAACTTGACCAAGAATCTTCATTCTTGACACACAGTGAGACCCATGAAAAGTCTCCATGAAACCTGAAATTAGGTCTCTGTTTCCCATATCCTTTAAGCTGTATGGCTCCCAAATACCCCCCAGAATAATGAAAAATTAAAAAAAAAAAACAAAAGCTGAAGTATCTAAACAACTATTGCAGAGATCACCATGATTCTTTGCATGGATATTGACCATGTGTTTTTATTAGTTTCTGCAGACTGGTGGAGCCAACTGTATTTTTTTAAAGTTTACACATTTTTTCTCTTTTTTGATATATAAAAATACAGACACAATCTTGGCCTGTTGGTTTATCTGTTTGATGCTTCAGGTGAATGGGTATATACTACAATTCAGATGATAAAATTTCCTTTTACGAATCTCTTCCCAGTCAGCTGAGCGTCGTGACCAGTGGGTTACTTGTTTTATATCTTTTGCTCATATTTGAAACACATTTCCACCACATACATAGACTGGCCCAGTTTATGAAATAGTTATGACTTAATTGTTGCTTCTGGCAGAGAAATCAAACGTTCCCGCGTTGTATCGCACTTACTATCGGTACCGCCATCTTGCGGCAACTCATATAACTAATTTAACACTATCTGACCCTCTTAATTTCATGGACTGGTAATCTTGGCCGGTTCCCGGACGATCAGCGCCACACATCACCGCCTCGCTGAACTAAGGTCTTTTCCAGTGACGTCAGGAGTGGTCTTTCCCAGAATCTGTTTCAAAACCAACATGGTTCATTCAGTTATCGCCTATTCCGTGCTTCCAATTGGATACTAATATTCACATTTAATATGTCTTATTAATTTTAGGCCGTCGCTTATGTTGAGTTCGGTGAGACTTGAGAACACTTTAACCCTCAGCCTCAGTGTTAACGTTTATCGGACCACCAACTCTTGACAGTAGGCCTAACAAACTCTGGCTCAGCAAATCAGCGCGAGATATTCAGATGCACATGCGACGAGCGCAGTCAAAATGTACCAGCTGACTGAAACGATCACGATTCGCGAGTGGCAAAATGACAGTTAATACACTGGTTCAGACAAATGCTGCCAGCTGCTCTTGTCATCTCGGCAGAGGGAATTTACTGAACCTGTTGGTACAAAATTGTTGCGATAGTGTTTACAATATACACTTACATTTGGCCCATGGACCGTAATATTCGTCCAGCAGAGATATATCAAAGGACACGAAGGTCCATGTGTGGAAAACCTGAATACATGATTTCAGTGCAAATGTTACCAAGCGGGTCGAGCTGTGGGACCGATCTTTGCGATGTAATAGCAACGATGGCACTCGCATGAAGCTTGACGGCCTGATATGCATATACAGGGGAATCGTCAGATCCTCAAAGAGCCTTGCGACGCCTTAATATGCAAATATCAGGGAATCACCATACAGGGCTTTTGTGATAAGAGCTGGCACTGAGTAAAGTCTATCGGTATATGGAATCATGTTTTATTTTAAGCATTTTATTAGAAAACGCAAATACAAAAGGCCAGGCAGGGCTACCACATACTCGGAGGAATTTTAAAAAATATCTGGCGGCCATGACTTAATCTTTAAGATAAAATCTGCTAATTTATTGGTTTTCAATAAATGCCGTTACTTTTGAGGGAAAGCATATTTGGTCCATGTTTTGGTGAAGCCTGTTGCTCTACTACAAAAACAAAGCCATTTCTTTTTTAGCGAACCTGTGAGCTTATGTGATGGTGGAGGATTGTCCCTCCACTGTAGTCCGAACATTAACTCATGCTATCTCAGAAACCGTCAGCACTAGCGGCTCCAAATTGCATGTAAGAATCTGTCACATGCCAAACTTAACCTGATTGAGCTTATTTTTAGGCATCTCCATTTACTTCAGTATTATAGGGAAAATGCTTAAAAAAATCTTTAAAAATCTTCTTCTCCAGAACTGTCCAGCGAAATTGTCAAATATTTCACAGAAATAATACCAGAAACAATTTCTCTCAAGTTTGTTAAAATGGTTCCAGTTTGGTGATTTTTGGCCAAGTTACAGGAAGATGAACTTAGTCATCTGTCCAAAAATGCATATAAAAATAAATCAGAAACGGCTGTTGCTATCATCACCATATTTTATGCAGATGTTGGTCACATGAGTCAAATCTGAAATTGAGGTATTGGTGGCGCCAACTGCATCAGCCTTTTTGTACGGGGGTCATCAGTGTCTATATCATACTGAGGGCTACACAAAACTTCTTCTCTGATATCATATGGCCAAAATGTTTAATATCGCACAGAAATGATCCTAAGGTAGTGCTTTCTGAAATTTGTTCAAATGGTCTCTGTTCAGTAACTTTTGGCTGAGTTATAAGATTGATAGTTGAGTTTAATCATATGCCATAACAGCCCCTTTTAGCTCAGTGGAAACAAAGATCTTCTCAAAAACCACTGGGCCAAATTCTTAAATCTCGCACATTTATTATCCGCAGATTTTGATAATTCAAATTTGTTTAAATGGTTTTGGTTCAGTGCTTTTTGGCCGAGTTACGGGAAGCTGAACGTAGCCAGTTTGCTGTATCTTATTTTACGAGTTATAAACCTGCAAAATATTTTTCGACTAATGCCACTAAAGCCAATTTGTTTAAAATTTTACAAGAATAATCCCCAAAATAATTCTTATAATAATTGTCTTTAATGGTTCCACATGAATGATTTTTTGGCTGAATTGTGGAGATTTGAGTCATTTTACCGTACATGTTAGCTGTGTGAAGCAGTTACATGTAGCCTTGCACCAGTTTATCAGCATCTATTACACCATGCCACTAGAAATTAGATTTCAGGTTATCTATAGTTAATAGTGACAAGAATGTTTTTCAAAGTTAAAAAATATTTAGATTTATGATTTAAATTATTCATCATACCAGGCAATGTTAACAACAACAGGTATTTAGCTCTCTGTGGCTATATAAAGTTGGCTGTACAATAATTATAAATAATTGGTTATCATACTCAATTCAAGAATTTGCCATCAGTGAGATGTATCTGGATTATAATTTTGCATTCAGTATGCATCTGTAATTATTTTTTTTTTCATATTCCTTATTCTTTTTTTTTTTTTTATAAAAAGTCAACTGAGAAGTATTTTGTATTTGGAAAATGTTTCACGTTATTTCAAGTAGGGACCACTTTTGTGTGCAGATGGCAGCACTTGGATTACCATTGGCAGATTGTCATGATTTGCCAAAGTCTGGATGTTGGCCATTAGCCAAGATGATTTAAATAGCAATGGCACAGTGCCAGGATTGGAAGAGGCCTATGTGCTGCAGTGGTGTTTTCATGGTAAGTTTCTTGTATCTTTTTAAACAAGTAAATGCAAATAGGGACCTTGAATTTAAAAATTTCTGAAATTTGGCATGTTCATCCATCTTTGAAAGGTTCTCTCCTAAACCAGACAGATGGTGCCACCTAGCTTTGTTTTTAATAAATAAATAAATGCCCCTTCTAAAGAGTGATTCACAGTATTGGCCTGGATTGTGAATATCTATAGATCTTGGACTCCTACCTCTTGTATTCAGGACTTGTGGCGCAACTGCAATAATTTTCCTGTAGCGTCCATCCGTACATGTGCTTTTGGTGAAATCAGCTCATTTCACAGGAGGGGGTCAAGTTATTGGTCTAAAAATTGGCATGTTCATCTATCTTGGAAAGTTTTCTCCTGAACCAGACAGGTGGCGCAACTCGCCTTTGTTTTTGTAGAATAAATTAATGCCCGTTTCTCAGGAGTGATTTGCAGTATTGGCCTGAAATTGTGCATGTCCATAGATCATGGAATCCTCCATCTTGTACTTGAGACTGGTGACGCCATGTGCAAACGTTTTCTTGTGGCATGCATCCGTACATGCGCTTTGGGTGAAATTGCTTATATCTCAGGAGTGGGTCAAGAAATTTGTCTGAAATTTGGCATGTTTATCCATCTTGGAAAGTTTCTCGTGAACCAGACAGGTGGCGCCACTCCCCTTTATGATATTGAAAAATAAATTAATGCCCGTTTCTCAGGAGTAATTTGCAGTATTGGCCTGAAATTGTGCATGTTCATAGATCCTGCAATCGTTTCCTCTGGAATCTATCCGTACATGTACTTTGAGTGAAATTGCTAATATCTCAGGAATGGGTCAAGGTATACATCTTAAATGGATTTCTTGTAAACCAGGCTGTTGGTGCCACTTTCATTTCGGAGGACGAATGACAACCAAAGAAAAGTTCATCAGGTCCGGAGGGGGGGGGGGGGGGGTCAGGCTCTCAAAAAATGTCTGAAACTCTGAAGAAAAAAGTTTGTTGCGACTGAAAAGGGGTCCGGTCCCCCCCCCCCTCCGATCTGCTTCTGTTTAAAAAAGTCAAGCACTTCATTCAACACAATGGTCCTTTCAGATGGTAGCACACAGGAAAACATTCCATTTTAAACCAAATAACAAGTATGCTGAGAGTTTGTGTTTTCAACCACAACACAGCTCACACAGTCTCTTTGGGCAACAGAATATCATTTCACCATGATTCATCAGTAGTCCAGCCGGATGCCACCTGTAATCCTGCTACACACTTGCCAAGCACAATCAAAGGCTACTCTGTCTCCACATTGTGCAGAATCGGACTTGCAAAGAGTACGACTGTGCTGTTTTGGGTTTGTGGGCTTCAAAATCTGCCACCGTGGCTTCTGGCTTCACCAGCGGCGTAGGTATAAACTTCGTGAAGAGGGTTCTGTAACCCGTTCAAATATGTTGAATCAGAATTATTTTTAGGAAAATTGCCTAAAAGTGTTTTTTTTGTGGAAAGGACTTCAAGGAACAAGTAATATTTTGTAAGCATACGCATGTAAAATGTAAACATAATTTGTTTCCGTGAAATATAACAAATTTTGAATATGAAGTTTGACAGTTGACAAGTAGTTCCGGCCGTCCGAAATTGTCTGACAGGATGAGGCTAATTCTTTGTAGAAACGACCTTTAGCAGAATGGAGCTTTGACCAGCTTCTTCCCCAGTCGTTCATAGGCCTTACGTAGGCCTATACGCACGAAAATATACGCTAAGAATCCGCATGGGAAAATATATGACGTTTCATTATCTGTGCTTGCAGCTCACCTGCCTATATTATAGCAGTTTTCAATTCTGACCCGCGACACTAAACAATCCATTTCATGAATAAAAAATTAAAAAAAACTACCGGAAATAACCTAATTCTGATGACCAGAATTTTATTGTTCCACTGTTTATTGATCAACACGGGCACACTACCAACCAAAGTACACAGGATATAAAGTCAGTCGAACATGATTAGGTGTATGCTTCCAAAAGTTCACAATGGGAACAGGAGCTAAATTGAAAACACTATCTATTCAGGGGGTATATCACTTTATATAGATATGTTTTGTGGTGCACTAACGTTAATTTAAAATCCTATTTTTCTTTTAAAATACAATAATCGGAGTCGTTACAAATATCTTCTCCACAGAAATGACTTGCATGGTGACCATGAACAATATGTCGTGTAACTTTGGTCAAAACGCAAGATCACTTTAAAGGCACATTCTGTCACTAAGATCATGAATATTTTATATATGAACATTACAAAGTGACTTAAAAAAGCAACAGCAAGAGTATTTGCAGCTGCAGCATGAAAAAGATTAAATAGAAGACGGGCTGAAGTCGTGTCCAGATGTGCTACCTTATCATACAAATGCTTTAATATCGGTGCTGAACGGTGGTCCCAATATCGCAAATGACAAAGCTTGCAGTCTACAGAATAAACACAGAGACTATACAAATGACTTTGTAATTCCATGGGCAAAGATTATCACTTTTGAGCAGATTGAGAATAGCAATAAGGTCAGCACCAGTTATAAGGTTGTTGTTATCAGTTGCTTGGACTTCGGCTCTCGTTCTATCGGAATAGCTGGCGAATGAGGTTTGCAACCCAGGGACTGAAATATACAACCTTATAGAAATATGTGTGCTGTTAGTTGCACTGTATAATATATTGGTATTAATCGTAAACCTGGTAAACCTTTATTTCGTTTGCCACTAAACAGCAACCCGAATTCCTTGTAAGCAGAGAAAAACTACTGGGCAAACGCATTGATAAGCGACCTTTAAATGAACCTAGATAAAAACTGCATGAAACTGATATTAAATTTGGCCAATTTCGACGTGTTTTGAATTGTCCACGATCCAGTTTCAGTGAAAGATGGCTCGGACAAAGAAGCTCAGCACATTTTCTGGTCTACATGAAGATCGTTCCAATAGGAATATAGACAGGAGCTTCATCAAGAAGGAAACTTTTAAATAGGAAGCTGTTATTAACATTATAATGGAACTGTGTATCTGTTAGTCTGTGAAACGCCTTATCTGAATACAAATGCATATTTGCGGATAAATACTTACTCCATCCGTAAAGGCTTAGAACGACAGGTCAATATAGACGTCAAGGTTTTCACAAACAGCCGAGGTCCACTCGAATGTTATGTTCCACAGGCAACAACCATCAGGATCTCCGCTATCTTCGTATACCCACCAAGGGAATATTTCCTGACCAGCGAACAGGCTAATGGAGTATACAATCCGACTGGTCACTGATGTGATTCCAATACAAGATGGTTCATGCATGAAACAAACTAAACCTCGATGATGAGTACATTTGTTATGGATGATAATAACGGCTATTTTCTGGAAGTTCATAAAATCGTTAGAACTAGGCTTCCTTGTTTCTATACCGAATATGCTTCAGTGATTTTGTTTATAACATTCATATATACATATTTACACAATAAAGATAAGCGGTTTGACTCTAAAGATAAGTGTAACAGTAATCCAGTCCTCTTGTAATACGATGTTGCTTTTGGCTCAGTCCAACAGATAATTTTGCCTGAGTTATCTTCTTGATTCATTTGTCTATGCTGACGAAACGCAGACATAACTTTGTGTTTATTGAATCCTTTAAGTACTAACACCCTGGTTTAGTTGGATTGGCTGGAAGACCAAGGAGAACATTTTATATAAATTAAGAAACAAGTTCAAATGTTAGTTACAAATAGCGCATAATTTATGCTGTTCCTCAAACGGTAAACTTGTCATAATGAGAACTTAGTTTTTCAAGAGGGGAAGGAATGTAGTAGGATTTGGCAGGATTCCACCGGACTCCAAGAGCCGACCTCTGCACTTTTGGAACTTCGGATCTAACGTCACCCGGAATTGCGCATAAGGCCCAGAGTTTGGACACTGTGAAGACAAGGAAAGTGATAATAACATAATATTTATCCACTTAAATCTTGGGTCTTTTCCGCCATCGATCACCTACAGGTGAGCGAACAGATAACTTAAACATGTGGACGTAATGTAAAAGAGTCTACACGTTTTCCAGTTGTCTTCAGGTGAGAGCTATTAAACAGTATTTTTCGGCCTAACCTTGCAGATTTTTCTTTCTGTTATGAGCGGACAAATACTGCCGGTCATTTCTTACCTCGCTTCCGTTTCACGAGGCGACGTTTCATAACTTTTTACTCTCGTTCAATAATCCTGTGTGAGACAAACATATATTCTGGGACATATCATTGATTGATAGGTATTCTTGAGCTCTTTTCTTTAAAACCAGTAGTAGTCATGTCAGTTGGCCGAGACATTACCACTTCCTTAGGCTAACCCAAATCACACGCTATAAACCTGCTAAATAAAAGTGTCGAACTGTTAAAAAAACAGCAAACGTCAGTGATTTCAACAAGGACCGCGGCAAGCCCAGATGAATAAATTATTGTTGCAACACCGTGTGGGCCTATGGGGACAGGTTTGGTTCAGACTGCAAAGCTGGGAATAGGAACTACAGGGGCATAAGCCTCATTGTCTCTATAATCGTTCACAAATAAGAAACGCATGTAGTAGTCGACAGTGCTGCTCAAGTAACCAAAGCGAATATGAGCCTAATAGAAGGCCTAATCAGCTTCCCTTCAAAGGCTGTGACCCTGAGAGGGATTGGAAAAAAGGACTGAACCATCCCGGCCTATAGAGTCGATGGTGTTGAAATTGGCATCGGACAGTCATAATTCAGCTGGGATGTCTATGCGACCGACATTAGTGATTCAGTGCTTCCGGGGCTTGACTTTCTGGCAGCTTTGCATTGCAAGATCGACCTGGAAACCAACAGTATTATCTTTCCTAATGAAACTGTATCTGACAGTTAGAAACGGACCTCGTCCGGCAAACATGATGCATTTATGACGTAGCATCCTGTGGTAATGTACGGATACCCCCCATGTCATTCTCCTCTATTCCGATCTAGAGAGTTGACTCAAGTGGGGACTGTAAATATGTGGTTGAGCTCCAGAACAGCCTGAAGGGCCTGATGCCTACAAGTGCTGTAATCAGGGACCAAGGGTAGATTGACGTACTGAACGACAACAACCATTCAGTCTACATAAAGTCACAAACCCACCTAGGAACGGCTGTGGAGACTGAAGATATTCTTGGCAGTGCCATTACACCGCCCAGCTCTTCAGAGGACTGGATGTTCCGAACTTCAGAAGTCTTCGATCAAGGAGGTGAAAACCTCACAAATCCAAGAGAGCACCAGATATCAATGAATGTAGGCAGGATAGGTCATACTCGTCAGATTCAGAGGCCTTGGCTCAGTCGGTTTCACTGGATGGCCAAGGCCTAAGTTCAAACATTAGTGAGTGTAGGTAGGGTAGGTTATACTCTTAATCAGATTCGGATATTATGGCTCAGTCGGGATCACTGGAGTGCCAGTGTGTAACCCTAGGCTCTGACAGGCGTAAGCAAAACGGTCAAGACTCATCGTCAGAAACAGAAACCTTAGTTCAGTCAGCCTTAATAGATAACTCAGACTCTTGATTCCGTAGGCGATGTACGAGATCATGGTTGTGGTCCCTTTGAGGCAACAGGAGCTGTGCACTCTAATGAATCGAGTTCAGGCGAATTGGTTCTGGATTTCCACCACACTATCTCGGACAAGCAAACAGCTTAATACCGTTTCCTTGAGCGCCTGCTCAGTAGTGCAGGTTTCGGCAACAAACTCTTTATCCTACACTGCCGTGAACACGGTGACGGAGAAGCCTCAAAACAGGTCCTAAGATGACCCGAAACACTTAAAGTAGACGATAGGACCCTAGACCAGAGATCAGAACCTTTGACCTACCACGCTCATCAAGGAGATAACTTGGACACGTTTTCAAGCTGTCTTCAGGTGAGAGATAGTAACAGTATTAGCTCACAACTGTATGAGCGGTATCACGTTCATAATATTGCAGTCCTCGATATTAGTGGGCATATCATCCTGACAGTCGATAGACCCTCTTAAGTTAAGTTAGAGGGGCTAAACACCGCTATGACAAAAGACATGTATGGTTTTAATTTTCTTATGTTATAATTGACCCAAACGCTATAGTTACGGTCATGTCCTACAGGTCATGTCCTATTGTGGTGGAACGGTCCATATGAGAGTCGGTGTTCAGATCAAATGTATCGAACACAATGCATGGATCATGTTCCCACAGCTCTGGCCAGTCCATTTACTACGTTCTGCTTTCAAAGCTAAACAGTTTTCATTATGAGCTTAGATTGATTTGCTGGTTTCACCATCTGCCCAGTGGGTATGCCGTGTCATTTATCCAGCTAGTTGTCACAGAAACAGCTCTTCCAGTTTCCGGTCATTGAGTGATGTCCAGCCTGTTGGAGAAAGAAGTACGCCTTTATTGTAATCCGGGCTCCTTAAAAAATCACGGACAAATGGTGTTAAAGAACAAGTTTATTACTAGATTATGTTGTGATTGTTACATAGGCAGTGACATGTGGATGCTGAAACAAAAGAAACGAGTCATTAGACTTACAATTAACTGTGTCAAATATGCAACAAACTGTGAATCCTTTTTTAATCGATATATATATATATATATATATATATATATATATATATATATATATATGCTGAATATGTGCAGATGTGGCAAGTGACCAAGATGCTAAGATATCTAAGTGATGACAAAAATGAATGCTCTGTTTATATGATGATATCAAAGCAACTCTTACAGTAAGAATGTGGTGTTCTGGCGTCGAGTTGCCATAACGACAGATGAACAATAATGACCTTCATATAAAACGAATGGCCTCACAGTCCTAAAATGAATGCCACCTAGATGTGTCATTACCATAATGCTACATATGAAAATATGTGTCATTATCATCACTGTTATTCATCACATATAAGTATAGTCTAAAAAAGTCACAAAATAAAATATGTTAGTACGAACCTGCTCTCTTTATGCTGTGATCTAGTTGATCTAGCATCCTAGACTAAGGTGTGCACCAGACTAAGATGGTCGCCTGCCTCAAGATGCACTGTAAATAAATACCCCTGTAAAACCGTAGGTCAGTTTATGACCTTTTAGGAACAATATAATATACAATGTAAACTTATAAAATAAGTGAATGCCTATATCAATATTTAAGTTACATATTTATAAATAATCATACAAGTGATGTTTGGTTCCAAGCCTATTCACATCTACAACTCAGTGTATACCTCATATATACCATTATACAGTTAATACTAAATTAATATATATATATATATATATATATTTATATATATATATATATATATATACTTAAATGAAGGTCAAACTACAAACAACATCAAGATATCATATATAAGGTATAATGACAGCCATGGTAACAGATAGCCAACAATACACAGTCCTTGACCATTGCTAGTGATACTACAACAATATGTCCATAATGTTATTGACCTAAGTTACAATCAATAGGAGGAGGAATTGTATAATGCATACACATAAAACCATAAACTAACCTGTCAGCTACTTCTTTAGGAAAAATTCACATTCAAACTCCATGGGGAAACTCCCTATAAAGAACCTTCAAAACAAACTGTTCTTATTGGAATTCCCTGTCTTAGTGTGGCTGATCTCGTAACACTGCCCCCTCTTGACCAAATTATAAACTAGAGTGGGGTAAAAAACTGTACCCCTTACTTGCTTCTGCCAATTGATGTCAATGAATTACACAAGGAAAAGGACAAAGGGGTTTCCAGATTCCAAGGACGTGACATCGTATTTGCCCCCCCCCCCCCGCCCTAATATTTGTCTCACGTCTACTGTAACTTTGGTCAATGACATTTTGGACATATTGTTGTACCTTTGATCGGATGAAACATTCCGAGATCTGCTATGAGATAATATTTCTCATTTTAAAGATTAAGTCAAGGTCGCCAGTTTTTTTTTTATTCTTCCAAGTACCTGGTGGAAACGTTTCGAATATAATATTACTAAGGACAAGATATGTTTTACTTAAACAAGAGCCCCAGGGGTGAATGTTCACTCTATGAATATCTGTGCATGAACGTAGGTGATCAAGAAGTAAACTAGTGGCCCATGGGCCATGACGATCAGCTGAATTTAAGAAACGTTGAACAATGAGCAAAATGACTGCCAGAGTGAAAAAAATCATGAACTTTGTAAATTGTCTTTAGAAATGGGTTACAGTAGGCATTTTGACAGATGACCATTTCATTTGTTGGTCTCAAAATTAGAAAACAAATGCCTAACAATTTGGGAAAAAATACAGGTAGTGCCAATAGTCTGCAGGAACTGATAAAACAGTAACACTCCATATATATATCCAAAGAATCATGGCTATCGAGGCACAAGTTATTCAGATACTGGAGATTTTGTATTAAATTTTATTTATTCTCGGGGGTTATTACGAGCCTTATACCTCAAGGAATATGAGCAACAGAGACCTGATTTCAGGTTTCCAAGAAGATTTATTATTATTCTCCCTGGATAATAAGTTAGAAGATTCTAGGCTCAGCGATTAGAGTTTGTGTCGTGTTAACATATGACAACTTCATTTGAAGTTCTTATCAATAGAGAAAAAGAATGCCTATGTAATGAAAAAAGTATTAGGATGGCGCCTCCAGTCTTCAGGAACTTATAAAACACTCCATGATCGATATACATGCAAAGTATCATGGCCATCAGTGCATTAGTTATTCAGATACTGGAGTTTTTGTATTACATTTTTAACTAGAAAACGGTTAGTCGACAAGCGACCTGATCCACCGAATTTAAGAGTGGTATGGGCGAAGTGAGGGATGGATTAAGTGGTATGTCACACTACTCTTGTTTATAGTCATCAAAAACTCTTAGAAAAGGACATTAATTTATTCAACAAAAACACCTGGCGCCACCTTTGGTTTACCAGAATACTCTTTAAGACGGATCGACATGCTAAATGTCAGACCAATACCTTGAACCACACCAAATGATATGAGCAATTTTCACCCACAGCACATGTATGGATGGAAGCCACGGAAAAGCGATTGCAGATAGCGCCTCCAGTCTTAAGTAAAATGTGGAGGAGCCCAAGATATATGGACATGGACAATTTCAGACCAATACGGCGAACCACTCCAAAGATAAGACCAATTATTTATTCTACAAACACAGGAAGGAAGCGGGGCCATCTTTCTGGTTTACGAGAAAATTTTAGAAGATGGATGGACATGCCAAATTTCAGACCAATACCTTGAACCACTCTTCAGAGGTGAGCAATTTTTGCCAAAAGCAAATATACGGATGGCCGCCAGGCGAAAACGACAGCAGATCCCACCGCACGTCTTGTTTATGAGATGGAGGTTTCGAGGATCTATGAACATGCAAAATATCAACCCAATAAATTGAGGAACCACTAAGATAAACAGATGGTAAATGTAAGTAAAATGAAAGTATTGTAGGTGGCGATTACGAGGGATCTTCATGCTAAATCAGTGCACTAGTTATTTACTGGAGTTTTTTGTATCACATTTTTAAGTATACTTGGGGGTACTGACGAGCCCATAGCTCGAGAGATATGGGTAGCAGAGACCTATGAAGACTTTCATGGGCCTCTTCAGATAAGAAGTAAGAAGATTTTTGGGGCACACGATGTGTTATAATTCGAAAACATACAGGTGGTACCACCAGTCTACAGGAACTGCTGAAACACTCCATATGATCAATAGGCATGCAGAGAATCATGGAAATCAATGCATTAGTTATTCACATATTGGAGTTTTTGTATCTCATTTTTATGTAGTCTTAGCTTTAGAATTTACATTTTCGTATTATTTCATAAAAGATTAATTAACTTGGCTGAAATTTTGTTGTAAAAATGTTTCCCTGCATTAGCGGCCATCTTAGTTTGGATTTTTAGATTGTCTTCATAACATCATCATATCGGCAACAGGTTAATTTTTTTTGCATGTGACTTCTGAAAAAAAAACTCCGAAACCTAGCAGACACAGCTTAGGCTGGTAATTCTGAGTAGAGCGTTTTGTCATTTACATTTGGTGCCCTCTGCCTTCTGGTTAACGAACTTGATATCTCAGAACAGATTATGTGGTCCAGGGATACCACACAGGACTCAAAGCCAGAAGGTCACGAGTTTAAACTCAGCCAAGGAGCAGTGCAACTTTTCACAGTCAGTCAGCTGAGCTAAAAGCTTGGTATGTCTTTCTTTACTAAATTTTGATAAAACATCATGACATACCTCATATTATCTCTGTATTATATCTTAACTCTGTAACAACCACTCTACAGTCCACCCATCACGAAGCAAGGTGAAAGGTACTGAATACAACAAGAAAGCACACAGGTGGAGAATTTGGAAATTTCCTTATTTCAGGTCCTTTCATGCACATAATCATGCATTTTCAAGTTTTTAGCAAGGTCTCTGTTACCAGCCCTTCAGTCATCTGAACTTTTATGCATTTATCAGCATATTTAGTAGATACTACTAAAATTTGAAGATTTGGGTTTGGTCCAAAAAGTGTTTTTCCACTTTAAACAGATTTACAGATACATGTTTTACAAAGCATTGGCTCTCTAGCAGGGTTTTCCAAATTCATGATGATTGACTTTTTTACCCAAAAGGGGTCATTAAAATTCCACAAATAAAAGTCACTCAACTGAGGAACCAAGTAACTCAACATCCTGAATATGTGCCTACCAGAAAAGCACTTCAGAATTAATCTTTCCAACAATTTTTCAAAATTAACTTTCTTTTGTAACAATTAACACAGTATTAAATACTTAGCCAAGCTTTTTATTATTTATTGTTATGATATAACTATTAGTAACAGTGTATGTCCTTTTGGGAATGAGGTATTTTTTATCAGCCAAAGAATACTCACTTGACTTTTATGAGCTGCAGTCTGTGTACGGCACGACAGTGAGGGTGGGTCAGCTTACACGATCCAGAATCTCCTGACGTGTTGGTCATCAGAATAGCCCCAGAAGTATTCCCTACTGCAATGCTGTTGCCTTCTGTCAGGTGCCAGGTCACAGAGTTTTGTTTACCATCGAGCGCAGATATATTTCAAGCAAGAGCAGATACAACAATTAATGACACTCAGCTGAATCACAAAATATTTCACATAACTTTGTTTGATGTAGTGCATCCGCTCATTCAGGCGGGGACCTAATAAACAAAACAAGGTTTTATATGACATGTTTATGAAACGATGATTTCGGCCAAAATTTAATGATGTACTATACGGTAACGGGAAAAATATTCCACATCAGAATGTTGGCAAGAAGTCGGGTTTACAAAATAGTTTTCAAAACATGTATTTAAAGATATTGGTGTAAGTTCACTTGATGAACTTTGTGTACACAGTTAATATATTTTATTTTATAATTGCCTTGAATTTTAAAGGGTAACTAGTGTAAATGCAGTTTTCTTTTACCCTTCAGGTATATGTGTGATTGGGTGACTTATTCTCAGCCTACAGTGGCAATATCTGACGCAATGACGAATCAGTTGAAGAAATCCAAAACTTGGATTTTTAAATTAATTCACACAGTACATGGAAAAACTCTGTGTTGGTAATGTTTCTTCAATGGGTGTGTATATGAAATATATAACTGTGCTAGAAAAGAAATCGGCCGTCTCCTAGGTTGAGGAAAATTGTGACCTTTAAGAATGTTTAAATGAATTGAACAAAGTTGTTGAAAAATTTCGATACACCTGGCTGGATTAGGCAGCTAGTTCAAAATTGACGGCACCCGGTTATTTAGCCACGGTACCAGATGGCATGACTTTTGCTTATTTAAGTAATGTTACAGAATCCGGCCATGTTGTCCTAGTCCCGCTATCATGATTAAGGAGCAAGAACGAAGAGAAAGTAAATAACGACAAAAATTTACCTGTACATAAGTGTTACCAATGGATCACGTCCCCTTAACAATGTAGTTGGATAAAAGGCGATGTAAAAATTCATCGGTCGCATATTATGTACAATCCTTTGTGTGAAACAAATAAAGCCTCGCACTGATTACTTTAGGTCTTTCAGGCACAATTTTGAATATTAGTCCGACATTCAAACACAAATCCCGTCAAATATTCGTCCTACTTTTACATTCAACCAACAGGACAATGACCTATCTCGTGGTGGCTTTAAATGCACTTTTTAATTTTTTGGGTGAATTGTATCCAAACAGTATCAATGGGATCACCTCTGGATGTGTAAGTGACGTGAAGATTACTTTATTAAATGGGATAAATAAGGCTCGATCCGCTGTTAAACATAAGTTTAACTATCAATCAGGATTGGGCCAACACTTTTTTCACAAAAAATAATTAAAGATTTCATAGATTGTCGGCGTGTTATCCATTCCTTCTCCTCCATAAAAAACATCAGGTTACCCGTTTTAGAAACCGACGGATAAACGGCAAAGATGTTACATCTTCTCAGGGGTTAAAAACGACAGTTTTGTTAGTTGTGTGAGAAAGACTTTCAAACAAAAAAATTCTGAAACGACATATTATGGTTTCACGCATCCCACCATTAGTCAACTTTTCTCTTAAACTTACAGGGAAGTCTTGCATAACACCACAAAGGACTTTAATCAAAATAGTGTGAGTTAAACACGAAAATTTACTTATCACAACCATATCAAACAGATAGTACAAAAAAAGCCAAAAATATCATGAGATTACAAGAATTTACAGAAATTTCCCTCCAAATTGTGAACAGACAATGAAGGTATTCAACCGTGCTTCGATGGTTAAAGGTCCTCATGGTGGGGGACTTTCAAAAATGATCTTCCTTGAGCAAGGAATATTTATTCTTGAAGGGTTATGTATCCGTCCACATGATAACTTGTGCTTCAACAGACTGACTGTCTGGGCCATCACTGGCACGGTAATGAGTCCAGAGGAATATGTGAAGGAATTGTTGACATGCAAACCAAGTCCATGTCGAAAATCATGACAACAAGATAAAAATAAAACTTTTGTATGTCCTATATACCAGCCACCGTAAATTTATCATTATTTTGTGCTATCATTTTTATGCTAAAATCAGTATTACAATATTTTAGCATTGGGAAAGGGCATATTTTGTTATGAAATTTTCTCTGTTGAAATGACTCGTATTTTAAACGAGGTAACGTGAAAGAATATGTCATATTAGAATTTTGTCAGGAAGTCGGAATCGCAAACATTTTCGAAAACATGTATTTTAAGATATGGGTGTACGTTCACTTAATGAACTTTTTGCAGTAAATTTTTATATTTCATAATTGCCTTGTCTGCCAAAGTGTAACTGTGTAACTTTTTCACAGACAGTTTGCATTTACCCTTCATTTATATTTGTGGTTGGGGACATCTTTTCAGCCTTCGATGGCAACACATGACGCAATGACGAATCAGGCGATGAAATCGAAAACGAAGTATTCACCATCAGTCAGGATTGGGGCAAAGCATTTTTAACAATAATATTGGAAATTTTCATAGATTGGTGGAGTGTTAATCATTCCTTCTCCTCCATTAAAACATAAATTTACACGTTTAAGAAACCGACGGGGCACATGGCAAAGATGTCAAATCTGCCCGGGGTTAAGAACGACAGATTAATCAGTGGAGAGGGAAGGTCTTTCATACAGTACATTCCTGAAACGACATATTGTGTTTTCGCACGGCCCACCAATGGTCCACTTTCCCTAAAACTGATAGGGATGTCTTGCATTACACCATAAAGGACTTTGCACGAGACGGTGTGGTTTTAATACGAAGATCTGGGAGGAGAAAATTTACTCCGCACAATCAAATGAGACCGAAAGTACAAACAATAACACCTTGCATTTGAACATTGTCGTGAGCTGTAGCATGTTTGCGTATAGATATCCGATTTATCCAGAGTGAACTTCAGTGGAGGCTTCGTGTTTTACAGACCTTTTCAGAGTGATTCGACAGTAAAGGCTACTAGCCTGTCCGCCTGTGTTTTAGCGAAGTGATTGCCTGAGAGGGAGAGACTGTGTCACACCAGTGATTGGTCCGACGGGTGTTTGTGTTTAGTATATATTGCGTAAACCCCAATTACACAGGTGAACATATCACCTGTCGTGCGCGATGGTCACGTGACCAGCGGTTTTGGTACTTTGTGCAAGTTCAGTCTAGCGGTGCTTTGGGGACATTACGTGTAGTTTCGATACATCGAACTTCCGGAGGAAAAAGGACCCGGAAATTGTGTGTATCAAGCAATGGTTATTGTCGTCAGTAGAGAGTTGTGACACATTTATTAAATTAATTTGCTATATCAGATATGGATGGTAACGTAGGTTAAGGTTACCCAAGTGTCATGTTTTGGGTTGAGGTCAATGACGTCGTAATGCATTGAGCGTTGTTTCATGTCAACGTGGATTTGGACCGGTTCTTTTGATTCGATTAATACGGTGGACTTTAAAGTCAGCGCACCTGTTTGCTTGAATGTTCATACTTTTTCTCTGTAGGCGAGTACAGTTATATTTGTATTCTTGCCATCGAATGATAGACCGAGGACAGTCAGGAGGTGTGAATTCAGCATGGATATATCAGCTTGAACGAGGGAAGCAAGAAAGGAAGGGCCAGGTCAGCGCGCAGTAGGGGTAGTCTGACGGTCGTCAGTGTCTAGTGGGTTGAAGGCCAATGTTCCTGGATGGAATACCTATCCAACGGACTCGAGAGTGGAATTGTCTTTACTTTAACGTCGATGTGTTTCTGCCGTGGTTGAGTGAACGCCAGGGTCTGCAGATCACGACCGATACCTCTCTTATGGACTTGAGAGTGGAATCTGAAACATCAACGGGCTTCTGACGTGGTGGAGTTCGGTAAGCTAGGACAATTTACACGCGTGTAGTACCGAATATCGCCTGAAGGTATATGTGTGGTTGGCAAATTTTTCTGAGCCTTCAATGGCAACACATGACGCAATGATGAATCAGTTGAAGAAATCGAAAACTTTGTTTTTTTAAATTAATTCATACAGAACAAGGGAACGTCTGATGTGGTAATGTGTCTTTTATGGATCTGTATTTGACATATACAACTGCAGTCTAAACGGAATTGGCTGTCTCTTTGTTTGAAGGAAATGCTGACTTTTAAGAACGTTTAAATAAACTGAACACAATTGTTGAAAGACGTTCGAAATACCTGGCTGGAAAAAGCAGCGCAATGCAAATGGATGGCACCAGGTAATATAACCAGGGTTCTGGATGGCAGGACGTTTGCTTGATTACGTAACGTTTCGGAATCCGGCTATGTTGTTCTGGTCCTGCTATTGTGATCAGAAAGCAAGAACAAAGAGAAAGTAAATACCTACAAAGATTTGCTTGTACATAAGGACTACCAACGAATATCGCCTTAACAATGTAGTTGGATAGAAGGACGTTTAAAATAACATCGGTGGCATATTGTGTACAATGCTATATGTGACACAGATACAAGCTTCGCACTAGATACTATAGGTCTTTCATTAACAAATAGGAATGCTAGTCCGGCATTCAAACACATATCTCGTCAAATATTCGCCCTACTTTTAGGCCCAACCAACAGGACAATCATGTATCTTATGAGGGCTTTTTATGCAATCTTTACGATTTTGGGTGAATTGTATCCCAACAATGAGACGGTGGTTCCTTTCTAATGTTCTAGTGACGTGTAGCTGTTTTAAATGAGTTCAATAAGGCTCCCCTGTAAAACGAAGTTTTCACCTTCAGTCAGGATATAGGCAAAGATTTTTTTCCACAAAAATATTGAAGATTTTCATAGATTGGCGGAGTGTTAATAATCCCTTCTCCTCCATTAAAACATCAAGTTACACGTTTAAGAAACCGACGGGTACATGGCAAATATGTTAAATCTGCTCGGGGTTAAGAACGACAGATTAATCAGTGGAGTGGGAAGGTCTTTCATACAATACATTCCTGAAACGACATATTGTGGTTTCGCACAGCCCATCAATAGTCCACTTGTCTTTAAAACTTATAGGGATGTCTTGCATTTCACCAAAAAGGACTTTGCACGAGACGGTGTGGTTTTAATAGGAAGATCTGTGAGCAGAAAATTTACTCCGCACAACCAAACAAAACCGAAAGTACAAACATTAACACCTGGCATTTGAACATTGTAGTGACCTGTGGCATGTTTGTGTATAGATATCCGATTTATCCGGAGTGAACTTCAGTGGAGGCTTTGTGTTTTACAGACCTTTTTAGAATGATTCGACAGTAAAGGCTACTAGCCTGTCCGCCTGTGTTTTAGCGAAGTGATTGTCTGAGAGGAAGAGACAGTGTTTCACCAGGGATCGGTCCGACGGGTGCTTGTGTTTAGTATATATTGCGTAAACCACAATCACACAGGTGAACATTTCACCTGTCGTGCCCGATGGTCATGTGACCAGCGGTTTTGGTGCTTTGTGCAAGTTCCGTCTAGTGGTGCTTTGGGGACTTTACGTGTAGTGTCGATACGTCGAACTATTGGATGAAAAAGACCCGGGAATTATGTGTATCTATAGATCTCAATGGTTATTGTCGTCATTAGAGAGTTTTGACTCATTTATCATATTAATATGCTGTATCAGATATGGATGGTTACGTAGGTTAAGGTTACCCAAGTGTCATGTTTGAGGATCAGGTCAATGACGTTATAGAGCGTTGTTTCATGTCAACGTGGATTTGGACAGGTTCTTTTGGTTACATTTATATGGTAGACTTCAAAGTCAGCGCACCTGTTTACTTGAATTTTCATACTTTGTCTCTGGAGGCGTGTTCAGTTATATTTGTATTCTTGCCATCAAATGATAGACCGAGGACAGACAGAAAGTGTGAATACAGCATTGATATATCAGCTTGAATGAGGGAAGCAAGAAAAGGAAGGGCTAGGTCAGCGCGCTAATTGGGGTAGTGTGACGGTCGTCAGTGTCTAGTGGGTTGAAGGCCGATGTTCCTGGGTGGAATACCTCTCCAACGGACTTGAGAGTGGAATTGTCTTTACTTTAACGTCGATGTGCTTCTGCCTTGGTTGAGTAACGTCACCGTCACGGTCTGCAGATTACCACCTGAAGCATAAACTGGCTTCTGACGTGGTGGAGATCAGTAAGCTAGTACAATTTAGACGCGTGTAGTACCGAATATCGCCTGCAGGTATATGTGTGGTCGGCGACTTTTTCTGAGCCTACCATGGCAACACATGACGCAATGACGAATCAGTTGAAGAAATAGAAAACTTGGATTTTTTAATTAAATCATACAGAACAGGGGAACGTCTGATGTGTAATGTGTCTTTAATGGATCTGTAAATGATATATATAACTGCAGTGGATACGGAAATGGCTGTCTCATTTTTGATGGAAATGCTGACCTTTAAGAACGGTAAAATGAACTGAACACAGTTGTGGAAAGACGTTCGAAATACCTGGCTGGAAAAAGCAGCGCAATACAAATGTATGGCACCAGGTAATATAACCAGGGTACGTTTGCTTGATTACGTAATGTTTTGGAATCCCGCCATGTTGTCCTGGTCCTGCTAATATGATTAGGAAGCAAGAACAAAGAGAAAGTAAATACCTACAAACATTTACTTGTACATAAGTACTACCAACGAATCTCGCCTTAACAATGTATTTGGATAGAAGAACGTGTACACAATCATCGGTGGTATATAGTGTACAATGCTATATGTGAAAAAGATACAAGCTTCGCACTGGATACTATAGGTATTTAAGTCACAAATTGGAATGCTAGTCCGGCATTCAAACACAGGTCTCGTCAAATATCCGTCCTACTATTATGCCCAACCAACAGGACAATCGTGTCTCTTATGAGGACTTTCCATGCAATCTTTACGACTTTGGGTATTTGTATCCCAACAATGAGAAAGTGGTTCCTTTTTATGTTCTAGTGACGTGTAGCTGTTTTGAAAGGGAAATCAATAAGGCTCCCCTGTCTAAAGCAGTTTTCACCATCATTCAGAATATGGGCAAAGTTTTCTTTCACCAAAATATTGAAGATTTTCATATATTGGCGGAGGGTTAATCATCCCTTCTACTACATTAAAACATCAAGTTACACGTTAAAGAAACCGACGGGTACATGGCATAGATGTTAAATCTGCTCGGGGTTAAGAACGACAGATTAATCAGTGGAGTGGGAAGGTCTTTCATACAGTACATTCCTGAAACGACATATTGTGGTTTCGCACAGCCCACCAATGGTCCACTTATCCCTCAAACTTATAGGTATGTGTTTTAGCGAAGTGATTGTCTGAGAGGGAGAGACTGTGTTACACCAGTGATTGGTCCGACGGATGCTTGTGTTGAGTATATATTGTGTAAACCACAGTTACGCAGATGATCATTCCACCTGTCGTGCGCGATGGTCATGTGACCAGCGGTTTTGGTGCTTTGTGGAAGTTCCGTCTACTGGTGCGTTGGGGACGTTCCGTGTAGTGTCGATACATGGACTTTCCGGATGAAAAAGGACGCGGATATTGTGTGTATCTATAGGACTCAATGGTTATTGTCGTCAGTAGAGAGTTGTTAGTCTTTTATAATATTAATATGCTATTTGAGATACGGATGGTAACGTAGGTTAAGGTTACCCATGTGTCATGTTTTGGGTTGAGGTCAATGACGTCGTTATTCATTGAGCGTCGTTTCATGTTAACGTGGATTTGGACCGGCTTCTTTTGGTTAGATTATTACGGTAGACTTCAAAGTCAGAGCACCTGTTTGCTTGAATTTATCATACTTTTTCTCTGTAGGCGTGTACAGTTATATTTGTATTCTTGCCATCGAATGATAGACCGAGGACAGTCAGAAGGTGTGAATTCAGCATGGATATATCAGTTTGAACGAGGGAAGTAAGAAAGGAAGGGCTAGGTCAGCGCGCCAGTTGGGATAGTTTGACGGTCGTCAGTGTCTAGTGGGTTGAAGCCCAATGTTCCTGCGTGGAATACCTCTCCAATGGACTTGAGAGTGGAATTGTCTTTACTTAAACGTCGATGTGTTTCTGCCGTGGTTGAGTGAACGTCAGGGTCTGCAGATCACCACCGATACCTTTCTTACGGACTTGAGAGTGGAATCTGAAACATCAACGGGCTTCTGACGTGTTGGAGTTCAGTAAGCTAGGACAATTTAGACGCGTGTAGTACCGAATATCGCCTGAAGGTATATGTATGGTTGGCAAATTTTTCTGAGCCTACAATGGCAAGACAAGACGCAATGATGAATCAGTTGATGAAATCGAAAACTTGGATTTTTTAATTAATTCATACTGAAAAAGGGAACGTCTGATGTGCTAATGTGTCTTTAATGGATCTGTATTTGACATATACAACTGCAGTCGAAACGGAATTGGCTGTCTCTTTGTTTGAAGGAAATGCTGACCTTTAAGAACGTTTAAATGAACTGAACAGAGTTGTGGAAAGACGTTCGAAATGCCTGGCTGGAATAAGCAGCGCAATACAAATGGATGGCACCAGGTAATATAACATGGTTACTGGATGGCAGGACGTTTGCTTGATTACGTAACGTTTTGGTATCCGGCTATGTTGTTCTGGTCCTGCTATTATGATCAGAAAGCAAGAACAAAGAGAAAGTAAATACCTACAAAGATTTACTTGTACATAAGTACTACCAACGAATCTCGCCTTAACAATGTAGTTGGATAGAAGGAAGTGTACACAATCATCGGTGGTATATTGTGTACAATGCTATATGTGAAACAGATACAAGCTTCGTACTGGATACTATAGGTCTATCAGTCACAAATTGGAATGTTAGTCGGGCATTCAAACACATATCTCGTCAAATATTAGTCCTACTTTTAGGCCCAACCAACAGGACAATCATGTATCTTATGAGGGCTTTTTATGCACTCTTTACGATTTTGGGTGAATTGTAACCCAACAA
The DNA here is from genome assembly GCA_026874595.1 of Sipunculus nudus. Lineage (NCBI taxonomy): Eukaryota > Metazoa > Annelida > Sipuncula > Golfingiida > Sipunculidae > Sipunculus > Sipunculus nudus. The sequence continues at coordinate 14,421,149 of CM049320.1, read as the reverse complement.
TGAGAAGGGGGTTCCTTTTTTTCATTTCTTGTGACGTGTAGCTGTTTTAAATGAGACCAATAAGGCTCCCCTGTCAAACGAAGTTTTCACTATCATTCAGGATATGGGCAAAGTTTTCTTTCACCAAAATATTGAAGATGTTCATAGATTGGCGGATCGTTAATCATTCCTTCTCCTCCATTAAAACATCAATTTACACGTTTAAGAAACCGACGGGTACATGGCAAATATGTTAAATCTGCTCGGGGTTAAGAACGACAGATTAATCAGTGGAGTGGGAAGGTCTTTCATACAATACATTCCTGAAACGACATATTGTGGTTTCGCACAGCCAATCAATAGTCCACTTGTCTTTAAAACTTATAGGGATTTCTTGCATTTCACCAAAAAGGACTTTGCACGAGACGGTGTGGTTTTAATAGGAAGATCTGTGAGCAGAAAATTTACTCCGCACAACCAAACGAAACCGAAAGTACAAACATTAACACCTGGCATTTGAACATTGTCGTGACCTGTGGCATGTTTGTGTATAGATATCCGATTTATCCAGAGTGAACTTCAGTGGAGGCTTTGTGTTTTACAGACCTTTTCAGAATGATTCGACAGTAAAGGCTACTAGCCTGTCCGCCTGTGTTTTAGCGAAGTGATTGTCTGAGAGAAAGAGACAGTGTTTCACCAGGGATCGGTCCGACGGGTGCTTGTGTTTAGTATATATTGCGTAAACCACAATCACACAGGTGAACATTTCACCTGTCGTGCCCGATGGTCATGTGACCAGCGGTTTTGGTGCTTTGTGCAAGTTCCGTCTAGTGGTGCTTTGGGGACTTTACGTGTAGTGTCGATACGTCGAACTATTGGATGAAAAAAGACCCGGGAATTATGTGTATCTATAGGTCTCAATGGTTATTGTCGTCATTAGAGAGTTTTGACTCATTTATCATATTAATATGCTGTATCAGATACGGATGGTAACGTAGGTTACGGTTACCCAAGTGTCATGTTTGAGGATCAGGTCAATGACGTCATAGAGCGTTGTTTCATGTCAACGTGGATTTGGACAGGTTCTTTTGGTTACATTTATATGGTAGACTTCAAAGTCAGCGCATCTGTTTGCTTGAATATTCATACTTTTTTTCTGTAGGCGTGTACAGTTATATTTGTATTCTTGCCATCGAATAAAAAGACCGAGGACAGTCAGAAGGTGTGAATTCAGCATGGATATATCAGTTTGAACGAGGGAAGCAAGAAAGGAAGGGCTAGGTCAGCGCGCTAGTTGGGGTAGTGTGACGGTCGTCAGTGTCTAGTGGGTTGAAGGCCGATGTTCCTGGGTGGAATACCTCTCCAACGGACTTGAGAGTGGAATTGTCTTTACTTTAGCGTCGATGTGTTTCTGCCTTGGTTGAGTAACGTCACTGTCACGGTCTGCAGATTACCACCTGAAGCATAAACTGGCTTCTGACGTGGTGGAGATCAGTAAGCTAGTACAATTTAGACGAGTGCAGTACCGAATATCGCCTGCAGGTATTTGTGTGGTCGGCGACTTTTTCTGAGCCTACCATGGCAACACATGACGCAATGACGAATCAGTTGAAGAAATAGAAAACTTGGATTTTTTAATTAAATCATACAGAACAGGGGAACGTCTGATGTGTAATGTGTCTTTAATGGATCTGTAAATGATATATATAACTGCAGTGGATACGGAAATGGCTGTCTCATTTTTGATGGAAATGCTGACCTTTAAGAACGGTAAAATGAACTGAACACAGTTGTGAAAAGACGTTCGAAATACCTGGCTGGAAAAAGCAGCGCAATACAAATGTATGGCACCAGGTAATATAACCAGGGTACGTTTGCTTGATTACGTAACGTTTTGGAATCCCGCCATGTTGTCCTGGTCCTGCTAATATGATTAGGAAGCAAGAACAAAGAGAAAGTAAATACCTACAAACATTTACTTGTACATAAGTACTACCAACGAATCTCGCCTTAACAATGTAGTTGGATAGAAGAACGTGTACACAATCATCGGTGGTATATAGTGTACAATGCTATATGTGAAAAAGACACAAGCTTCGCACTGGATACTATAGGTATTTAAGTCACAAATTGGAATGCTAGTCCGGCATTCAAACACAGGTCTCGTCAAATATCCGTCCTACTATTATGCCCAACCAACAGGACAATCGTGTTTCTTATGAGGACTTTCTATGCAATCTTTACGACTTTGGGTATTTGTATCCCAACAATGAGAAAGTGGTTCCTTTTTATGTTTCTGTTGTGACGTGTAGCTGTTTTAAATGAGATCAATAAGGCTCCCCTGTCAAAAGCAGTTTTCACCATCATTCAGAATATGGGCAAAGTTTTCTTTCACCAAAATATTGAAGATTTTCATATATTAGCGGAGGGTTAATCATCCCTTCTACTACATTAAAACATCAAGTTACACGTTAAAGAAACCGACGGGTACATGGCAAAGATGTTAAATCTGCTCGGGGTTAAGAACGACAGATTAATCAGTGGAGTGGGAAGGTCTTTCATACAGTACATTCCTGAAACGACATATTGTGGTTTCGCACAGCCCACCAATGGTCCACTTATCCCTCAAACTTATAGGTATGTGTTTTAGCGAAGTGATTGTCTGAGAGGGAGAGACTGTGTTACACCAGTGATTGGTCCGACGGATGCTTGTGTTGAGTATATATTGTGTAAACCACAGTTACGCAGATGATCATTCCACCTGTCGTGCGCGATGGTCATGTGACCAGCGGTTTTGGTGCTTTGTGGAAGTTCCGTCTACTGGTGCGTTGGGGACGTTCCGTGTAGTGTCGATACATGGACTTTCCGGATGAAAAAGGACGCGGATATTGTGTGTATCTATAGGACTCAATGGTTATTGTCGTCAGTAGAGAGTTGTTAGTCTTTTATAATATTAATATGCTATTTGAGATACGGATGGTAACGTAGGTTAAGGTTACCCATGTGTCATGTTTTGGGTTGAGGTCAATGACGTCGTTATTCATTGAGCGTCGTTTCATGTTAACGTGGATTTGGACCGGCTTCTTTTGGTTAGATTATTACGGTAGACTTCAAAGTCAGAGCACCTGTTTGCTTGAATTTATCATACTTTTTCTCTGTAGGCGTGTACAGTTATATTTGTATTCTTGCCATCGAATGATAGACCGAGGACAGTCAGAAGGTGTGAATTCAGCATGGATATATCAGTTTGAACGAGGGAAGTAAGAAAGGAAGGGCTAGGTCAGCGCGCCAGTTGGGATAGTTTGACGGTCGTCAGTGTCTAGTGGGTTGAAGCCCAATGTTCCTGCGTGGAATACCTCTCCAATGGACTTGAGAGTGGAATTGTCTTTACTTAAACGTCGATGTGTTTCTGCCGTGGTTGAGTGAACGTCAGGGTCTGCAGATCACCACCGATACCTTTCTTACGGACTTGAGAGTGGAATCTGAAACATCAACGGGCTTCTGACGTGTTGGAGTTCAGTAAGCTAGGACAATTTAGACGCGTGTAGTACCGAATATCGCCTGAAGGTATATGTATGGTTGGCAAATTTTTCTGAGCCTACAATGGCAAGACAAGACGCAATGATGAATCAGTTGATGAAATCGAAAACTTGGATTTTTTAATTAATTCATACTGAAAAAGGGAACGTCTGATGTGCTAATGTGTCTTTAATGGATCTGTATTTGACATATACAACTGCAGTCGAAACGGAATTGGCTGTCTCTTTGTTTGAAGGAAATGCTGACCTTTAAGAACGTTTAAATGAACTGAACAGAGTTGTGGAAAGACGTTCGAAATGCCTGGCTGGAATAAGCAGCGCAATACAAATGGATGGCACCAGGTAATATAACATGGTTACTGGATGGCAGGACGTTTGCTTGATTACGTAACGTTTTGGTATCCGGCTATGTTGTTCTGGTCCTGCTATTATGATCAGAAAGCAAGAACAAAGAGAAAGTAAATACCTACAAAGATTTACTTGTACATAAGTACTACCAACGAATCTCGCCTTAACAATGTAGTTGGATAGAAGGAAGTGTACACAATCATCGGTGGTATATTGTGTACAATGCTATATGTGAAACAGATACAAGCTTCGTACTGGATACTATAGGTCTATCAGTCACAAATTGGAATGTTAGTCGGGCATTCAAACACATATCTCGTCAAATATTAGTCCTACTTTTAGGCCCAACCAACAGGACAATCATGTATCTTATGAGGGCTTTTTATGCACTCTTTACGATTTTGGGTGAATTGTAACCCAACAATGAGAAGGGGGTTCCTTTTTTTCATTTCTTGTGACGTGTAGCTGTTTTAAATGAGACCAATAAGGCTCCCCTGTCAAACGAAGTTTTCACTATCATTCAGGATATGGGCAAAGTTTTCTTTCACCAAAATATTGAAGATGTTCATAGATTGGCGGATCGTTAATCATTCCTTCTCCTCCATTAAAACATCAATTTACACGTTTAAGAAACCGACGGGTACATGGCAAATATGTTAAATCTGCTCGGGGTTAAGAACGACAGATTAATCAGTGGAGTGGGAAGGTCTTTCATACAATACATTCCTGAAACGACATATTGTGGTTTCGCACAGCCAATCAATAGTCCACTTGTCTTTAAAACTTATAGGGATTTCTTGCATTTCACCAAAAAGGACTTTGCACGAGACGGTGTGGTTTTAATAGGAAGATCTGTGAGCAGAAAATTTACTCCGCACAACCAAACGAAACCGAAAGTACAAACATTAACACCTGGCATTTGAACATTGTCGTGACCTGTGGCATGTTTGTGTATAGATATCCGATTTATCCAGAGTGAACTTCAGTGGAGGCTTTGTGTTTTACAGACCTTTTCAGAATGATTCGACAGTAAAGGCTACTAGCCTGTCCGCCTGTGTTTTAGCGAAGTGATTGTCTGAGAGAAAGAGACAGTGTTTCACCAGGGATCGGTCCGACGGGTGCTTGTGTTTAGTATATATTGCGTAAACCACAATCACACAGGTGAACATTTCACCTGTCGTGCCCGATGGTCATGTGACCAGCGGTTTTGGTGCTTTGTGCAAGTTCCGTCTAGTGGTGCTTTGGGGACTTTACGTGTAGTGTCGATACGTCGAACTATTGGATGAAAAAAGACCCGGGAATTATGTGTATCTATAGGTCTCAATGGTTATTGTCGTCATTAGAGAGTTTTGACTCATTTATCATATTAATATGCTGTATCAGATACGGATGGTAACGTAGGTTACGGTTACCCAAGTGTCATGTTTGAGGATCAGGTCAATGACGTCATAGAGCGTTGTTTCATGTCAACGTGGATTTGGACAGGTTCTTTTGGTTACATTTATATGGTAGACTTCAAAGTCAGCGCATCTGTTTGCTTGAATATTCATACTTTTTTTCTGTAGGCGTGTACAGTTATATTTGTATTCTTGCCATCGAATAAAAAGACCGAGGACAGTCAGAAGGTGTGAATTCAGCATGGATATATCAGTTTGAACGAGGGAAGCAAGAAAGGAAGGGCTAGGTCAGCGCGCTAGTTGGGGTAGTGTGACGGTCGTCAGTGTCTAGTGGGTTGAAGGCCGATGTTCCTGGGTGGAATACCTCTCCAACGGACTTGAGAGTGGAATTGTCTTTACTTTAGCGTCGATGTGTTTCTGCCTTGGTTGAGTAACGTCACTGTCACGGTCTGCAGATTACCACCTGAAGCATAAACTGGCTTCTGACGTGGTGGAGATCAGTAAGCTAGTACAATTTAGACGAGTGCAGTACCGAATATCGCCTGCAGGTATTTGTGTGGTCGGCGACTTTTTCTGAGCCTACCATGGCAACACATGACGCAATGACGAATCAGTTGAAGAAATAGAAAACTTGGATTTTTTAATTAAATCATACAGAACAGGGGAACGTCTGATGTGTAATGTGTCTTTAATGGATCTGTAAATGATATATATAACTGCAGTGGATACGGAAATGGCTGTCTCATTTTTGATGGAAATGCTGACCTTTAAGAACGGTAAAATGAACTGAACACAGTTGTGAAAAGACGTTCGAAATACCTGGCTGGAAAAAGCAGCGCAATACAAATGTATGGCACCAGGTAATATAACCAGGGTACGTTTGCTTGATTACGTAACGTTTTGGAATCCCGCCATGTTGTCCTGGTCCTGCTAATATGATTAGGAAGCAAGAACAAAGAGAAAGTAAATACCTACAAACATTTACTTGTACATAAGTACTACCAACGAATCTCGCCTTAACAATGTAGTTGGATAGAAGAACGTGTACACAATCATCGGTGGTATATAGTGTACAATGCTATATGTGAAAAAGACACAAGCTTCGCACTGGATACTATAGGTATTTAAGTCACAAATTGGAATGCTAGTCCGGCATTCAAACACAGGTCTCGTCAAATATCCGTCCTACTATTATGCCCAACCAACAGGACAATCGTGTTTCTTATGAGGACTTTCTATGCAATCTTTACGACTTTGGGTATTTGTATCCCAACAATGAGAAAGTGGTTCCTTTTTATGTTTCTGTTGTGACGTGTAGCTGTTTTAAATGAGATCAATAAGGCTCCCCTGTCAAAAGCAGTTTTCACCATCATTCAGAATATGGGCAAAGTTTTCTTTCACCAAAATATTGAAGATTTTCATATATTAGCGGAGGGTTAATCATCCCTTCTACTACATTAAAACATCAAGTTACACGTTAAAGAAACCGACGGGTACATGGCAAAGATGTTAAATCTGCTCGGGGTTAAGAACGACAGATTAATCAGTGGAGTGGGAAGGTCTTTCATACAGTACATTCCTGAAACGACATATTGTGGTTTCGCACAGCCCACCAATGGTCCACTTATCCCTCAAACTTATAGGTATGTGTTTTAGCGAAGTGATTGTCTGAGAGGGAGAGACTGTGTTACACCAGTGATTGGTCCGACGGATGCTTGTGTTGAGTATATATTGTGTAAACCACAGTTACGCAGATGATCATTCCACCTGTCGTGCGCGATGGTCATGTGACCAGCGGTTTTGGTGCTTGGTGGAAGTTCCGTCTACTGGTGCGTTGGGGACGTTCCGTGTAGTGTCGATACATGGAACTTCCGGATGAAAAAGGACGCGGAAATTGTGTGTATCTATCAATGGTTATTGTCGTCAGTAGAGAGTTGTTAATCTTTTATTATATTAATATGCTATTTCAGATATGGATGGTAACGTAGGTTAAGGTTACCCAAGTGTCATGTTTTGGGTTGAGGTCAATGACGTCGATATTCATTGAGCGTTGTTTCATGTTAACGTGGATTTGGACCGGCTTCTTTTGGTTAGATTATTACGGTAGACTTCAAAGTCAGAGCACCTGTTTGCTTGAATTTTCAAACTTTTTCTCTGTAGGCGTGTACAGTTATATTTGTATTATTGCCATCGAATGATAGACCGAGGACAATCAGAAGGTGTGAATTCAGTTTGAACGAGGGAAGTAAGAAAGGAAGGGCTAGGTCAACGCGCCAGTTGGAATAGTTTGACGGTCGTCAGTGTCTAGTGGGTTGAAGGCCAATGTTCCTGGGTGGAATACCTCTCCAATGGACTTGAGAGTGGAATTGTCTTTACTTAAACGTCGATGTGTTTCTGCCGTGGTTGAGTGAACGTCAGGGTCTGCAGATCACCACCGTTACCTTTCTTACGGACTTGAGAGTGGAATCTGAAACATCAACGGGCTTCTGACGTGTTGGAGTTCAGTAAGCTAGGACAATTTAGACGCGTGTAGTACCGAATATCGCCTGAAGGTATATGTATGGTTGGCAAATTTTTCTGAGCCTACAATGGCAACACATGACGCAATGATGAATCAGTTGATGAAATCGAAAACTTGGATTTTTTAATTAATTCATACTGAACAAGGGAACGTCTGATGTGGTAATGTGTCTTTAATGGATCTGTATTTGACATATTCAACTGCAGTGGAAACAGAATTGGCTGTCTCTTTGTTTGAAGGAAATGCTGAACTTTAAGAACGTTTAAATGAACAGAATAGACTTGTGGAAAGACGTTCGAAATGCCTGGCTGGAATAAGCAGAGCAATACAAATGGATGGCACCAGGTAATATAACATGGTTACTGGATGGCAGGACGTTTGCTTGATGACGTAACGTTTCGGTATCCGGCCATGTTGTTCTGGTCCTGCTATTATGATCAGAAAGCAAGAACAAAGAGAAAGTAAATACCTACAAAGATTTACTTGTACATAAGTACTACCAACGAATCTCGCTTTAACAATGTAGTTGGATAGAAGGACGTGTACACAATCATCGGTGGTATATTGTGTACAATGCTATATTTGAAACAGATACAATTTTCGCACTGGATACTATAGGTCTATCAGTCACAAATTGGAATGTTAGTCCGGCATTCAAACACATATCTCGTCAAATATTCGTTCTACTTTTAGACCCAACTAACAGGACAATCATGTATCTTATGAGGGCTTTTTATGCACTCTTTACGATTTTAGGTGAATTGTAACCCAACAATGAGAAGGGGGTTCCTTTTTTTCATTTCTAGTGACGTGTAGCTGTTTTAAATGAGACAAATAAGGCTCCCCTGTCAAACGAAGTTTTCACCATCATTCAGGATATGGGCAAAGTTTTCTTTCACCAAAATATTGAAGATTTTCATAGATTTGCGGAGGGTTAATCATCCCTTCTACTACATTAAAACATCAAGTTACACGTTAAAAAAACCGACGGGTACATGGCAAAGATGTTAAATCTGCTCGGGGTTAAGAACGACAGATTAATCAGTGGAGTGGGAAGGTCTTTCATACAATACATTCCTGAAACGACATATTGTGGTTTCGCACAGCCCATCAATAGTCCACTTGTCTTTAAAACTTATAGGGATGTCTTGCATTTCATCAAAAAGGACTTTGCACGAGACGGTGTGGTTTTAATAGGAAGATCTGGGAGCAGAAAATTTACTCCGCACAACCAAACGAAACCGAAAGTACAAACATTAACACCTGGCATTTGAACATTGTCGTGACCTGTGGCATGTTTGTGTATAGATATCCGATTTATTCGGAGTGAACTTCAGTGGAGCCTCCGTGTTTTACAGACCTTTTCAGAATGATTCGACAGAAAAGGCTACTAGCCTGTCCGCCTGTGTTTTAGCGAAGTGATTGTCTGAGAGGAAAAGACAGTGTTTCACCAGGGATTGGTCCGACGGGTGCTTGTGTTTAGTATATATTGCGTAAAACACAATCACACAGGTGAACATTTCACATGTCGTGCCCGATGGTAATGTGACCAGCGGTTTTGGTGCTTTGTGCAAGTTCCGTCTAGTGGTGCTTTGGGGACTTTACGTGTAGTGTCGATACGTCGAACTATTGGATGAAAAAGGACCCGGGAATTATGTGTATCTATAGGTCTCAATGGTTATTGTCGTCATTAGAGAGTTTTGACTCATTTATCATATTAATATGCTGTATCAGATATGGATGGTAACGTAGGTTAAGGTACCCAAGTGTCATGTTTGAGGATCAGGTCAATGACGTCATAGAGCGTTGTTTCATGTCAACGTGGATTTGGACAGGTTCTTTTGGTTACATTTATATGGTAGACTTTAAAGTCAGCGCACCTGCTTACTTGAATTTTCATACTTTGTCTCTGGAGGCGTGTTCAGTTATATTTGTATTCTTGCCATCAAATGATAGACCGAGGACAGTCAGAAAGTGTGAATTCAGCATTATTATATCAGCTTGAATGAGGGAAGCAAAAAAAGGAAGGGCTAGGTCAGCGCGCCAGTTTGGGTAGTGTGACGGTCGTCAGTGTCTAGTGGGTTGAAGGCCGATGTTCCTGGGTGGAATACCTCTCGAACGGACTTGAGATTTGAATTGTCTTTACTTTAACGTCGATGTGTTTCCGCCTTGGTTGAGTGAACGTCACTGTCACGGTCTGCAGATTACCACCTGAAACATCAACTGGCTTCTGACGTGGTGGAGTTCAGTAAGCTAGGACAATTTAGACGCGTGTAGTACCGAATATCGCCTGCAGGTATATGTGTGGTCGGCGACTTTTTCTGAGCCTACGATGGCAACACATGATGCAATGACGAATCAGTTGAAGAAATAGAAAACTTGGATTTTTTAATTAAATCATACAGAAAAAGGGAACGTCTGATGTGTAATGTGTCTTTAATGGATCTGTAAATGATATATATAACTGCAGTGGATACGGAATGGCTGTCTCATTTTTTAAGGAAATGCTGACCTTTAAGAACGTTTAAATGAACTGAACACAGTTGTGGAAAGACGTTCGAAATACCTGGCTGGAATAAGCAGCGCAATGCAAATGTATGGCACCAGGTAATATAACCAGGGTACTGGATGGCGTTACACGGTAACGTCTGATGTGGTAATATGTCTTTAATGGATCTGTATATGATATATATAACTGCAGTGAAAACGGAATTGCCTGTTTTTTTAAGGAAATGCGGACATTTGAGAACGTTTAAATAAACTTAACGCAGTTGTGGAAAACGTTCGAAATACCTGGCTGTAATAAGCAGCGCAATGCAAATGGATGGCACCAGGTAATATAACCACGGTTCTGGATTGCAAGACATTTGCTTGATTACGTAACGTTTCGGAAACCAGCAATGTTGTCCTCACAGCAGGTACCAGTACGGCCACTTAATGACTTGAGTGAGCTGCTTTTGTAGCAGTGTGTAGTGCTGGTCTGTAATCACTACAGCAGAGGTATCAGGTTTCTCACTCAGTGTAACACAGTGGGCCACTGTAGCTTACTGGTGTATGGATCAGAAGGGACATGTACTATATTTTATACTCTGATACAGTTGATTTTTATTTAATTATTTCCATTTTGGTATGTTTAGAAAGATAATTTTGTGGAGCTGATTATGTTAAAACATGGTTAGATTATATTTGAAATTAGCTGAGCAAGGACGCATATTTCATAGCAAACTAGGTAAACATTTGGAATATCCAGGAATTTGGAAAAACGTGTATTTTACAGAAACAAAACCTGGTATAACTCATTAAATCCAATTTTTACAGTAACCATTTTTCCTGAATGATACTTTATGTCTTTCTACAGCTGAGGCTTCCAACACCTGTTTGATTTCATTTTTTCTTTTTCCTCTATGGTCAGTCAAACCTCGTCCTTTCAGCTAGTTTAAACCTTTACCCAAGGTCTATTCTCATAAAATTCCCTGATCTGTATGTACTGGTTATTACCATGAAACACCTAATTCACGTATATGATGCTTTATTTTCACTTATTATTTTAAATAAAATAAGATAGAATAAGGAAAACAAAATAGAAGTGTATTCAACAAGAAGTTATATTATTTTATCAGATGAAGAACTAATGAAACCCCCATATTCAAAACAGATCTGAATATATTATATTAAACATTAAAATAGTGGTGTACACAAGACTTTAACAATTATAGATATCCAAGGCAAGCTAATAGTCTGAATGTATCTTGTATGAGTATATTATATGACTAGAGGTGCGGACAGGACAGAACCACCCCCTAGAATTCCGGTCCAACACATAAGCGGTCCGGTCCTTGTATGGTCCAGCCGTATGCAGTCCGGTCCAGTAGGTGGACTAGTCCAAGCGGTTTGGTCCATTTAGTAAAATATAATTTAAATAAATTAAAATTGTAGTTAATGTGCTTATTTGGTCAAATATTTAACTAAAACCAATTGTATCACATACACAGTCAACCTGGCAATAAATGTAATATTATAATATATCGCAAGACCTGGTTTGATTTCTGAATTACAAATATAATATCACAATTTTTTAAAATAATTTGACAACAGTAAAATATTTTAAGTGAAAAACGCAGGGAGGGGGGGGCATGGTGGTTAGAGCATAAACCGAATTGGGCAGGACTGGGGGGGGGGGGGGGGTGAATCAAAGACTTTGCTGGGCAAGGAAGGCTGCAGATTGACAAAGTTTATATAGTATAGGGCTGTATTTAATGTAGTTAATGTATAGGAATTGTTCTTATTATACTTTGATATAAAGTCAGAAAAAGCATCAGCAAGGTGCAACAGAACAGGGGGCACTGACTCTAAAGGGTAACATGTCACTTCAATCATAGATTAATGACCAAAAATTACCCTTTACTGTCTCAGATATATATATTAAACTATACCAGCTGCCATTATTTTAGATACATTTACATAGCTAAGAGACTTTCTCTGAGGGCTTAGTTACAAAATTTGTAGGATGAAAATAAATCCATGAAACAATCCATGGAATAATCTGTTTCGCATAAATGTTTATAAATTCGGTCCAGGAATAAGCGGCCCAGTATTTTTGTTAGTGTCAAGCCTTAAATCGTGTACCAGTCCAGAAACTCTATATATGACCACCTTCAGGAATAACACGTTTACACATTTTTTCAGTGTTTTTGGGCAGGTCCATGAAAATAAGACGTTAACATGAAAATTTCATTTTACTTTCCAATGCAAGATTTATACATATTCTTAAAAACGATATCTTCCTATCAAGATATGTTTTAAAAATCAGTTATATTTCGAAAAAAATTGCTAGAGATATTTCATTGTAAAGTTTATGCTTTAAAAAATTACTGTAATAAACTTGTGCATGGGTAAAATTTCCTCATCTCCATTATCTATTAAATGTATAATATAAAACTTGTTGCCTGTCATATTTAATCCCAGGAACATAACCTATCGCTTTTTCAATTTTACAAACCCTGGGGCAAAGATAAGGTCGTGTTTGATACTAATTATAATACTCTTATTATCACTCATTCCATAACCAAAAAAAAGATAAAAAGTATAAAGACACAAGAGGGAGTGGTCAAAGGTTCCAATTTTAGATCTTCTTTTTATGCCTAAAAAGATTCAAATAAATATAATCACTCGAAATTGTTATATTTAATAAATAAAAATAATGATAATTCATGGCAGTGTATGCTGAGGTTATGGAATTATTAACACAGTATCCTACTTGTGCTTATGGAGCTTGTATTTTTTTCATTTGATTTGAATAAAGCAAGACTTATCCATGATCATTTAAAGAAATTGCTTATTTTTATAGTAATGAATTCAAATTGGCCTTATAAAAATACCGGTATAAAGCTTTGAGTTTGACCTTGCATAATTACCCAGGCTTAAATCAGATATGAAACACATGTATTTACAATTATACATTTCTCACCATAGACTCATCATTCTTTGATGTTTCTTGAAGGGTGATTGCTAGATAGCACTGATGATGCCGGGCAAATTAAACGTTTGCTTTATGAATCAGATATGTCTGGATTTTTGAAAGATTCCTACAGCCTTTCATAAAAAAAAACACCAAAGTTATATTATGTATGTTCAATATGCCTTCAAAAGCATTCATTCTGTTACCTCGCTTTTGTCATTCCGTAACCAATTAAATTTATAAATATTTCAATTATTTAAATATTTGAAATAAATTAACTTGTACATATTGACCTCTTTTCTGTTGAATGTTCTTGTTAATATATTAACTTAAGTCCATACAAAAATATCATAAAATGTTTTCGCTAACCCTACACTACCCTAGGAAACAGTTCATGTTTTAAATGATTATTTACTTTATTATTTCAATAAATATAGTCCAACATCTTTTTCCGTAAATCAGGGACCTGCCCATCTGACTCCTCCATAAGCTTTTAAAAGAGGATATGAAAATAAATACACATCATATTCTATATAAGTAATATATGTATTACCATAATTAGAAATCACATATTTACACATTTTTTTACACTTGTGCTACACTTGTGGCTCTCCAATAAGCTTATATAACCGTAATTGAAAATGACTACACATTAAACTCATGCTAAACCAGAATATTATTGGTTTATACGAGAGTAACACGTCAGATTTCCGTGCGGTTCATTATCAATATTAAATAACATTTTCCAGTCATCAAGTTAGTGTACATAACTTAAATTCTTTATCATTCATATAAATTAATATTTATAGAATTAATTTACTGATGGTCTTATATATTGTTGATAAATTAACGGAGATTATAATTTGGCATCGCTTTTATTGTCAGATATATAATATGACATAAAACAATGGTCAAACAAGCACAGTGTACCCACCTAGCTAGATCTATTTTGACCACTGAAGTGCTCCAGTGTAGGCCTAAAATTGCCTGACACAAAGAATTTTAGGGTGTTACACTGAGTGTAAAAAAATGAAATCAACTAAATATTACTTGTGATACAGAGCCAAACATGTCTTTTAATGCAGAAAGTAATTATTTTGTGGTTAAAAATTGGATTATAATAGTTTTAGCCAGTTAAAAATGTCAAATTTACCTGGTACCCTGGGGTTGTTAGCCCCACCTTCATGCCTTTACTGTGGCATATGTTTCTGTCTTACAGGACAATCAAAAACGTATTGACAGGTTTATTAATGAAGCTGATGAAAAGAGTGAGTTAATGGGACAAATGCAGTTTGTATTGGTCAATTCAAGTATTTCTTAACAAAATGCCATGATCCATCTACCCTTAATGCGCTGTGGTTGCTAGACAACTACACCCTGCCAGCAGCTGGGGGTATCAGTTACCACTGCAGCACACACAGCCTGTGGCTCAGGCATTAAGTGACCACTATATGTGCTGTAGTAATTGCTGTGTCCTAGTCCTACAATCATGATCATGAAGCAAGAACGATGGGAAAGTAAATACCTACAAACATTTACTTGTCCATAAGTACTACCAACGAATCTCGCCTTAACAATGTAGTTTGATAGAAATACGTGTAAAAAAATCGGTGACATATCGTGTACAATGCATTATGTGAAACAGATGCAAGCTTCGCACTGGATACTATAGGTCTTTCAGTCAAAAATAGGAATGCTGGTCCGGCATTCAAACACATATCTCGTCAAATCCTTCCTACTTTTAGGCCCAACCAAGAGGACAATGATGTATCTGATGAGGGCTTTTTATGCAATCTTTACGATTTTGGGTGAATTGTATCCCAACAATGAGAAAGTGGTTCCTTTTTATGTTCTAGTGACGTGTAGCTGTTTTAAATGAGATCAATAAGGCTCCCCTGTAAAACGAACTTTTCACCATAAGTCAGGTTATGGGCAATGATTTTTTTCACAAAAATATTGAAGATTTTCATAGATTGGCGGGGTGTAAATCATCCCTTCTCCTCCATTAAAACATCAAGTTACACGTTTAAGAAACCGACGGGTACATGGCAAAGATGTTAAATCTTCTCGGGGTTAAGAACGACAGATTAATCAGTTGAGTGGGAAGGTCTTTCATACAGTACATTCCTGAAACGACATATTTTGGTTTCGCACAGCCCACCAATAGTCCACTTTCCCTAAAACTGATAGGGATGTCTTGCATTTCACCAAAAAGGACCTAGCACGAGACGGTATGGTTTTAATACGAAGATCTCGGAGGAGAAAATTTACTCCGCACAACCAAATAAAAACGAAAGTACAAACAATAACACCTGGCATTTGATCACTGTCATGAGCTGTGGCATGTTTGTGTATAGATATGCGATTTATCCGGAGTGAACTTCAGTGGAGGCCTCGTGTTTTACTGACCTTTTCAGAGTGATTCGACAGTAAAGGCTACAGCCTGTCCGCCTGTGTTTTAGCGAAGTGATTGTCTGAGAGGGAGAGACTGTGTAACACCAGTGATTAGTCCGACGGGTGCTTGTGTTTAGTATATATTGTGTAAACCACAGTTACACAGGTGAACATTTCACCTGTCGTGCGAAATGGTCAAGTGACCAGCGGTTTTGGTGCTTTGTAGAAGTTCCATCTAGTGGTGCTTGGGGACGTTCCGTGTAGTGTCGATACGTCGAACTACCGGATGAAAAAGGACCCGGGAATTGTGTGTATAGGACTCAATGGTTATTGTCGTCAGTAGAGAGTTGGGACTCATTTATTATATTAATATGCTGTATCAGATATGGATGGTAGCGTAGGTTAAGGTAATCCAAATGTCTTCTTTGGGGTTGAGGTCAATGACCTGGTAATTCAATGAGCATTATTTTAGTCAACGAGGATTTGGACCGGTTCTTTTGGTTACATTTATACGGCAGACTTCAAAGTAAGCGCACCTGTTTGCTTGAATTTTTATACTTTGTCTCTTGAGGCGTGTACAGTTATAGTTGTATCCTTGCCATCGAATGATAGACCAAGGACAGTCAGGAGGTGTGAATTCAGCATTGATATATAAGGTTGAACGAGAGAAGCGAGAAAAGGAAGGGCTAGGTCAGCGCGCCAGTTGGGGTAGTCTGACGGTCGTCAGTTTCTAGTGGGTTGAGGGCCGATGTTTCTGGGTGGAATACCTCTCCATCGAATGATACACCAAGGACTTTCAGAAGGTGTGAAGTCAGCATTGATATATGAGCTGGAACGAGGGAAGCAAGAATAGGAAGGGCTAGGTCAGCAGCGCCATTTGGGGTAGTCTGACGGTTGTCAGAGTTTGGTGGGTTGAGAGCCGATGTTCATGGGTGGAATGCCTGTCCATCGGACTTGAAAGTGGAATCGTCTTAAATTAAACGTCGACGTGTTTCTACCATGGTTGAGTAAACTTCAGGGTCTGCAGACCACCATTGATACCTCTCTTACGGACTTGACATTGGAATCTGTAACATCAACAAGCTTCTGACGTGATGGAGTTTAGGAAGCTAGGACAATTTAGACGCGTCTAGTACTGAACATCGTCGTGCACAGTGCCATTTCCATGTCCATGGTACTGGATACGTCAGGAAGTGTTTGTGTGTGACCGACATTTCGTAAGTGCTCTTTCAGAGAGCGCCTCTGTCGTTTATCCAAAGATTTTATCTTATTGTGTGAAGACCTAGATTTGTTTAGCGGCGTGGAACGCTAGTGATCGTTTGGGTATATACAGCGTAAGCGGCCTAGACTGGATGCTTGCCTTCCAGTGGCACATGAGCGTTGGTCGAGTGTTCAGCGGCCGTGTAAACAAAGGGAATGCTCCTATTTAGTTTTCACACAGAAATAAACAGGACTTAGTTTTTTGTGTGTTATATTGACTCAGTTGGACTCAGTTGTCACTTGGGTGGCACGCAACTCCAGAGAAGTGTTAGTATACCATTAATATATTTTTTTATGTTTAGTTTATTCCTGTCTTTTTGTCTTTTTGGGTGTATGTGTTGGTCTCAGCCGGTTTAAAAGAACCTGGACATGCCTCCTCCAGAGAATTGCAAGTTTATTTTCTCTATAGCATCTTTATTGTTTATGTTACCCACTCTTTCTTATTTTTTTAGTGTAATATGACCTTCAGCCGTCTCATCACCGTAATAAAAACATGGAAGTCAATTCCTTTGAGGGTGTGACATTATGGCGAGCCTAGCTGATATCACATTTGGCTTAGTCATTTATAGGCAAGCATCTTTTCATGATTTTATTTCCTGTTTTTTTTGGTGAATTTTACATTTTTATAAATGATATAACCCTACTTTGGCTGTTCAATTGTTTTTAATATTTAAGATTGAGAGTAAGTGCTGAGACTTGACACTTTCACACTTCACATGGAGCTGTGGCATGTACTTTGATATGGTAAATTATTGTAATATGCTTTATAGTTACCCAGATTACAGCAGATATTTGCCTGTAGAGCTGTTTAGCAAAATTTAGTGGCAGTGTTTCTCTTGACCTTGAAAAAAATACCCTAACGTGGTATCTTCGTGTGTTCAAGATTACACATGAATACATAGGAACAACAACTAGAATCATCATCATAAGGCCATATTGTGCCTGGAAAATTACCTGAGACAGTTAGGCGACGTGTTCGTCTTTTCAGAAGAGAAAATATTAATTTTAAGTTAACCATCATTGAAATTCAGAACTAATTGTGTAGTTACATCGCGACTCCCTTAAAGTGGTTCCCTTTGCAAAAAAAGGGTGCTTTCTCAGGAAGTACAAATAATACTAAAGGAAAGGATCATTAGACCCAGTAGGTCACCCTATAGTATTCCTGTCTTCCTGGTAGACACACCGGATGGTTAAGTTCGGCTGGTTTTCGACTACCGGATGGTCAATCAGACAATTTAAGCAGACAAATATCTTCTCCCATGCCTGTTTGACATTTTTGATGACTTACAGTGTGCCACGGTGTTTTCCGCCCTCGATTTGAAGTCGGGGTACCACCAATTATCAATGCATCCTGACAGCATACACCTTACAGTAATGACCACAAGTAGACCACTCTATGAGCTTGTTTTTTTTCCGATAAGAGCTCTCAGTGGCGTGCCTTGCGTCCCAAAGGGCCATAAGATTCGCTCTCAAAGAGGCTCTGTTAGACAACTGTGCCCTGTCTATATAGATGATATTGTCGTGACAGTAGTAGCAGGAAGAAATATGCCCAACACTTGCAGCAGGTATTTTGTTGTCTTCAACGGTATAACCTAGTACTCAAGGCCGCAAAAATGCAGTTGTGCAAAGCCAATAGTAAAATTTCTCGGCCACATTATATCAGCAGAAGGCAAACTGCCAGATCTAGATAGGCCGTTAGCCGTTAGAAGGCTGAGGCATCCAAAAACATGATAAGGAACCTGATGGTTTACAGGCAATTCGTAAAATATTGTGCCGAAATGGCGGCCCCACTGCTGGTATTGATAAAGAAAAATGCCTGATGGTTTACAGGCAATTCGTAAAATATTGTGCCGAAATGGCGGCCCCACTGGTGGTATTGATAAAGAAACATTTTAAGTTCAACTGGGGCCAAGAGCACAAAGCTGCATTCTGAAAATTGAAAGACTTACTCTGGAGGTAGCTTATCGAGACCCTGAAAAGTTTAACCACCAACAATTGTGACAGTAGGCGCTGTGCTGGTCCAGCTGGATGACAATGAAACAAAGAGTGTTATTTAGTATGTGTCACACACACTTAACCCAGCACAGCGTAATTACTTTACCATTGAGCATGCATGCCTGTCTGTCATGGTAGCCCTTTTCAAGTTGAGGCACTATCTCCACCGTAGCAAGTTTACATTCTGCACTGTCTTGCCCACAGGCCTTTGCAGAGTCTGTTTACCTCAAGGATAAATAAAACGAAGGACAGTGCTCGGTTCTGAGACTAGTGGCATTTACTCACAAAACATTGCTGCATGAAGGTAAAAGAAGACATGCTGTCTAGACTGCACATTCAAAAGTTTATAACTTCGGTACCAGAGCCACATGTCATAGCTTGTATAGCCCAGGAGCAGTAGAATTGGCATAACTCGAGGTGAATGGTAAAGCTAAGGATCTAACTCCTGTTATAAGACGCCATGTGTATAATGACATCGATTTGGATACCGTTATCGAGGCCCAAACATTATTATTAACAACACTGAAAGGGAAAGCTCAAAAGGGCCACCCATATCTCACTCTGATTGATGGGGCATTCTGTACCTTGCGGTCACCTTACAAGGGGGCGCCACAGTACCCTAGGCTTGTCATGCCACCTGTTTACCAAGACAGTCATAAAAATGCACATTTTCAGCAAGGTAATCCAGGGGTATCAAAATAATGCATAGGATGAATTAAGCGTACATGTTTCTTGGAGTGAAAAGAGTAGTACGACGGGTCTTTAGCAACTGCCCGAACTGCAACTTGCAGATAACACCCAGAAACAGAGTGATTTTCAGGAATCGCCTGTACCGACACACTTTTCTCAATTAATTTCCTGTGACCCTTAAAGGTCTATTAGTTGCCAGTGAGAATGCAAACATCTATATTCTAAAAGTCCTTGACCACCTCAGTTCATTGCTGAAAGTATTCCCTCTACTTGACAAAACCTACACGTCTCTATGGACAGCTCTAAACCAGCGGTATTTTGCCTGTTATTCCAGGCCTAGTGCATTCAACACAAATAATGGCCTTGAATTCAATGCAAAAACTTGCGATAAATACTCTAAAGAACTTGGTTTAGAATACAGAAAGTCTACAGCCTCCAACCCGCAATCTGGTGGAAAAATCGAGCGGGTAAATAAAACAGTTTAGGAACTTCTGTCCAGAACATCCCTGACCCAAATATACCTGATCAATGGGATTCTGCCCCAAGTGATTTACACTGTTCTGTAACGAGGCTCCATTACGCCACAACGTTCCAAATATCGCCTGAACAATAAATGAAAGAATTCGGAGAATGTACAGCATTTGGCTTGAGACTCAAGCTCACATTCAAGCCAGCCGTGTGCCAGACAGGCCAAGAACTGAACGGCTTACAATGCGCCTGAAGCTGTCAAATGTGAACCAAGTGGGTGATCAGGCAGCAACGTAACACTGCATGTCACATACAAAACCAGCAAACTGGTGCAAGTACATCGATCAAAATGTTGCTTCCGGTCCAACTAATGCTGACTGGAACAAAATTAGCACAAACAGACCGACACACATACGTCTCCTACGCATTAGTAAAGCCATGTCAAGGTCCAGACCGAACTGACCGATGCGTTGTCAAGAAAAGGCGGACCCGCTGCATAATTCCCAGGTAACGTGAGGTTTACAAATTCTTATGCCTGGAATGTCTAAATGTAAATTTGCAACGAATCTGGAGATAATGGACATTTTGCTGATGTTTGCGATTTTGATTGCACAAAGTGGCAAATGGTGAGTTTTTAGCACCCCCCCCCCAAATAACTAGATAAAAATTAGGGCCCAGTTGAACAGAAATGGAAAGAAAAATCTATCCTGAGTAAACTATTCCCATACCGTAGTAAACCAATTCTTACAAAATAGAACGATGGACCAGTAGAAGTGCCATCAAATGAATATACACGTACTCCCATCCCCCCTTAACTATGCACGTCTGAATGAAGATTGACATTCACGATTAATGTCATTCAAGCTTTACTATAACTTTTTAACTGCTTAATCAACAAACTTACAAAAATACATATATTATAATTAACTATCTCTCCCTGACTGACCATGTTCATATTATTCTTCCTGCAGTCGTAACAACTGTATCATATTGTGTAATTTGCATCCTATAAATATATTTATAGATATGTTCATTATTTAAAAAATAAAATATAAAACAAACAGACCAAACCATTAGTTTGATAACTATTGTATATAAAAGTTTTCCCTCCAGCGCTTGTTGTCTAAATTGGTAACCCTGTGATATATAATCTTGCTTTATTTCTTTCCAGTTTGCACATAATGCAGTCAAGGGCAGCCGACTCTATTATCTCCACCTGACATTTATTTCTTTTGTTTGCTGAATGATATGAGCCACTACCAGTAGCCATAGGTTTGTGAATAGACCCTTATATTATAGGAAAAATTCCATTTCGTCGCCTGATGACAATCCCAGACATCAACCAATGCTGTCAACCCTGTGCTGTCAGGGTGTAGGCAAAAACACCATATGCTCCCTTAAATGCTACAAATTAAAAAAAATGGAAAATTGGTTCGAGATATTGATATATCTATCAGAAAAATGAGTTTCAAAACGATTGCTGCAAATTTGGGGAATCTAGGGCCTTCCTTTTGGAAATTTCGCAAATTATCATTTGACGAAAAACAGCGTGAGATTTTGGAAAACCTAGAAAAAAATCTTGTAAAACCAATTTAAAGCTACCAAATATTGACCTCTCTATCCTTTGAAAGAAGGATGTTACAAAAATAAGGATAAACATTTTCAAATTTCAAGGCTTCATAAAAAACTGTTTAACCATTATAATAACAGAATAAGAGAGCGTTGTTTCAGAGGAAAGCCCATAGCATGACAATTTATCTACAGTTTTGTAATTATGGTGATATTAACCTAGTAATCAGGGAACATTCTTTAAATATTCTTTTTACCTAGACCATGACCTTTGAATGATATTGAACAAAAACAATAGCATCTTAGACATTATGTACCTAAAGAAAGTGAATAAGTCTTGAAGCGATTTCAGCAAAATATTGGTCCGAATAGAATGCTAAATGACCGGAAATAAATAACGCAGTTAAAGAAATTGACAACAACAAGTCCACAAACGGACATACTTCCAAAATCGCAAAAAAAATCAAGAAAACTTAATATCAGCAAATAAAATATGGTTGAGGTGGCTGTAATCATTTATGGAAAAATCATGTAAAAATAACGATCTTGAGGTTTTCCATACCCTTCGCCTTTGACCGACATTTACAAAAAATAATTAGCCTCCAATATGAAAATGACAAATTAGCTGAATGAATTTCAAAGCAACGGCTGTAAAATTGGGATTCCTAGTGTGATGGACGTCAGTCAAAACAACAAGGCATTAGTCGAAATTGACAACGAGAGTGAACAGACACGGCGGAGATCAGGAAACGATAGCCATACCATGATATGTGATTTTTATCATCTTAACCATTGACCCTTAATACTGCAACCTATCTTTCACTAGCATAGGTAACCTTACATTTACAGATTTTGGTCGAGTCTCCGCAGGATTACACCCATTGGTCCTAGTTCCAGATGCAGCAATAAAAACTGTAATATTGTTTGTGATTTGAGGATATGGCAGAGTGATTGTATCATGGGATGTTAAATATTCCACAAATGGAAAATCGGTTTCGAGATCTTGTATAATATAAGATATATCAGTATTAATAGGACGCCTGCAATTTCGCGGACCCTATGCCTTCATAAGAGAAATTTTGCAAATCTCATTATACGAGAAACAACGAAATTTTTTTTCAAATTCCTAGACTTCCGATTTTTTTTTTATTAAAGATAAATACAGATTGTGAGTTTTCAGAGGAAAGGCCATGGCATGACAAAAATATTTTGTACAGTTTATATAGATACGGCAATAATTTACCCTGTTATGAGGAAATATCGTTTAACTAGATTTTATTCGGTGACCTGAACCTTGACCTTTGACGGGAATTGAACAAAAACAATTGTATCCAAGGAATAATGTGCCTATATCAAATGAATAAGTCTTCAAGCGACTTCGGTGAAGGAAATCAACAACGCAGTAGAATAAATTGACAACACCAGCTCAATAAACGGACTAACTGACATATTGGCTGGGATTAAGGAAGCCTGAGCACACTTAATGGTGGAAGGAAATATCTATTCGGAGGTTACTGATCAACTTGACTTTAACCGGTTAAATGAGTTAAATTGGGTAGGCCTTTGGTCATCTTATGACAAAGCTATAGGGAAATATCGATTTTGAAGTATTTGACCACCTTGACCGTTGACCGGTTATCCCCAAGAAAAAAAGCTTTCAATGGGAATTATATTTACTGACTCTTTAATTTGGAAGGCAATTAATGCAAAATATGCGGCCTGTAGTGTGCTTAATGTCAGTCAAACCAACACAGTGGACGATATTAACAACAACAGTTTAACAGAAAGACATGATGACATGATAGCACAAGATCAAGAACCCTAGACCACACCGTGGTATGGAAATTTTGAAGATGAATAACCTGAGCTACATTTTATTTGAATACGAAAAAATTATTTACTAAGTGATGAGAAAAAACGGGGAATTGAGTTTTCTAAGGTACTTGACTTTTGAGCAATCTTCAGAAACAAACAAGCCTAGTTTGATATTAGAGATGTACCAGAAGTAAAAGTTTCAAATCGAATGTAGGAAGGTGGGGGCTTCAGTCAAACACAGAAGAATCTCCAGAAATAAACATAATATTTTGCTCTAAATGGGAAACCTTGGCAATGGCACATTTTGGCCGAGTCTCCGCAGGAATTAACTCATATGTCGAAGTTTCAGATGCAACAATAAAAACTGCCTGTAATATTTTCTTTTTCTGTGTTTAATGTGCGGTGCCCTCGCATAAATTATCCTAAAATGGGAAATCTGGCCCGAGATATTCTATATTATAAAATATATCAGTTTCAATACGATTGCTGCAAGGATGCAATTTCTAGGGCTTTTTAAGTAGAAATTTCGCAATTCTCATTTGACGAGAAACAGCAGGAGATTTTGAACGACTTGAATGAAAATCATGTAAAACCAATTTATCGCTTCCAGGTAGTAGATCACTCTCCCCTAACTAAAGACGATGACTCAAAACTAAAAATAAACATTTTCAAATTTGTAGACTTCCAAAATGTGTTACCATGGTAACCACAGAATGGGAGGGCAAATTTAATGAGGTACAGGTTAGCAGGTCTATTTTTTCACAAGCATATGAGGAAATATAAATTTCTAGATTTTTGATCACCTCAAGCTCTAACCGATTTTTAACAAAATCAAAAATATTTCGTGTGAGAATGACACCTAATAACTGAACACATCTGAAGAGAATTGCGCAGATATTGTGGCCTGTAAATGTACTTATGTCAGAGAAAACAACACAGTAGAAGAAATTACCAACAACAAATATTGAACGGATATTGAACAGAAAATTAGAAAAAATGTGCCTATACCAAGTGAATAAGTCTAGATTCAACTTCGGCGAAATTATGGTCTGCATAGAATGCTGAATGCCAGGATATCAACAACGCCGTAGAAGAAATTGACAACAACAACACAACAGACAGACATACTGACATATTGGCCGGGATAAAGGAAGCTTGAGCACACTGTAATATGAGCAACGTAAACTCTAATAAAATGAGTTTGAGGTGGCTGAGACCAGTTTTTTTTTAATATGAGGAAATAATGATTTTGAGGATTTCCATAACCGTCGCCTTAGACCGATGTTCATGAAAAATAATTAGCTCCCATCTGAAATCTCATATACTTCTTCAATCAATATGAAGGCAATAGCTGCAAAACTGTGGCCTTTAGTTTGATAAACTTTAGTCATAACAACTAGGCATTAGTCAAAATTGACATCGACGGTAAAAAGACAGATATTATGACATAATGGCGGAAGGCAATATCTATTCGGAGGTTACTGATCAACTTGACTCTTTATCAAAAACAAATAGATATTGTGTGAGAATGACACCTGAAACACTATACAGTTCAAGGCAATTGCTGCGAAAATATGGTCATTGATGTAGTAAATGTCGGACAATCAATAATGCAGCAGACAAAATAACCGACGGCAGTGAACAGGCAATCATTCTGACGTTTCGGAGGAAGGAAACGCACCTTGCATACATGATGAAATCGGGGAAAAGACAAATGAAACGAGTTTAATTAGGTCAGCTTTTGGTCATCAAAGGTATGGCCTCTACTGGGAAAAAAGTAGTCAAACATTAAGGTATTAGTCGAAACTGACGACAGTGAACAGACTTATATTATGGCAGGTGTCAGAAGGTCAGGAAATGATGGCATTACCATGGTGTATTGAAAAGCCAAATATAATGAGATGTAGGTAAGCAGGTTATGATCATCTTCACACAAAGATATAAGGAAATATCAATTTTGGTGGTACTGATCATCTCGAACTTCAACAGATTTATTCACAAAAACAAAAAGATAATGTGGGAGAATGACACCTAATAACTGTATACGTTTCTAGGCAATTGCGCATAAATTGTAGCCTGGAATGCATTCAATTTCAGAAAAAAGAAAAACACAGTAGACGCAATTAGCATTATTGAACAAAACAATAGCCTTACAGGAATAATGTGCCTATACCAAGTGAATAAGTCTTGAAGCAACTTCGACGAAATTTTGGTATGTATAGAATGCTTAATGCCAGGAAATCAACAACGCAGTAACAGGAATTGACAGTAACGGGTTAACAGGCGGACATATTGTCATATTGGCCGACATCAGGAAAATCTGGTCACATAAAATAACTAGTTTGAAATGACTGTGACCACTTTTCAAAATGTTATGAATAAAAAAAAAGACTTTTAGGTTTCCAATATTCTTTGCCTTTGACCGATGTTTACGAAAAATAATAAACTCTTATATGCTAGTGACTTTTACTTTATGAATGAAATACAATGGAACTGCTGCAAAATTGTAGACTCTAGTGTGATAAGCGCCAGCCAAAACAACAAAGTATTAGTCGAAATTGACAACGACAATGAATAGACAGACATAATTGCATGTTGGCGGAAGATTAGAAAAAGATGGCTATACGATGGATATGCAGAAAAGCAAATGTGATGAGATACAAGCGAGTTGGTTATGATTATCTTTTCACAAAGATATAAATAAATATCATATGGAGGTTATTGATTACTTTGACCCCTAACGGATTTTTACTAAAAACAAACAAATATCGTGTGAGAATGACACCTTAAGCTGTGTACATTTAAAAGCAATTGCGCTGAAAATGTGGCATGGAATGTACTTAATATCAGACAAAACAACGATGTAGTAGATGAAATTACCGACAACAACAGTGAACAGGCCGGCATACTCAGATAGTTGCGGAAGATAAGAAACATTGGTTACATGATGCAGCCATAACATCTGTAATATTGTCCGTTGCTTTGGAGATATAGCGACAAAACCATTTAAGTTCGATGCATGCCAATACGGGATTTGCTCCTGGAAACTCTCAACAATGTGATAGATCATTTTAGTCCAGATGTTGAAGGGGCGGAGC
Organism: Sipunculus nudus; assembly: GCA_026874595.1. Classification (NCBI taxonomy): domain Eukaryota; kingdom Metazoa; phylum Annelida; class Sipuncula; order Golfingiida; family Sipunculidae; genus Sipunculus; species Sipunculus nudus. Next base: position 14,394,618 of record CM049320.1, on the reverse strand, counting down.
TTCTGGTATTGATTTGTCGATACCAGTGCGCATGTTGGTGATCATATTGGGCATGGTGACAAAAGAGATACAAAGGTTCGGTTGAAACTAAACGTTCACGGCCACCATCAAGCGCTTCGGGATATTCGCCAGTACTGCTCACCTAGAGGAGATTGTGCTCCAAATGAAATGTTTATAAACAGAGACCTAGGCCGCTTTGGTTGTAATAAACAATTCGAAACGGAAACTGTAACTGAAAGGAAAGATTTATTATTTTAATTAAATGAAAAAAAAAATTTGATTTGAGATATTGATATCTCGATTATATTGATATTGATATCAAGATATCTTTCAGATATATCAGTTTTAAAACGATTTCTGCAAATTTTGAAAACAAGTGCCTTCGTTTATGAAACTTTGCAATATCTCATTTGACGCGAAACAGCGTAAGATTTTGCAATACGAAATTCAAAATCTGGAAATCTACGGAATCTAGACCTCTCTGCGATTTCACAAAATAATGATGAACATTATCAAATTTCAAAACTTCATAAAAAGTGTTTAACCATAGTAACCACAGAATGAAATGGCTTTATTTCAGAGGAAGGTCTATGGCATGAAAATTTATCTACAGTTTATGAAGATACGGTTTTCCCCCCAAGTAATCAGGAAATCTCATATATATATATATATATATATATATATATATATATATATATATATATATATATATATATATATTATATTGACTATGATCTTGGAATGATATTGAACAAAAACAATAGCTAACCAGGAATAATGTACTTATAAAATGTATATAAGTCTTGAAGCGATTTCGACAAAGGTTTAGTCTTTATTGAATGTTGAATGACAGTAAAACAATAACGCAGTAAATAAATGGAAAAATTCATGAGAAAATAACGATCTTCAGGTTTTCCATACCCTTCGCCTTTGACCAATATTTACGAAAAATAATAAGCCTTTGGCCTCCAATAGGAAAATGACAAATTATCTAAATGAATTGCAAGACAACTGCCATGAAATTGGGTTCCTTAGTGTAATAAACGTTAGTCAAAACAACAAGGCATTTGTCGAAATTGACAACCAGGATATACAAAAAGACATTTTGGGATAATGCCGGAGATCACGAAACGATAGTCATACCATGATATGGGAAAAAAGAAATATAATTAAATTTAGGTTAGCATGTTATTATCATCGTTCATAAAATATCAGGAAATATCATATTGGAGGTTGGAATGTGAAATACAATTTATTAAATGCCAGACAAACAAACAATACAGTAGATGAAATTACTGACGACAATGAATAAGCAGGCATACTGACAAATTGGCGGAAGGCAAGGAATCTTGGCTACATGATGCTATTGAGAAAAAAGACAAAACAATGAGTAAAATTCGTGCAGCTTTTGGTAATCTTTTGTCAAAGATATAAGAAAATATCAATTTTGAGGTGTTTTTATCATCTTAACAATTGACCCATAATACTTCAACCTTTCTTTCACTAGCATAGGTAACCTTGCATTAACAGATTATGGTCGAGTCTCCGCAGGGTTACACCCATTGGTTATAGTTCCAGATGCAGCAATAATACTGTAATATTGTTTGTGAAAAACCTCCAAACATAAACATAGTTTACTCTTAATAGATAAGCTTGGCAATGACAGATTTTGGCCGAGTCTCCGCAGGAATTAACTCATATTTCCCAGTTTCAGATGCAACAATAAAAACTGCCTGTAATATTTTTCTGTAACTTTGCAGATATGGCAGAATGATGGTATCATGTAGTGTTAAATGTGCGGAGCTCTCGCATAAATGATCCCAAAGTGGGAAATCGGTTTCGAGATAATCTATAATATAAAATATATCAGTTTCAATACTATTGCTGCAAGATTGCAGTTTCTAGGGCATTTGAAGTGGAAATTTCGCAAATCTCATTTGACGAGAAACAGCGGGAGATTTTGCACGACATGAACTAAAATCATGTAAAACAAATTTTTCGCTTCCAGGTTGTAGATCTCTCTCCACTTACAAGAGGCGATGACTCAAAACTAAAATTAAACTTTTCAATTTTTTAGACTTCCAAAAAATCTGTTATCATGGTAACCACAGAATGAGAGGGCAAATATAATGAGATATAGGTTAACAACTAGGTTTATTTTGTTCACAAACATATGAGGAAATATAAATTTTGAGATGATTGATTACCTTAACCTGTAACGGATTTTTTACACAATCAAACATATATCATGTGAGAATGACACCTAATAACTGTACACGTATAAAAGGAAATTGCGCAGAAATTGTGGCCTGAAAATGGACTAATCTAAAACTGATAACCACACAGTAGACGAAATTATCAACTACAAATATTGAACAGAAATTGAAAAAAAAAAGGAATAATGTGCCTATACCAAGTAATAAGTCTTGATGCGACTTTAGCAAAATTTGGTCTGTATAGAATTCTAAATGCCAGGAAATTAACAACGCAGTAGAAGAAATTGACAACAACTCAATAGACGGACATACTGACATATTTGCCGGGAATAGGAAAACTTGATCACGCCATAAAATGGGCAAAGAAAAGGCGAATAAAATGTGGTTGAGGTGGCTGTGACAATTTTTTAAAAGATATGAGGAAAAACAGATTTTTTAGGTTTTCGATATCCATCGATTTTGTCCGGTATTTAGGAGAATAAAAAGCTCCCATATGTTAATGACTTATAATATCTGATTGAATTATATGGCAATTGCTGCAAAGATGTGGCCTCTAATGGGAAAAAAGTAGTAAAAAATTCAAGTTATTAGTCGAAATTGACGAAAGTGAACAGACAGATATTATTGCAGGTGCCGGAAGGTCAGGAAAGGATGACCCTACCATGATATGTTAAAAAAGCCAAATATAATGAGAGATACGTAAGCAGGTTGCGGTCATCTTTACACAAAGATATCAGGAAATATCGATTTGGGTTGTTGCATGGACGTCACCCGGACATCGGAGGATGGCGCCACGAACTGGTGTGGCCGCCCCCGTTTCCACGCCTATGGATCCACCCCGCTATCAGTGACTACTGACGCGCTTTTAGAAACATAAAATCTATTCTTGGACCATTCAGTACTGGTTTTGCAGTTCTGCCGGCGCTATCGTTTCTCTCAAGCAAAACCACAAACTTCTGCGGTTTTCACCCATTGTTGAAAACCTATAAAACGAACTCGCCTGCAGTACGAGGCGGGACTATTGACTTCGCCAACGCCACGTTGCTGTTATCCCCGGGGACCGTGACCGTGGGCTCTTGGTCCCCAAGCCCACGGAATGCCATGAACCACGCCATGAACTTTATTATTTAGGAAGAGGAGAGACTTTATGTTTGTTTGGTGCCACATGGATTAATACAGGACTTCAGTTTTGTGTGTGCCCAAATTATGTGTTGATGATGGACTTCAGTTTCTCGTATACCGGATTCAGTTAAGTATTTCGTTGCAGTTTGTTATTTAGAGACTCAGTTTTTCTTCAGAGACTTGGTTATAAATTACGTTATGTATTGACTATTATATTATTTGTGTACGATTGTAAATATTGTAATATAGGAATATAGTACTGTTTTTGCACCCATATTTTGGTTACGTATTCATTTGAAGAGAACGTGTCTGAGCATATGTGTTACGGTTCGGCCTGAGTTGTTTGGTGTGAAAAGGGACCGTAACATAATGGCGACCGCGACGAGATCCTATATTTCGTAATAACGGCTACATTTGGATGTAAAATTTCACAGTGGTCTCTATAACTTCTAGTTATTGAACTAGTATTTAACTACAATTTAACTCGTATATTTCTCAGACACGTTATCTTGATACTTTGCAAATATGGGTACGGAATTTAAACCAAATGAAATTATACCACAATTAAGAGAAAATAGGAGCTTATTGTATACGTTAAAGAAAAATGAACTTGAAATTGTTGCTCTACATTTAAATATTGACATCATGGATGTATGCACTGTAGAGGGTTTAAGAAATGTACTTAAGAAATCATTATATGGTGATGTAGATAGTAAAGAGGAATCTGATTTGGAGGAAAAACCTATTAAGGAACCTCTTGGGGCAACAGCTATTGACCCGATAGAACTAGAATTGAGAAAGTATGAACTTAAATTGAAATATGAAGCGGAAATCCGTAGATGTGAAATCGAAAGAGAAACGCAAATTAAGTTGAAAGAGTTAGAGTTACAAAATCCTCAAAATCGTAAAGCACATGAGCCGTCTGAATTCCTATTCAGAAATTCGACAAAAGTACCTCCCTTCAATGAAAACGAAGTGGAGCGTTATTTCAGTTATTTTGAACGGGTGGCCACTTTAATGGCTTGGCCTAAAGGCCAGTGGACCCTGTTGTTACAAAGTGTTCTGGTTGGTCGCGCACAGGACGTTTACACTGCGCTCACAGACGAACAATGCAGGGATAACGACACTGTAAAAGAGGTCATTCTGAGAGCCTATGAATTAGTCCCCGAAGCGTATCGCTTAAAATTTAGGAATGCCACCAAAAGAGAAAATCAAACACATGTTGAATATGCTAGAGACAAAGAAAGTGCATTTAATAGATGGTGTCAGTCTATGAAAATTGATCAGGATTTTGAAAAACTCAAACAACTAATTTTGATAGAAGAGTTTAAAAGGCATATCCGTAGTGACATTAAAATATTTTTGGATGAACATAAAGTAAGAAATGTAAACGAGGCTGGTGTCCTGGCAGATGAATTTGCCTTGACGCACCGCCCCAGTTATACCAGTCACAGGAGGAGGTATGGTGAGAAAAGAGAAGGTAGCAAAAGCCCAAAACTGGGTCGGAGAAAGGGTAGTCCCTACTATCGGGGTCACTCCGGCTCAGGTAAACCACAGTCCGATCATGGTAAACCCCAGTATAAAAGTCAATCTGACTCTCCTGCTCAACATAAAGAGGGACAACCTAGGACTGGACCCAAATATTGTACATTCTGTGAGTTCAAGGGGCATACAGAATCTGAGTGTTATAGAAAAAGATACGGTCAAAGTAAGCCTAAACCTAATGCGTTAACTGTTACGCAGAGGATGAAACCGGTAACACTGCCCAGTAAACTAGAGACTAAAGGTGAAACACAAAGCCCTGTCCACGAGAGCTTTCAGCCCTTTGTGTCAGATGGCTTTGTTCAGTTAGAGGGTAACCATGCAAGAAAGGCCCGTGTTAAAATCTTAAGGGATACCGGGGCAACCCAAAGCCTCGTTTTGAAATCTGTTCTTCCCTTCTCTCAAGAGAGTTACGCGGGGTGTTCAGTTCTAGTCCAGGGCGTTAATTCGGAATTTTTAGAAGTTCCATTACACAGAGTGAAACTAGAATCTGATTTAGTCTCTGAATTTGTAACTGTAGGAGTTTGTTCAAAGTTGCCAGTAGAGGGCGTTTCGCTCCTCCTAGGCAACGATTTAGCTGGTGACAGAGTGAAAATTGATCCCAGAATGACAAAATTGCCGAGCACTGATAGGGACACAGACCTGCTCCAGCAGGAGTTTCCGGGCGTATTTCCAGGCTGTGTAGTGACTCGAGCGATGAGTAAAAAGGCAAGTCTGAAACCAGAGAGTTCTGTACTTGACCTCTCGCAAACCTTTATGGCGCATTCTAACGATGACGTCAGTGGCTTAAAGCCCGTTACGCGAGTAAATATTAAATCGCCCCCATGTGACCCAAGTGGCACAACCAGTCCAAAGGACTCGACTACAAATGTAGTACAGGGCAAACAGACCCTGAATAGAAATCTCCAAAGGAGTACAAACGGCGTGAAATCGCCTGATCAAAATGGGCATGAACAGTTAAAGAAGGATAGGAGTGTAAAGAATGTAGAAGTTAGCATGAAAACTGATGATTTGATAGAAATGCAAAAGAAAGATCCTGATATTGCCTCCCTTAGAGAAAATGCCTTGACTAAAGAGGAAGCAGATAAAGTTCCAACTTGTTTCACCTTACAGAATGATGTACTAGTCAGAAAATATAGACCTCCCACCATACCAGCGGACGAAACGTGGAAAACTCTTTATCAAATTGTAGTTCCCCCCGAGTATCGCCCAGAAATCTTAAAACTTGCACATGATCATCCTATGGCAGGACATTTGGGTGTCAGGAAAACCAAACACAAAATTCTCCAACACTTCTATTGGCCCAAGTTAAAACGAGACGTGGCGAAATACTGTAAAACTTGTCATGTGTGTCAAATGATTGGAAAACCAACCCACCAAATTAGTCCTGCGCCACTCTCACCCATACCAACAACACATGATGCGTTTGAATCAGTAATACTTGACTGTGTAGGACCGCTAAGAAAAACTAAACATGGCAATGAATATGTTCTAACAATCATGTGTACTGCAACTAGATTTCCAGAAGCTATTCCTCTTAGAACTATATCTGCAAAGAAAATTGTTGAAGCTCTGGTTAAATTTTTTACTACTTTTGGCTTACCAAGAACAATACAAACGGATCAAGGTTCAAATTTCATGTCAAATATATTTGCCCAGGTTATGACAGAGCTAGGCATAAAACACTACAAATCCAGTGCCTACCATCCTGAGAGTCAAGGTGCTCTAGAGCGATTTCACCAAACTCCCAAAAACATGATTAGAGCTTATTGTCTTGATACTGGGAACCAGTGGGATGAGGGTTTACCCTTTTTGATATTTGCAGCCCGAGAAGCAGTGCAAGAAAGCTTAGGGTTTAGCCCTTTTGAATTAGTGTATGGGCACTGTGTAAGAGGCCCCCTGGCGGTGTTAAAAGACACTTGGATGGAAAACAGTTCTCAAAGTAGCTTGTTAAAATATGTTCAGGAATTCAAGGAGAAATTAAGTAGGGCAAATGAAATCGCCCAAGAACATTTAAAGAAAGCCCAAAACAAAATGAAAGTATGGTATGACAAAAAGACGACAAAAAGAGAATTTAAACCTGGTGATAAAGTTCTGGTATTATTCCCAATTCCAGGACATCCCCTGCAAGCAAAATACTCTGGACCATACAAAGTTGTTGAGAAGAAATCAGATTTGAATTATGTGATTGATACTCCTGATCGTAGAAAGTCGCAACAACTTTGTCATATAAATATGTTGAAAGAATATCATGACAGATCAGCAGAAACATGTCAATCTAGTCCTCCCCAAACAAATTTGGTACTCATTAAAGAAACTGAAAAGAATGCCGAGGATGTTCTCATGAAGAAAACTGAACATCCTGTAAAACTGAACAACTCTGATATTTTAAATAATTTAGATCAGAAATTGTCACATTTGGATTTCGATCAGTTATCAGAGTTGAAGGAAATCCTGATAAATTATGACTCTTTATTTCCTGATGTCCCCAGTAGAACTAATGTACTACAGCATGATGTAGACGTAGGAGATGCTTCCCCTATTAAACAGGCACCATATAGAGCTGGTCCCCAAAAGTTACAAGCCATAAAGAATGAAATCAAGTATATGATAGAGAATGATATTATTGAAAACAGCAGTAGTGCCTGGAGTTCCCCATGTTTGTTGATAAAGAAGCCTGATATGACCTACAGATTTTGTACAGACTATCGAAAAGTTAACACTGTAACAATAACAGATACTTACCCTTTGCCCAGAGTGGAAGATTGCATTGATAGGATTGGATCTGCTACGTATATTAGCAAGTTAGATCTGTTAAAAGGTTATTGGCAGGTACCTCTTACCGAACGGGCTAAGCAAATATCTGCGTTTGTAACGCCAAACGGTTTGTTCCAGTACAAAGTTATGCCCTTCGGAATGAAAAATGCGCCAGCCTGCTTCATGAGACTTATGAATTGTGTATTATCTGGCTTAGATAACTGTACTTGCTATATTGATGATGTTGTTGTATACAATCACATATGGGAAGATCATAAACAAAGTTTGGTAGAACTCTTTGAGAGACTGAAAAAAGCAGGATTGACAGTTAATCTTGCCAAGAGTGATTTTTGTCGTGCAACTGTAACATATTTAGGGCACGAAGTAGGTCAAGGTTGTGTAAAACCAATTGCCAGTAAAGTATCTGCTGTCGTAGAATTTCCAGTTCCTACTAATCGCAAGGAACTAATGCGATTCTTAGGAATGACTGGGTATTACAGGAAATTTTGTCAGAACTTTGCAGAAGTTGTAAATCCGTTAACGGACCTATTGAAAAAGGACAGAAAATTCCATTGGAATAAAAACTGTCAAAATGCTTTTGAAAGAGCCAAAGCTATATTACAAAGTGCACCTGTGTTACAGGCTCCAAATTTTGATAAACCGTTTTCTCTCATGACGGATGCCAGCGATTGTGGTGTAGGCGCTGTGCTCATCCAAGACGATGACTTTAACATAACTCATCCGGTTTGCTACTATTCAAAGAAATTTTTACCTCATCAAAAGAATTATTCTACTATTGAAAAGGAAACTCTGTCACTATTGATGGCGTTACAGCACTTTGAAGTATATTTGGGCTCTACGCCGTATGATATAACTGTTTATACAGATCAAAATCCCATAACATTTCTTCATAAGATGAAGAATAATAATCAGAGATTAATGAGATGGAGTCTAGCCCTGTCAGAGTTTAACCTAGTTATCAAACACACCAAGGGCTCCGATAACATAATCGCTGATACATTATCGAGACGTCATTAATTTTGATCTGATGATGGCCTCTTGTTATAGCCTCGGATATGTTTTGTCCTTTGGAAGAGTTGTATTACATATATTACATGTATTATGATATTGCTGATTATACTATTTGTGATGATGATAATTAATTAGCTGTAAGAAGCATAAACTAATGCTTAAGATGTCAATGTACTCATATACTCGTCATACAGTGCTAATGCTTTGCTCTCCTTACCTTCTTTCTTTTAAGGGTGGGGGTGTTGCATGGACGTCACCCGGACATCGGAGGATGGCGCCACGAACTGGTGTGGCCGCCCCCGTTTCCACGCTTATGGATCCACCCCGCTATCAGTGACTACTGACGCGCTTTTAGAAACATAAAATCTATTCTTGGACCATTCAGTACTGGTTTTGCAGTTCTGCCGGCGCTATCGTTTCTCTCAAGCAAAACCACAAACTTCTGCGGTTTTCACCCATTGTTGAAAACCAATAAAACGAACTCGCCTGCAGTACGAGGCGGGACTATTGACTTCGCCAACGCCACGTTGCTGTTATCCCCGGGGACCGTGACCGTGGGCTCTTGGTCCCCAAGCCCACGGAATGCCATGAACCACGCCATGAACTTTATTATTTAGGAAGAGGAGAGACTTTATGTTTGTTTGCTGCCACATGGATTAATACAGGACTTCAGTTTTGTGTGTGCCCAAATTATGTGTTGATGATGGACTTCAGTTTCTCGTATACCGGATTCAGTTAAGTATTTCGTTGCAGTTTGTTATTTAGAGACTCAGTTTTTCTTCAGAGACTTGGTTATAAATTACGTTATGTATTGACTATTATATTATTTGTGTACGATTGTAAATATTGTAATATAGGAATATAGTACTGTTTTTGCACCCATATTTTGGTTACGTATTCATTTGAAGAGAACGTGTCTGAGCATATGTGTTACGGTTCGGCCTGAGTTGTTTGGTGTGAAAAGGGACCGTAACAGGGTATAAATGATCACTTCCACCTCTTACGGGTTTTTAACAAAACACAAAAAGATATTATATGAGAATGACAACTAATTACTGTATACGTTTCAAGGCAATTGCGCAGAAATTGTGGCCTGGAATGCACTAACTGTCACACAAAACAACAACACAGTAGACGAAATTACAGGAATAATATGCTTATACCAAGTGAAGGTCGTGATGCAACTTCGGCAAATTTGGTCTGTATAGAATACTTAATGCCAGGAAATCAACAACGCAGTCACAGGAATTGACAACAACAGCTTAACAGGCGGACATATTGTCACATTGGCCGTCATCAGGAAAACCTGATCACATCTTAATGTAGGCAGCGTAAAGGCAAATATATTAAGGATGAGATGGCTGTGACCATTTTATTTCATAATTTAATGAGTAAAAGCACTTTGAGGTGTCTGATATCCTTCGCCTATGACCAAAATTCACGAAAAATAATGTCTCCTACGTGAATGACTTGTAATTCAAGACAACTGCAGCAAAATTTGGGCCTCTAGTGTGATAAGCGTCAGTCAAAAAAACAAAGTATTAGTCGAAATTAACAACAACATTTAACAGACAGACATTATAGCATATTGGCGGAAGATCAGGAAATGATGGCCATGCCATGATATGTGGAAAAGCAAATGTAATGAGAAACAAATGAGTTGGTTTTATCTATCCTTTCACAAATATATGAAGAAATATCATATGGAGGTTATTATTACTTTGACCTCTAATGGATTTTACCAAAAACAAGCATATATCGTGTGAGAATGACACCTTAAACTGTGTACGTTTTAAAGCAATTGGGCCGAAAACGTGGTATGGAATGTACTTTATATCAGACAAAACAACAATGCAGTAGATGAAATTACCGACAACAATGGATAGGCAGGCATACTGACATACTGGCGGAAGGCAAGGAACCTTGGCTACATTATACGATCGGGAAATAAGACATAACAATAAGCAAAATTTGTGACGACTTTTGGTCATCTTTTGTCAAAGTTATAAGAAAATATTAATTTTGATGTGTTTTGATCATCTTAACCATTGACCCTTAAAACTTCAACCGTTCTTTCACTATCATAGGTAACCTTGCATTAACAGATTATGGTCGAGTCTCCGCAGGGATACACCCATTGGTCCTTGTTCCAGATACATCAATAAAAATTGTTATATTGTTCGTGATTTGAGGATATGGCAGAGTGATTGTATCATGTGATGTTAAATATGCGGAGCACTTGGTGTAAACTTTCCATAAATGAAAGATCGGTTTCGAGATCTTGTATAATATATATGATATATCTGTTTCATAAACTGCAAATTCGCGGATCCTAGGCCTTCATAAGAGAAATTTTGTAAAATCTCATTATACAAGAAACACCGAAAACAATTTCAAATTCCTAGACTTCCAAGTTTTTTTTATTTAAGTTAAATACAGATGGTGGGTTTTTCAGAGGAAAGGCCATGGCATGAAAAACAAATTTATTCTTTTAAGTTTATGAAGATACGGCAATAATTTACCCTGTTAAGAGGAAATATCATTTAACTATATTTTATTTGGTGAATTGAACCTTGACCTTTGACGGGTATTGAACAAAAACAATTGTCTCCTAGGAATAATGTGCCTTTTCCAAATGAATGTCTTCAAGCGACTTCGGCGAAATTTTAGACTGCACACAAAACTAAAGGCCAGGAAATCAACAACCCAGTAGAACATTGACAACAACAGCTCAATAGACGGACATACTGACATAATGGCCGGGATTAAGGAAGCTTGAGCACATTATAATATGGGCAAAGTAAACTCTAATGAAATGAGTTTGAGGTGGCTGCGACCATTTTTTTATATGAGGAAATAATGATTTTCAGGTTTTCCATAAACGTCGCCTTTAACCAATGTTTATGAAAATAATTAGCTCCCATCTGAAATTACATATACTACCTCATTGAATATGAAGGCAATTGCTGCAAAATTGTGGCCTCTAGTGTGATAAACGTCAGTCAAAATAACTATGCATCAGTCAAAATTGACAGCGACAGTGAAAAGACAGATATTATGCCATAATAGCGGAAGGAAATATCTATTCGGAGGTTACTAATCAACTTGACTCTGACCAGCATTTATAAAAAAACAAATAGATATTGTGTGAGAATGACACCTAAAACACTATACGTTTCAAGGCAATTGCTGCAAAAATGTATTCATTGATGTGGTAAATGGCAGACAATCAATTATGCACTAGACAAAATAACGGACGACAGTGAACAGGCAAGCATACTGACATTTCGGCGGAAGGTAACGCACCTTGGCTACATGATTCAATCGGGGAAAAGACAAATGAAATGAGTTAAATTAGGTCGACGTTTGGTCATCTTATGACAAAGATATAGGGAAATATCGATTTTGAAGTGTTTGACCACCTTGACCGTTGAACGGTTATCCCCAAGAAAAAAAGATATAATATTTACTGACTCTATTATTTGCAAGGCAATTGCTGCAAAATATGTGGCCTGTACTGTGCTAATTGTCAGTCAAACCAACACAGTGGACGAAATTAACAACAACAGTTAACAGACGGACATGATGACATGATAGCACCAGATCAAGAATCCTAGACCACAACAATATGGTCATTTTGAAGATGAATTACCTGAGCTACATTTTATGTGAATACGAAAAAATGTTTTACCAAGTGATGAGAAAATCACAGGAAATTGACTTTTCTAAGGTACTTGACTTTTGAACAATCTTGCAAAACAAACCAGGTTGATATTAGAGATATACCAGAAGTTAAAGTTTCAAATCGAATGTAGGAAGGTGGGAGCTTCAGTCAGAAACAGAAAAATTTCCATGAAATAAACATTATATTTTAAACTTAATAGGTAACCTTGGCAATGACAGATTTTGGCCGAGTCCCCGCAGTAATTAACCAATATATCCAGTTTTAGATGCAACAATAAAAACTGCCTTTCATGTTTTCTGTAACTTTGCAGATATGCCAGAATGATGGTATCTTGCAGTGTTAAATGTGCGGAGCCCTCGCATAGATTATCCAAAAATGGGAAATCGGTTTCGAGATATTCTATAATATAAAATATATCAGTTTCAATACGATTGCTGCAAGAATGCAATTTCTAGGGCCTGAAGTTGAAATTATGCAAATCTAATTAGACGAGAAATAGCGGGAGATTTTGCACTACGAACTTAAATCATGTAAAACCAATTTATCACTTCCAAGTAGTAGATCTCTCTCCCATTACAATAGACGATGACTCAAAACTAAAAATAAACATTTTCAAATTTGTAGACTTCCACACATGTATTACCATGGTAACCACAGAATAAGAGGGCAAATAAAATAAGATAAAGGTTAGCAGGTCTATTTTTCACAAACATGTGAGGAAATATAAATTTCCAGATTATTGATCAACTTAACCTATAACGGATTTTTTTACAAAATCAAACATATATCGTGTGATAATAAAACCTAATAACTGTACAGGTGTGAAAGGAATTGCGCAGAAATTGAGGCCTGTAAATGTAGTTATAATGTACATAACTTATAATATCTAACTGAATTTCAAGGCAGTTGCTGCAAAGGTGTAGCCTTTACTGAGAAAAAAAGTAGTCAAAACATCAAGGTATTAGTCGAAATTGACGACAGTGAACAGACAGTTATTATGGCAGTTGTCGGAAGGTCAGGAAATGATGGTATTACCATGATGTGTTGAAAAGCAAAATATAATTAGATGTAGGTAAGCAGGTTATGGTCATCTTTACACAAAGATATAAGGAAATATCAGTTTGGGTGTTACTGATCATCTCTAACTTCGACAGATTTTTTACAAAAACAAAAAGATATCGTAGGAGAATGACACCTAATAACTGTATACGTTTCAAGGCAATTACGCAGAAATGGTGGTCTGGAAGGCATTTAATTTCAGACAAAATAACAACACAGACGAAATTAGCGACGACAGATATTGAACGGATGTTGAACAAAACAATAGCCTCACAGGAATAATGTGCCTATACCAAGTGAATAAGTCTTGAGTCAACTTCGACGAAATTTTGGTCTGTATAGAATGCTAAATGCCAGGAAATCAACAACTTAGTAGCAGGAATTGACAACAACAGCTCAAAAGACGGACATTTTGTCAAAATGGCCGAGATCAAGAAACCTTGATGACAAGACAATGTAGGCAGCGGAAAGGCGAGATATATCTAGGTTGAGGTAGCTGTGACAATTTTTTAATAAGTTATGATTAAAATGTTTATGAGGTTTTCGATATCCTTCGCCTTTGACCGATGTTCACGAAAAGAAATAAGTTCTTATATGTCAGTGACTTTTTCTGTCTGAATGAATTTCACGTGAATTGCTGAAAATGGTGGCCTCTAGTGCGATAAGCGTCAGTCAAAACAAGAAGATATTAGTCGAAATTGACAACAACAGTGAACAGACAGACATCATATTATATAGGCGGAAGATCAGTAAACGATGGCCATTCCATGATATGTGGAAAAAAGCAAATGTAATGAGATACAAGAGAGTTGGTTATGATTATTTTTTTCACAAAGATATACAAATATTATTGTTTATTAATCACTTTGACCTCAAACGGATTTTTTCCGAAATCCAACCAAATATCGTGTGAGAATGACACCTAATTACTGTGTACTTTATTTTTTATTAGCAATTGTGCCGAAAATATGGCATGGAATGTATTAAACATCAGAAAAAACAACAATGCAATAGATGATATTATCAACAGTGAACAGGCTTGTATTCTAAAATATTGGTGGAAGGAAAGGAACCTTAGTTACATGATGCAGCCATAACACGTATAATATTGTCTGTAACTTTGGAGATATGGGGACAAAACCATTAAAGTAAGGTGCATGTCAATCGGGGATCGGCCAAAGGAAGGTGGCTACAGTGTGATAGATTTGTTTAGTCTCGATGTTGAAGGAGCGAAACTTTTGGTTTTAAACACTTTTGATAGGTCGATACCAGTGCGCATGCTGGTGATTAAAATGGGATAGGTGACAGAAGGGATACAACGGTCCGGTCCAAACTAAAAATTCACGGCCACCATCAAGCGGATCGGGATATTCGCCAGTACTGCTAACCTGGTTGAGATAGTGCTCCAAATAAATTGAATGTAAACAGAGACCTGTGCCGCTTTTTTTGGTAATGTAAACAAAAGTTTACATGTTACTGACACTCTTGATTCTCATCAGTGTGATACTCAATTATATCATAGGCATATTGTGGAACCAGGACTGACACAAGTTGTTGAACCACAAGAATCTCATTCCATGGTTGTCCAGGAACAAGAAGCAGCAAAAGACTTGCAACCAAGAGGGGGGACTTCTGAGGGAATCAGGTAATGCGACTATCACATCAAATGTTTGCGAAAGGCATTGCTATAAATTCCATAGTATCTCTGTGAGGATAGATTCTTTGTTAGAAATAATCATTCTTTGTACAGCTGACAAAGTGACAAAAGGTGGCACCTGTTATCAAAAGCTGCCCTTGCACTTGGTACCAATGTTTATGAGTATTTTCTAATTTCATTGTTCCTCTTTTCTATCACTTATGAAGTGTTGCATCCTTCATGAAAAGTAAGGGTTTCCATTTGCAACAGGACACTTGATTTTTTAAAATCCCACAGACCCAAACCTGATAGTGCCATATAACGTAGCACAGGCTCTAAATTCCTTCTGATATAGGTGATTTGGTTGCGATATGTAAGCATTTCAAGTTCAATGATAAACAAGGAACATATGAACCCCGTTGAAAAAAAGTGGAAAAAAGAGGGTGATGATGTTATAAAAATGTACATTTACTTTATTTATTAATTATCTATTGCGCAAATCCCATTTATATTATTGGACTTTAATAAATTCTTGTCTCCTAATTATTCACTTTAATTTGGGTGTAACTATAAAAGAAAAAAAATAGCTTTTTACCTGTTACAATTGAAAAATGCCAGTTCAGGCTTCCATATCCTGTTGGTGTTGCTGGGGTTTGTTATTACCATTTTTGACGTTTGCTCAGCCCCAATCTGAATCCCTCTTGGCTTATCCCACTGGTGTGGTATGCTAGTACAGGATGGCTCAGGCGTCCTCAGGGTAAAAATGACTGCCGCCAGACGTGAACACACTCCTGATATACTGAAGGAATATATGTATTTTCCATAACTTTTTCAGGTGCAATGCTAATGCAATGTATAACACACCAATGCGCAAATTCAATCCAGAATCTAAATAACATGTAATCACCTTTTTATGATATATACAAAAAAAACACAGCATGTAAAAATATGAATAAACAAAACATTTGCCAAGTTCCAGATGAGATAAATATTTCCTGTACAAGAGGTCTCTGGTATATCAAAATAAAAGTGCATCCCCGACTCAAATTTAAATCAGAATCAAGCGTCACAAGATATATGATTTATAGTTTATTGTAACTATGGATCTATAGTAAATATATTTACAGAAAAATTAATATCATTATTAATATTTTATAAATAATAAATTATTATTATCAATATTATGATCATTATAGAGATTTTATTACTCGGATTCCAAATACATATTTAACATTATTGGGTTTTCCAAAGTATTTTTCTATTAATTATTAAATTTCAATCAATTCACTATCAGTAAAAAATATAAAAATATATAAAACTTTAATTGGCAAGTATATGTCATGGGCTACTGATATTTGGATTATGTTACTAAAATCTATTACTACAAATTCATATTTAAGTATCCTTCCTATGAAATTAAAGCTTACTTTCATATAATTATACTATTGCTTAAACTGCCTTGCGTGAACAGTGGCCAATTGTCAGTTTTCGTTCTTGTGTGTTGATACTCAGGTTGATGTGATGGGGCGATTCAGCTTTCCTCTGGCTTCTATAGTCTCTCGCCGAGATGTGGACAGAACCGATAATTTTTTCCATTGGACAGTTGAACACTTAGTAGGTAATGGCATTTACTGATTGATACCACTATATCCGCCATGTTTGTTAACACGCTGGTAAATGCGCAGAGTTCTGGGACATGAATAATTAGTCACGAGACGAAAAGGGGCGGAGCGACCTCTGTCGTAGCGATAAGTCAATTATTAACCCATTAATTACATAAACCCATATCACAGTCTTTACGTCAGGCTATGGCAACATGCGCGTTAGATAAAACTGATATATACCATTGAGCTACTATATTATACAACCGAACACCTGCATGGTCCTATGGTGACTGGTTGATATGGTGACATGCTGCCAACGAGATCAAAACCCCACCTAGCCCCACAGGATTAACTTTAGCAGAAAATAAATGTAGTTTTTCATTTTTTCTCACACGGGACTGCCAGTGTGTCTGTTTAACTCTGAACCATCTAGGATAAGTACAAGAACAAAGAAACATGTTTATTTTATTTATATTTGTTAAAGACATGATTTTCATTAATATTTGTGAGTAAGAGAGAGCTAGAGAGAGTTTTACAGTTTCTATATATGTATAGATACATATATACTTTTACAGTATATATATATATATATATATATATATATATATATATATATATATATTTTGGTTGACCAGTTTTTGGTAAGTATTAGGACAACAGAAATATGTTTTTTTCATTTATTTTTGTTATAGACATGTAAATATATATAATATTTAGGAAGTCAAATCTGTGCCATGTCTATCGCGTCATTTTGTGACGATGTTAGCGCTGTCTACATACTATGATCTTTGATGACAATTTCATCGGGTGCACTTCTGTTTCATACAGAACATTGAATTAAATCAATGGATCTCCGGAAAATACTTTTAATATTATATATTGTATTTTTATCATGAGTATAGCATATGGTAACAGTAAGATTACCACATGTAAAGTTGAGGGGAGCTGGCTTTAGCATGACCTCTGTCTTCTTGGTACTGATAGTGAGACCAGTTTAGATATAATCCGTGCAGCAATCTGCAAGTTTCCTTGTTATCACAGTATCACTGTTTTAAAGTCTCAAAGTTCATATAATATCCTACCTGTATGTCGAGATATTCCCGGAACAACACTTGTAGATAAGACCTTATCTGTATTTGATTCATTGCAGTATATAATTATCAATGGTGACAAAGTTCACTTAGTTGTAATATATTCTTATCTGTATGTCACACACTACTCTCACATTAGAGATATGCTCAGTGTATCCTCGAGCAAATATCAAGGTACCATCATTTCATCTTCATATGTTGGGTGATGTTCCATTTGCTGAGAAATTATGATTTATGTATGTTGCCGTTTCTTTTAAGTTTCAGTGCCCAAAATAATGAGTTGAAAAATTGAGATCCTTTGCATTATTTAGTAGAAATAAATAAATAAATGGATTTTCGTTCAGTTACACACACTTACGCCTTCCAATAATGTATGTTATCAGTTGCAAATTTTTAAATGCCAGGATAGAGCAGGATATGAAGAGCCCGCTGTACTTTAACTTCACCTGAATTCACTTTGTCATGTGATTGATGTGGTGTATTATGACAAGCCAACTGATGCCAATAAATATAATTCTTTGCATGAGAAGCAAGCCTTGGTTAATGCGAATAAATGTGTCATTTGAATGAGTAACAGGCTTCTGTAATTCTAACTGATTACATGACATTTCTTGTGTTTGCCATCAGGTGACCGCCTACTTTGTAATCAATAAAACGCCGGGCCTAGACTGCTTAAGTAGCGTCGTACGCCTGTCATTTATGTGAAAGTAACACTAGCTACCATTCCGAAGGCCTCACTAACATAATAATCATTATAATATTTCAAGTACATTTGTATTGTAAAGTGGGTTGAAAAGCAAGTTTTACTGGCAAGGACCTGTCTGACATGTTTCCGGTTGTAAAACAGTAATACGGCTTTCCGCCTGTAAACTGGTCTTGCAGCGTTCCGCCCGTCAAAAGGCTATCCGGAAGGGAAACTATTTAAGCGGACCGTCTAGCCACATCTGGGTCAGATAGTCTAGACAGCTCAACGTGTGCACAACACCCAGACAGCTCAGCGAGACAACAGCGATCAGCGTTTGACATCTTCTCAATGAGAGCAGCGAGATCTCCTTATCAGTCAAATTCTTTTAATTTTATTTTAATAAATTATATTAAAGTTTACCTGAATCTATCATTAGTTTCAAGTGTGGTGTGTAATCAAGATGGACTTGATCTTCGGTTTGACCTCTTACCTTTTTATTCACGGCTACATAATTATTGGTGGCAGCGGTGGGATCCTTTCACACTTCTTAATAGAAAAATGTCTTCATTATCTGAAAGTATTTACTATATTTAAACTTCTAGAATCAATGCTGCATAAGATTTTTTTCCAACAAGCTTTTTAAATTGCGGTGTAACTACTCAGAAATTTCAGCAAAATTTCAGGCTGAAATTTTTTTTAATATATACCCTTGATACCAGGTGTCAGTGGTGCATGCAATAAATATTAATGACAGGTAAATAAAGTAGTATTTTTGCAAGAAATAAGAAAGAGTTTTGACCAATACTTAATACCTAAATAATAATGTATGTTTTCTTTAACAATTAAGAATTTATTTAAACAAAAGTTAACTGGGAGTATTCAGAGTAGGGCAATTTTAAAGTGTCTAAGAAAAAATGTCTGAGTTGAGTTTGCACAATTCAACGCCCCTGCTCACTACGCCAAGTGATCAAGATGCCACAAACAGCAGTCAACACCAAGAAAAATGCGGCAATTAAGCAGTGATTAAAAAGCTTCCTTCAGTCATTCAACTCACTGATCCCCTTTGCTGGGTGATCAACCTTTTCATTCACCGCGCTCACTGACATCGTTTGACCTCAGCGGTATGATGCGAGTACTTCTAAATGTTCGACCTTCAATGGGTCAGAAAATCACGCCAATTGCAAGAAATGTATAATCAGCACAAACAACAGGTAGGAACCAACTTCATGATCTCACTAGACAAGTTGATGTAATGCAAGAATCAATAACACCTCTGCAACCGCAAATTGGTTTGAAGATAAAATGTCACCAACCACCATGTGGTGGAAATACACTCAATGGCATCGAATTACCAGGCGCTGCAGCTTCTGAATCCGCCCGGTCTTTGTGTCGATTTCAAGCAAACGTGACTGACGGATTGTTATCATCATGCACAACTTCACAGAGCAGTAAATTGCCATAACTGCCGAAACTCAAAGAGTTTGGTGCAACCAAAGACTCCAATGCTAGACCGACTCCCGAAGCAGTCAAATAATTTTCACCGCCCCAACATACCATATACAATGAAGTGCATTTT
The DNA here is from genome assembly GCA_026874595.1 of Sipunculus nudus. NCBI lineage: Eukaryota > Metazoa > Annelida > Sipuncula > Golfingiida > Sipunculidae > Sipunculus > Sipunculus nudus. The sequence continues at coordinate 14,374,613 of CM049320.1, read as the reverse complement.
TGGGAGAAAACTCAATGAATTTGACTGAATTTGGTGCAATTCCCAAAAGTTCGACTGATGTCAGTCAACCTGATCCACATCATATGCAGACATGTGATTTGACGCACTCTGCAGCCGGTATGAAAGACCAGCCAATTGGAAGACGGCATATGAACGGAAGTGCTTTAGTTCAACACCCTATCAGAATCATCAGTATGATTTGCCTGGTACTGATATATAGCATAACAGATTCCTATATGAGATGCCAAGAACTGCACATCTCAAACATTATATCCAATCCAGGTTGATCAACCTGTGTTTAGGCAGACTTATCATGCTCCTTCTACGCAGAACAGCGATACACCAGTGATGAACAAAGTTCATTTTGGTAATCCACACGAGCCATCTATGCAACTGACTTCCTGATTTCCGTCATCCAACACATCATGGACCAGCTACCAAGCCTGCCACTGTTGATGGGTTGCTGAATGGCACAATCAGCTAATGCAATTTTAGGTTATTGCACAACTTAATGGGTGGTCAGACCAAACCAGAGTCCTGTAGTTAGCAGCGAGTCAAAGAGGTCAGGCTCGGTGTGTTTTATGCGATTAGAACCAGGCCAGCGCACTCACTATATTTCTCACTGTTTTCAGTACTAATTGAACGATTCGGGCCGTCTTATAAACGAGAGGTCTACTGTACCCAGCTTCCATTCAGGCTACGCAATAAAGCCTAAAGCCTGTCCTCACTCGCCCAGGAAATCAGGAAGTTAGTCAGGAAAGCATTTCCGGAGGCAACTGCTGAGTTAAGGATACACTGGTTAAAAAATCCCTTTGTTAATACTTTGAACGACCATAATCTTCAATTTGCCATCCAGCAAAGACACCCGAAGAACCTCCATGCAGTAATCCAGATCGATCATGAATTCGATGCCTTTCGAATCAGAAGAGTCCAATCAGCTTGTGTTCAAAATCCAAGGAACCCTCAGCAACGCCCGAGGTAGAAACAAGTGTCAAACTGCAGCGAAATTGTGAGACTTCAGAGAAGAAACTCCGTTTGTTATGTGAGAAATAAGATGAGATTCTCAACATCTCACCAAACCAACACCCCCAGCAGAACTCCCTTTAACGCAGACCATCTCTCCTACGTTTTGCAAAATAACTGGACGTTTGTATTCAGAATGTTACAGCCGGCACTTTCGTGCAGGTTCCGGAACACCAGACAACGCTCTTACACGATTGTACATCAGAACTAGATGAAGAACAATCACTCTGCAAGAATCAACATGTGTTTGCTAGGGACAGTGTGATCTCGTTAGAACTGATCTAATCAAACACAGCATCAACACTGGTGACGCCCAACCTTTCAAAACAGGAATCACCGCGACCTCAACTAGCAAAGAAGGAGGAGTGTATATATCTCAGTCAATGTGTAAAATCAGTCAATTTGTAAATTGCCTGAAATTTTCAGTTTATTTGACACATTGACTGAATCGATATGGAATAACCTATTTCACACAACTCCTTATTGTTAAAAGATATTGTAATTAAGTGTAACCAGCTACATGTAAGCAAACTTTATGTCTGTTTCTTCTTTCTAGGCTATTATGAAGAATACTGATCATGTAATGAGACTAAAATACACAGCCTGAAGAGGGTTAACCAGAATCATATAATTGAAATATGGAGACTTTTATAACATAATGAAATATGCATACTATATTCTACAACTCATATGGCTACAACTTTGCTTATGTAAGAACCAAAATCGAGTCAAATGGAAGCTTTTGTTTAAATAAACATTAAAACATTTAAATATGCAATAATATCTGAAATGAATTATGCTGCTAGTAGAATGTTTTAGGCTAACAACAGTGAAATGGTTGTTAATAAAGTGATTAAAGTGCAAAAGGAAATTGTTCTCCTGAGATAATATAATATTTACATCTCATATGATTACCTAATTATTTCTGCAAATACTAGAATTAAGCCAGATGGACGCTTCGGATCAAATTAATTATTAAATTGTACAATAATATGATGTTAACTGGAATAATTTTTTAAAATAGAGTAAGGTATATGTAATAAATGAAATGTCATTTAGATCTTTGTAACCTAATAACAGTGGGATTTCATTCTTTTAACATGTATTCTTGTATCAAATAAACTGACTGATTTTTCAGTCATTTTGTAAAATGCCTGGCAATTTACAAATTGATTGATTTTACACATTGACTGTAACATATACAGGAAATTAAGCGGATGCTCAAGCAGAATGTCATCAAGCCTTCAAAAAGTCCCTTGAGCAGCCTTCGTGTGCTGGACAGAAAGAAAGATGGGTCAACACGTTTTTGTGTGAACTACAAGAAACTGAATAATGTTACTCCCAAGGACAGTTATCCACTTCCAAGGATGATGACACACAAGATGCCTTGGGTAGAGCCTAGAACTAAGTGGTTTTCCCACTCGATCTTGCGAGCATTTTCTGGTAAGTGGGCATGAAACCTTAAGATGACTATTAGTATTATGTCTTTGTTTATGCTGACTATGAGTAGCAGGTCTTGGCTTGTGTGGGTACAAGTAGCGGGGTTTGGTTATGCTGACTATGAGTAGCGGGGTTTGGTTTGTAGTATGAGTAGCAGGTCCTGCATGGTTTATGCTGAATATGAATAGCAGGCCCCGGTTTATGGTGACTGTGAGTAGCCGGCCTCGGTTTATTTTGACTATAAATAGCATTCCTTGGTTTATGCTAACTGTGGGGTATCAGGCCTCGGTTTGTGCTGAATATGAGTAGCAGGTATTGGTTTGTGTTGACTTTGAGTAGCTAACTATGATTTACTGACTATGAGTAGAAGGTCTTGGTTTATTTTGACTATGAGTAGCAGGCCTTGGTTTATTTTGACTACGAGTAGCATTCCTTGGTTTATGCTTATTATGAGTAGCAGGTCTTGGTTTGTGCTGACTTTGAGTAACAGTCCTTGGTTCTCAGAAGAATGATAGCTAATTAATTCTCGTACAATTCTCGTAGGACGGATTTCGAACATTCACACCGGAACAAAATGCAACATTTCACAATCTTATTATATTACATTTCGTCAATGTTATATGTTATATTTTTAAGCCAATGAATAGCTGATCCAATGCCTATATGACTTAATACCTACTTTCAACTATTACAACAAACCTGATGATTAAGTTCATAGCTCTGTGGGATTTAAGAAAAAAGATGTGTTGTTCTTTTCATTCTGTTTGGAATATTATTTATTAATCAGCCATGCTTCTTATGACATTATCGGTTGAAAACTTTATGTGTTCTAACGAATACCCTAGTGTATTAATATTAACGTGAGCGGCTGGAGTGAGTGATTGTTAAGAAAAATCGCCGATAGAGGGCACGCCGTCAGTGCATCTAGGTCATCGAGAGTGCGCATACGTTTTGCCTTTTTTTAATTGGTCTTCTTGTTCAGCACTGCGAACTGACTGGTACAGCAGTGCATTTACATGTTTAATGTATTATCTATGTTCACATCCCAAAATAATTTAAATTCATATATTTATACTTACATACAGCAGTTAAGCTATAGGGTATATTCTATAGCATCAGGTCAGGCCCGTCTCAGCCATCGCGTCACATGTGCAGCATGGCCTAATTTTGTGTCGCCATTTTGTGTGGATGCGAATCCTAGTAAATTTACTCGTTTTGTCGCAAGCTAATGTTCATTTTTCACGCATTTTTTTATTTTTGTTTAATGTTAGGTTTAAAGCTCCCGAACATGTCAAGAATAATCTTGTGTATTATGATACATGTTGCGTGTTATGATAGATAATCTTTGATGATACATTGTTACTGTGATTCAATGATTGTATCCTTTATAGGACCACGTCTAGTTTACAGGTATAGAGTTATTTTGCATCAAAATATTTCTTAATCTAAACAGCCTGATGTTATGTGTATATATGTTGGCCTGATACTGTACATGAATGGTGCTTTACATGAATTCTCATAATAGTTGTTATATGAGAGTGACTATTTTTGTCTTTCCTGAGAAAGTATTACGGGTACTCCTTTAAAGACCATTAATATAATGTCACATCTTAATATAAATTCAGATTTTGTGGTTTTATCATGATGTGTAATTAACTGAAACGTATGAAATTATGGATAATTATTCGTGCAACATATGCCCGTTTAAAACAAGTGAGTCCAACTTTTTTAAACAACATTATATAAGACAAAACCAAAATGACAGCAATTTTATCGTATCTTGTTCTTTCGGCTCATGCGCCTATACCACAAATAAATGGAACAATTTTCGAGTTCATGTTCATCGTTATCACAGCAAGAGCAGGGAAAGTGCTGTTAATGTTGATGAAGAAGCTCACCAGGTTGAGGGGGGTAAGTCAGAGTTTGGCAATCTGATTTTAGATGTTGATACAGATTATGATAAAGAGGTTAGTTCTGAAGCACATTTTATCATTAGAGGCGAAACACAATGTGCCTAAATCAAGCATAGACAAAATTTTAGCTCCAACCGTGACTTTTGTGGAACGATATCTGGGAGAATTTGCAAAAACATCTGAAAGCCAAAATGGAAGAAAATGGGATCGATTCAAGTATAGTTGATCAGGTTTTATGTGCTAATTTATTAGCTGATTTCCAAACTGATGCTCGGCGACAGGCTTATTATGAAAAACATCTTTCATACGTAAGCCAGTTCAGGTTCCCTTAGCAAGTAAAACGGTCACAAAAAAGGGTCGCATACCAGAAAAAGTCATTTATGGATATATCATACCCTATGAAGGTCTCTGAGAAATCTTTTGTTATTACCAGAGGTCAGACAGTTTATTTTAGAGCCTCAGACTTCTGATGGTGATTTTATGTTTGACCTATGTGACAGTAATTACATGAGATATAGTCATCTGTTCAAAAGAAATCCCCATGCATTACAAATTATATTGAACACTGATGATCTTGAAATTGTGAATCCCCTCGGATCCCATGTGAAAAAACACAAGCTTTCAATATTTTATTTCACTCTTGGTAATATACCGCCTCAGTATCGTTCACGACTCTCTGCAATTCAGTTGGTAGCGATTGCTAAAACTAGTCACCTCAGGTCAAATAATGATAAAGTGAGCAAACTCCTTGGCAATTTCATACACACTGTCAATTCATTGACGAATGGTGGAATTAAAATTGCCTTGAATGGCCAGGAAACACATGTTGAAGGGGAACTGATTATCTCGCTCTGTAATACACTTGCAGCCAACTGGCTAGGATGGTTTAAAGAGGGAGTGGGTTTCGCATACAAAGGCTGCAGAAGTTGCAACGCTAATAGTGAAGAGATGAATAGCATTTTTGATGTTAATAAGTTTATCCTGAGAGATATGGCGGTTCACAAGGAAAGATGTATGGTTCTTGAACAAGACATTGGTACCCAAGAGAGACACCATTTTAGCAAAATTTGTGGTATAAATGGTACAAGTTGTCTGTAAGAAATCAAACATTTTCCTCTAACACAGGCACTTCTACATGACCCGATGCACATATTCCTAGAGGGCATTGTCAAAAATGAGTTAGAATTATGTCTGTTTCACCTTATATTTTCAAAGCGGTACTTCAGTATCGATACGCTTAATTCTTTGATCAGTGGATAAAATTACTCTTATCTCCATCAAGGAAGCAAGCCAGAAACAATCGAAAGACATCACATAGATGATACTGGTCAGTTAAGGCAGACTGCTGCAGCAATTTTAACCCTCTGCCAGACCCTTCCAGTCATTCTTGGTAACAAGATACCTACAGATGACCATCACTGGCAAAACCTTATGAGGCTTTTTCAAGCTGTGTATGTTGTGACTAGTTATTATTGCCACACAAGTACACCAGACCTACTACAACTTTTGTTATCTATGCATCACGAGGAGTTCATCACTTTATATCCCAGAGCCTCTGTAAAGCCAAAAAAGGCATTACGCACTAAATATACCTGAACAGATGAGAATGTATGGCCCCACTCGCCATCACTGGTGTATGAGGTTTGAAGGGAAGCATAGCTTCTTCAAACGTGAGAAGTATAGTAATTTCAAGAACCTTCCCTATTCCTTGGCTGTGTTCCATCAGCTACACTTATGTTTAAAACAGTCAGCAGGTGAGGAACAGATGTCAATAAACTTCATATATGAAGAAGATATAGTTGCAGATGGCACTGATATCATATTTGCTACCAAGTACCCCGCAATGGTACAGCTTCTTCAAGACAAAGCCCAGTCACCTGTCAATTAATTCACACAGATCTACACAACAAAGAAGGCAACTATACATGGGTTAGAGTATCGCCCAGGTTGTGCTATAGTGTTAGTGTTTGATGAACACGAGTAGCCGGTATTTGCGATAGTACATGACATAATTGTACATAAACTTAAAAAAAATTATTATTGATTTAATGAGTACTGGACCTTTGGACGATCATATAATGGCTCATCCAAATATGAATAAAGATACTGATATGGATATATTGAAGTTTGAAGAGCTGAAGTTCAACTGGCCCATACCTGTTTACCAATACATGGGCCAAACTATGATCCCTTTAATCTATACACATACTCTGACTTTGATGTAGGGAAATGTGTGTGTGTGGGGGGGGGGGGGGGGGGGTTCATATAGTATTCTTTCAAATGTGGAGGGCATATACTAGTTCATTGATTACATTTAATATGCATCTGGTTTTCATGAGCATAACTTGTCACTCACTAACTATTTTTAGTTCTGTTTATTGAGGAAATTTGCACTTTACATAATAGCACACGAGAAATTAAGCTTAACATCCCATAAAGACTGTATGCAAAATGAACATGAGGCATCATTTAGTGCTGACACAAGTAGAGAGTATATATTTTTAACAAATTACATTAAAATATCTACATATTGATTCTCCTTCTGATATGTATATATATATATATATATATATATATATATATATATATATATATCATAAGGCATTCATAAACAAGCAATGTTCAACATAATTAATGTGGGATGAAAACATCATTCATTCTTATTTACTTTTCATGCAAAGAGAAAAGATGGTCTTTTACAAGGTGTGCGACAACGGTCGGACTTCTAGGAAAATTGTGCATCAAGAACACAGCATTGCTGATCTTAAAAGGACAGGTAAGTCTTTTCGCATTCCTTTTTTTAAAATTTGACCAAATTATAACAATTATATCTATTGAGGAGCGTCAATACACGAGGTTGGGGTAAATATCACTATCACACTATTTAGAAAGAGAAGAAGGGTTATAATAAAATTAAAAATATGACTTGGAGTTGTTTACAGTTTTTAGCTCAGCTGATTACAAGTCATCTGAGCTATAGTCGTGGTCTATTGTCCGTCGTCCGTTAACAGGGCATGTTTTGAAACCTACGATTCCAAAATTCGGCATACAGTTAGATGTCCCCTAATTCTCCTAACTGATTTGGCCACTAGGCCATCGTTCCTTTGAGATATTATTCATTTCTTGATATTCCATTCAAGACTGTCTAATATCTAAACGAATGATATATGTCATGAAGCTAGAAAATGCAAATACATTAAAACTTCAATAACTAATTTATTTTTTAAGCTTTTATTTTCAAATTTAAGAATTTTACAGATTAACAGATTTTTGCTATTAATATATTTTTTTTAAAGATTCTGATCTGATTTTGGGTATACAATTAAATTTTTTATTAATAAAGATTATATTTCTGAAAAAATTAGTCCCTAGCACTAAAATATATTGTATTTAGTGATAAAATATCTTTCCAAATTTTTTTACAGAGTACATTATGTTTGGACCCATAACTTTTAAAGAAATACATAATAATGACCTGAGCGGTTTTAATATTAGGCAGTCTTGAAGTGTGAACATAGGTTTTTTTAATGAAAATTGATGTAGAAGTAAAGAAAGACTGTAATTAAACTCAATTTCCATTTTGTTCATATCTTTGAAATGTTAATTTCATTTTTAAGGTCAGACAAAGCTAAACCTCAGTGGAGTGGATCGGGTTGTCCTAGAGGAGGATGGGTGTGACGGAGAAGAAGACACCCCACTGGAGGTTTTTCAGAGGGGACAAGTATTCATGCTGCTTGTTCCTGGAGAGCAGTGGTGCCCACCATCAGCACCATCAGGTACATGTTCACCTCCAGCTCTTCTGACCCCATCCGTCCCAAACAATGAAACGGCATCAACGCCAACGACTGTCAATGGTCTGTCGACACCGCATGATGAAACCCCAAAGGCCGGAACCTCTTGTACACCATCAACCCCTCAGACCGATAATGAGACATCAGATGTAATGCCTACAGGTGCAGGCAAGACTACCTGGAAAAAAGCCATGGGTACGTCTTCTGTAACATTTATTATTACTTCGTTGTGATATATATATATATATATATATATATATATATATATATATATATATATATATATATATATATATATATATATATAAATTGGCCATGATTAGATTTCTCATCAGGGAATCATATTATACAAGATAAATCTTATTTTCAAGTATTTTGATTATATTTGTGGGTATTCCTATGTAAAACGTTTATTCTCGATATTAATTTTGCAGTTGTTAGTCTTATGTCGCAAATAAATATAAAGGAATATGCATAAAATGAATCTAAGTTTTACACAGATATGGAGCTCGTAAGTGTAAGCTATTGGCAGCTATAAGTCAACTTTCATTCCTGAGAGATTTAATGATATACATTTCAATTATTCAGTTGTAATTTTGGATGCATATAATAAGGTTTATATTTTCCCCAAATTTAAATAATTTTTTATCACGTTTCAAGTCAGCATTCTTCAGGTCATTGGCGATCAAAATCCGCAGATGAGGATGGACATCAAGAGGAAGTCACATGGTGGGACAGTGGTGACAGGCAACGAGAAAGTGCCCCAACAGCCAGTGTTTTGCCAACAGGCCCGGCAGCAGATGGATGAGGAGGAAGGCACCGAGGATGTCGCACTTCACCTGGCAGCGCTACAGCGAGAGTGGGGGAAGCCTGTTGGCAAAAGAAACCCATCACAAGTACAGCGACTCATGAAGTTCACGAAGCGACACAGAGTGGAACTCCTGAATTCTCATCCTGGCGGGCAGCCGACCCCTATACTGGAAGTTTACCCGTGCCTGCAACTTGCCAAAAATGTAAGTTTCAAAATTTCTATGTTTATTTTGTATATGACATTAAAGCTCAAATGAAACGATTTCACCTAACACATAATTGGATTAGCAATGTAATATTACCCCTAAACGTTTGAATAGTTGTTAAAAATATTCTTTTAATTATGAATATTTTGAGGTGTTGTACTGTCAAGAAGTGACCGTTGCATTCAAATGGCCATTCGGCTGGCCCCGTCGTCTTGATGACCTGTGACGCAAAGCAGACAAACAGCTCAGTGCCTGGCTGCAGCAACCCCGTTCACTCACTGTGTAGACACGCGTGGCACGCCCGACTGTCTCTGTTCTTGTCCTGGAAAAACATGCGGTTCTTGATACCTTAAGACATACCTGTTCACTGAATACTATATTTTCATCGTATTTCTTTTATAAATGTTTGCATTTTCCACCCAAAGAGTTAAAGTCTATATAGATGTCCTGAGAAGACAGTTAGGAAGATCGTTTAACAACACGGTGTGCGGCTGACATCGATATTATGTACACCCTATAACAATGTGTCACTCAGTCTGCTTTACAGAAACTACGCTCCCGAGGCAGCGGAAATCTTGCGCTTCTAAAGAAGCAACTGATTTTCACGCTGCCAGCTTTGACCGTTTATGATATATTTAAACACCAGATGGCGGTTTGTTGTCTACTGAAATAAACGTGCGTACGATGTGACAAGCAGCCAATCAGATGCCAATAAACAAACACTCGACAGGCATCCTGGCTCCGCCCATTGCCGCGCTTCAAGCGCCGCTTGATGAGTTTCCGGTCGAATTTAAATTGCTCCCTCTGCATTCTCGCATCATCGACCGATTCGATTATGACATTATGACTGTGTTAGTGTAGCCATGTATCTGTTGTCTGCAGAACTGAAACCAGCCAGCGAGGTGTGCACGCAGCCTTTGTTGTTACGTTTCGTTTGAATTACAGCTCACCGGCCGATCATCCTATGTGCAAAAGGCCCTAAGCAAACCACGTCAGGGGCAATTCTCTCTGAGCCTGTGGCCTGTTCAGACGGTTACGCTGGAGGATGAGCTGTCACTCAAAAAGAAATGAATATGATTGGCTCCGTGTATTCTTCGCTTGGCTTTGTCTTCCAGCACAAGGTCTCATCTGATTGGACAAAAATACAGTGCTCCCCTCTGGTGTTGCAATTCAGGATACGAGGTCATAACAAACAGCGCCTTACGATATAGGAAGTAGCCCTATAGGTAAAGCGCTGTGTAAAGAGCGTATACAGAAACATGACAAGTTCATTTTAGAGGTTTATTCAAATGGGCTGTTTTTATATTTTTTATAATATAACGGATAACTTTCCAAATATAATTCAAAACATAAACACGTTTTTTTCCTGATAAGTGTGCGGGACTTTTTATGGCAATACCACGTCTCGGTACCACGGGCGGGTATGCCTATATGTGAGCATGTCATGCCCATGTAACAGGACGAAATACCCGGAAAAGCGGACCAGATAATAGGAGTATAAGACAAAATAACACATTATTTGTTTTTATTTTTTCACCGCATTTTCTCGATGAAAATCGTTATCTGGAATTTGATAGACATGTAATGTTGTATTGTCACTGACGATATAAAAGATTTACATCGACGGCACATTGTTTATAGACCTGGTTTTGATTTGAATGAAACGTTAAAAATGGGCACAATGAAAGTGCATACGGACCGTTTATTGAGTGTGGATAATTTACTTTGCTATAATGATTACAAATATTACGCTTTCTGACTGACATTGGTGAAAGCTTTCATGTCCTGTGCAGTCCAACTAAGCCGGAACTTTTTTGTCAGTGCAAAAACACAACGACCAGCGGGGTCAGAGGTCAGATGACGTTTATTCAAATAAGGTCGAGGTCAACCAATGAACGCATGGGTCAAATGACGTCGATGCAATGTCAGCCAATAGGCTTGTGGATCAGGTGTCACAGTGTCAATAATGATTAGCTTTTCCTGGAAACTTGTGCAGCAAGCACCTGTCAGTTTATACATTGTTCACTGAAGCCCGAATGCCGCGGTCTTATGCTTGCTTTAATAATGTGTAATATTGTTTCGGTTGAATTCATCACGCATCAATTGGTGTTCCAAAAAATCGCTCTCCGAAAAAGGCAAGACATGCATTAATTTGATTCGCAGACACAACAACAGTTAAAGAAAATGGGTCCATTTTGCGTCGTAAATTGCGATGCGATACCGCTTATTTCGAACCTTGCTTTATTCGTCCTAATCCACAAGAAAGCTAGCCATTTCAGGGACCGGACCAGAGCTTCTGCCGCTGACACTTGAACAGTGACCAGCGCCCGCACACCTGACTGAGTGACCGTGTTTGTCTGCTATGACGTCAGCCCAGCTGCTGCGTGCTGCAGCACTGAGCTCGGCAGATTCCGTGAACAGCGTGATCTCTCCAATATATTTTGGTTTTATCATTAGTTTTCTAAAAAATAATGTCGGAATTCATGTATCAAATGTTAATTTAAGATATATACTACTGGAATAGCCACTTTTTGTGATTTTTGGCCAAATCGTTTCATTTGAGCTTTAAATGATTGTTTATCTTTCAGTTCATGTAATGTATATATATTATTCATTTGTGCTGTGTATTATTTTATATTTTCAAATCATATATTGAAGATGTATTTAGTTAAAGATAGTTAAATTTCTATCCTAAAATAAACAGAGGTTTGCATCATATATAACTGTAATTTATACGAAGAAATAACGTTAATCAGATGGAATTCAGCTGATACAAATGTAATTTTAAATATTGGATTTTACGAAAAGATATTAACAATTCGTGTAAAATTCCTTTGCAGGTGGTACATGAAGTTAGCCTAACCACTGTATACGGGCCTGATAAGGTGACAGAGATGACCACAAATAGCAAGCATCTAATAACACTCCTTCAAAGGGAAGCAAAGGTTAGAATCTCCATATTTGATCACTCGTTAAGTACAAAATAGGATTTGATTTCACTCAACCCTATTTTACGGATGTAGGTTAATAATCTCCAGGATGGTTTGAGGCTCCTGGTTTATACATTTAATAATTTATTTGGTAATAAAGCAAAGGAGAAAGTTTTACAAACACACACAGACAGGAATGATGGAAACGACCCATCCATGGCAGAGACATTTATTTTTTGCAACTAAAATATATGTTGATAAATTATGTTTCTTTATTTTGAGAGAAAAAAAATTTTCGTTACATGTACAATTAGGAGTATTCCGCAATATATATGCTAATGGCACTTGGAAGCTTTCAGATTCTTTACTGAATATCATTTTAAATAATGCTTCACATTTTATTGAATTGCTCAATCGAACTTCATTTTTTGCAGGCTCCAACCCCAGTACGGGCACTGCAGTTCCTGCAAAAGCGAGTGAGAGCAACCTAGGGAAAGTACAAGTCAGAGCCCTTGTTTGATGTTTATGAGGTAAGAAGTGGCACTATCTAAAAAATATAAGCGCTTCTTTTTGTTTTAAAATGAATAATTGTGAAGTAATTTTACTGTAATAGAGAAAAGGGTAATTATATCCTGTTAGTAAGCAAAATATCGTTTTAACATTTCCTTCATATTCTTTTTATATTATTCAATAACGTTTAGAGACTTGGTATTGTCAATTCTCTTCAAAAGGCAAATGTGAATTTTAAAATGGCAATAGTTAATAATTGAAACTGTTTATCTTAATAAAAAAAAACATCATTAATGACTGACTGTAGTGTTAGCAAATGAATCCCTATATTTATAATGATTAGTGCTCTCTGAATACTTTGAAACAAATGTATCTAATGGGCCACTTTGAATTTCTCTACTTTCAGGATGTATCAGATTCGGATTTAAAGATGAATCTGGAAAAGACTCCTGGATCCTCGCCAAGGGTAATATGCTTTTTAAGAAATGGGGAGGTTGCTGGAGTTTTCATTTCGGCGGATACTGAACCATTGTCTGTGATACCACCAGTCTTGAGGAGGTCGTCGTGCAGCTGGTCAGCGTGTACTACACGTTTGACCTGGCATATCCTGACGGGTATTGTATGGCCTTAGGATTCCTACAAACAGCAGTCTGGGGAGAGCCATATTCCTTGCCTACAACCCAAGGGTACAAGTTTTTACTGAAGAACTACGAGCTGTTTGTGGACACTGAAATTAGACGGACTGAGCCACAGTCATGAGAAACTGAAATGGAGCAGGACTAACTAGTTGCTCGTTGCGATAGTCCCAAAACGATGCCCTAGAGGCCAACGTAATAGCGTGAGAATCTCGACTTGGCATATAATTTTTTCAGGATACAGCCACCAGGGGTCGCTGCAACTAAACTACCTCAAATGTTCATGTTTGTACCTTGGCCTCAAATTATATACAATGTCGCAATTTAATTACTATTTCTCCAAATATACGGTCAATGGGCTTATTTCTTGGAACATTTAACCTCATTCTACATATACCATGGTGACCTATTGTTTTTTAAATCTTGGTAATGTTATCTAAGTTTTGTAACGGTCAGTTTTAAAACCATATCAGGAGGTATTGTAAGATATTAGATAAAATTGTTGTTATTACAGAAAGCATAAACAGTTCATGATGGAGATTATATATATATATATATATATATATATATATATATGTGTGCATGGTATTGTTAGATGTTACATAATATTGTTTTCACAGAAAGCATAAGTATATATATATATATATATATATATATATATATCGTACTATTATGATATTAACTTAATAATCAAATACCTAAGATTTAATTTTTTTTGTAAAAATTAAAATTTGCCAGAAATTAAAATTTAATGTATTTTACTTGTTGCTCTTCTTTGCTTATTTGTACCTGAATACCTTTGATGAAGCCTTCATTCAACTGAACTATTTTAGTCATTGTACTTTTTTCGTTTTACTGTCTGATTTATAAATTGATCTTGTTGAAAAACCAATAAAGCCAATAAATAACTTTAATTCAGTCATTCTTGTAATAAAGGCTGTTAATCACTTCAGATTTATATAGACTTGTTTTACAGCATGTTTGTGTGATCGGATTGTCCCTGAGTGCACGTTGGCCAAAATTATCTTATCGGTAAAGAACAACTTCTATCACACTTTAAATGTGTGCAGAATCTCTCCATCAGATACACAAAAAATGTGTGCAAACTGAGGATTGACATACATTAAATACTCTCTGCCTGAGCGATATTTCTAGGCTTTAAGAAAATTGTTGGGGGGGGGGGTCCAAGGCGAAGGGCAGTAACAACAGGAATCACATAAACTGGACAACACGTTTAAAACAACAGCTTACAACTGTATATATATATATATATGCATACATATATAAATATAAACATATATATATATATAATTATACAAATAGAGGAATCAAGTGTTGTCAGACAACATTACTACTATGTTGTTTCGTTCGACATGTTGCACTCATCAAGTAAGACTGTCTGATTGAAATGTTGTGAAAAGCTCTGATAGCATACTATAGAGCGGTCTACCAGGTGTTTATTGTAGTAAACCATTATATAAATATATATATTTGTGTGTATATATATGTCTGTGTGACACTTAAAAAATATTACAAATACGTTTAAGGATTTTTAAACAAAGCACTAGGTTTCTAGTATATGTTCATAACAGACCGGGTTTATAAATATAGGTATTTAATATTTCATAGTAAACTCACCAAACTGAACCAAACTATAATATTTATTATTAATGTATTTCATATCCAATAAATTTTCTCTGATTGTCAGGGGGATGATAACACTGACCACCGCTGTAGAGTGTGTATGTGTGTGTGTGTGGGGGGGGGGGAATATATACCCAATCCTTCCACCCCCTTTTTGAGGCAACTGTGGTTTAATGAGGCCTTTGCTTTAACTGAAAGAACAGAAACATTAGCTTTAAAGTAGAGAAGGAAAAAAGAAGGATATATCTATATATATATTAAGAAGAAGGATATATATATATATATATATATATATATATATATATATATATTTACACATACAAAAAACATCTAAAACGAAAAAACTGAAAGTCTTTTAAATATTTATTTATTAATACCTACTGTGATATTAATAATACATAACCCGTTGCCTAAAACAATAATGTTACATATCCAAGAGATAAGAAAAGTTGTGAAATACTGTTAATACCGCTTTATTTAGCATCCAATGTCCTTTCATGATGCAGAGTATCCATTATGTAATAATCACAGTACACAACAGACTTCATTGCCATACACTGGCTTCTAAAAAAAAGAACTTTCAAATATATAGCAACACATGTCGGGGTCGACAGACATTTAGTGTTTGAGTTCGACATACAGAATACTTTTATTATGTAGAAAGTCTTCCTATGTTGTATCTTATTTCGTTTGACATAACCCGCGCGTTGGAAATGGCAGAAAATAATTACGCACAATGAGCATGTTCATGGATATTGTTTATAAAACAATGCACAATCAGTCAAGGCACGAAAGATGCACGGTGTCTGATGCAATATGGAACCATTCAACTTGTACATGGTCATGTAGTTATTTCACTCACAATCTGTTCAGGCACGACAGATAAACATCGTATGGTTGTACTTATTACGGTGTCTGATGCAATATGGAACCATACAACTTGTACATGGTCATGTAGTTATTTCACTCACAATCTGTTCAGGCACGACAGATAAACATCGTATGGTTGTACTTATTACGGTGTCTGATGCAATATGGAACCATACAACTTATACATGGTCATGTTGTTATTTCACTCACCAAAAATAACGTAGCCGTGAATTAAAAGGTAAGAGGTCAAACCGAAGCATAGTTCATCTTGATCACTCACAACTTGCTTACACACGACTGATTAACATCGTATGATTTTACTTATTACGGTGTCAGATGCAATATGGAACCATACAACTTGTACATGGTCATGTTGTTATTTCACTCACCAAAAATAACGTAGCCGTGAATTAAAAGGTAAGAGGTCAAACCGAAGCATAGTTCATCTTGATCACTCACAACTTGCTTACACACGACTGATTAACATCGTATGATTTTACTTATTACGGTGTCAGATGCAATATGGAACCATACAACTTGTATATGGTCATGTTGTTATTTCACTCACAATCTGTTCAGGCACGACAGATAAACATCGTATGATTGTACTTATTACGGTGTCTGATGCAATATGGAACCATACAACTTGTACATGGTCATGTTATTATTTCACGCACAATCTGTTCAGGCACGACAGATAAACATCGTATGATTGTACTTATTACGGTGTCTGATGCAATATGGAACCATAAAACTGGTACCTGGTCATTTTGTTATTTCACGCGAAATCCGTTAAGTTACAACAGAAAAACATTTTATGTTTGTGCTTATTACAGTGCCGGATATTCAGGGATGCAGGCCTCGGGGACATCTTTTTCAGGGCCAGGGCCTCATGTGTCCTGGACTCGGGCTTGTAGTCGGACTCGAAGGTCAGGACTCGAGAAATCAGGCTGAGTCCAGCAGTAAAAGAAAATCCTGTCATTTAAGGCCTGATATTCAGATCAACAAAACTTGATATAAATACACATGACGTTCTCAAATTCCGAGTGTGAAGTGTTTTAAATTATAAAATTATTGACTCAGACTTGTGTTCAAAGGTGTTTTGAAGGAAGCAAACTTTTACTCGGACCTATATAACGGAATCGGACAAAAGTGGCTTTGATTCGGACTTGCACTCGGACTCGAAGAGTGTTGACTCGGCCAAAACTGATGTAATGTTAGCATAACAGAATAGCACATGATCATGTTGTTATTTCACACACAGACCTAGCTTTTTCATCACAAATCAAGTCTACCCACTTTCCTCCATATACAACATCGATGGCCACGCAGCCCTCATCGCCATATATCGCTTCTTCCCGTTCAAACATTTTGAAATTGCTGTAATCCAGTGATATGTTGCCTGTCGTTTTTTACCAGGTGAATGTTCCTTCTTTATTCCTATCAGTTAGGGACAGTCAGAAATAATTGCCTGCAAAACACAAAAATAAAATGTTTAACTAAAAATATATTCAGTTATTAGCCAATTTATCTAGCTTCATTGGTGCATAAGTCCCCCCCCCCCCCCTTAAAAACGTCTTTGCACTCATTTATTTAGCTCATATTCCCTTGTTTAATCGTGCAAATTTGTGATAAATCCTGGAAGTCCTTCGTGGATCATGATGACCATGATCAGCAAGAACCACAGCAATGTCTAATCGAATCTCCATTGGCAGATTATTCCCGAAAACTCATGAAAATTTCCTGAAGAACGCATACCCTCAAGAGTTTATAAACAGAGACCTGGGCCGCTTTTTATGTCAATAAACAATTCAAAACGCCAATTGTAACTGAACGGAAACTTTATTATTACTGTTAATATTATCATTATTTCATTTTTAATGCTGGAGTTCATTGAAAAGTAGAAAAATAGAGCGCATACCTCCGCAAAGCAAATACAAACACTTCATACTCTCATTTATTCATAAACTTTGATAATATAATAAACAGTATTTCTAACCTGAGAGTGCCATATGATGTGGCACAGGCTTTAAATTTCTTCTCATATAGGTTATAAAGAAATGTAGAATTCAGTTGTGCTTTCCTAGTTATAAATGATCCCAAATTTAAGTTATCCTCTCCCTTCCCTTTTCTCTTCATAGGTCACAGACAGTTATGTGATCTAGCGTTGACTTACAGTGTCTTTGCCTCCTCTCAAGTTACAGAAAATTTGTTCGTGTAAGAGTAAAGCTGGTCCAGGATCTCTTTATTTATATGGATTTCTTTTGGACACCTTACTTCATCACAGAAGTATTTACTGGATGAGTGACAGGAGGATCTATCAGTGGTAACGGAAACGTGGTATATCATTCTTTGAATTGGGTGTTGATATGTAAGCATTTCCAGTTTAAGGAAAATTTTCAGTGGATGATGATGTCATACAAATGTACATGTACTTTATTTATTAATAATCTACTGTGCAAATCTGATTTATATTATTAGACTTTCATATATTCTAGTCTCTTTATTATTCATTTTACTTTGTGTGTGACTATATAAAAGAAAAAAAAATAGTTTTTACCTGTTACCATGAAAAAACTGCCAAGACAAGAATCCTTATCCCGTTGGTGTTGCTAGGTTTTGATATTACCATTCATTGGTAAACTGACTGCCGCGACTGACTGAACACTCCCCTGTTATACTGAAACAGAATACGTCTAAATTCAATAATATTTTAAAAAAAGTGTAATGCTAATGCAATACAAAACACACCAATGCATAATTAATCCAGAATCAAAATAACATGTAATCCCCATACTTGATATATACACAAACACAGAGAATGTAAATATGAATAAAACAAAATATTTGCCAAGTTCCATGTGAGATAAATCTTTCTGGTACACGAACTCTCCGGTATATCAAAATAAAAGTGCATCCGAGCGCTTCAAATTTGAATGAAAATATAGGATCATATGATATATGATATAAAGTATATTAGAACAATGGATCTATATTAAATATATTTATATATAAATTAATATCATTATTACTATTTTACAAGAAATAAGTTATCATAATACAATATTATGATCATTATAGAGATAATATTACTCGGTTTTCATATTCCATATCAATATTAATCATTAACGATTTTTCTAAAATATTTCAATTAATCATTAAATTTTAATAAAATTATATTATATAAAATTATATTCATTTCTTTATATGAATAATATCGCCACTATAATTTTCCAAATATATATATATATATATATATATATATATATATATATAAACAATATTATAATATTAAAGATTATAGTTGTATTTAATTTGCGTAATAGAATATTCTATTACAATGAATAAATTAATCAATATTTTGATTTAAAAAATTATCAATATTTTGTTAAAAAAACTATTTCACTCTCAATAAAAAATATAAAAATATATACAACTTTCATGGGAAAGTATACGTCATGGGCTGCTGATATTTGGATTATGATACTAAAATCTAATTCCGCAAATTCATTTATATTTATTCTTCCTATGAAATTAAAGCTTACTTTCATATATTTATACTATTGTTTAACTGCCTTGCGTGAACAGTGAACAGTGGCCAACTGTCAGTTTTCGTTCTTGTGTGTTGATACTCAGGTCGACGTGATGGGGCGATTCAGCTTTCCTCTGGCTCATTTAAACCCTCGCTGAGATGTGAACAGAACCGGTATTTTTTTCCATTGGACAGTTGAACACTTTGTAGGTAATGGCATTTGCTGATTGATGCCGCTATATCCGCCATGTTTGTTAACACGCTGGTAAATGCGCAGTTCTCGGACATGTGTAATTCATCACGAGACGAAAAGGGGCGGAGCGACCTCTGTAGTAGCGATAAGTCAATTATTAACCCATTAATTACTTAAACCCATATCACAGTCTTTACGTCAGGCTATGGCAACATGCGCGTTAGATAATACTGATATATATCAATTGGGCTACTATATTATACAACCGAACACCTGTTTGGCCCTGTGGGGACTGTTTATTATGGTGACATGCCGCCAAACAGATCAAAACCCCTCCTAGCCACACAGGAACTCAATCTTCAATTAACTTTAGCAGGAAATAAATGTAGTAGTTCATTTTTCTCACACGGGAATATCAATGTGTCTGTTCAACTTTGACCCATCTAGCGTAAGTATAAGAACAACAGAAACATGTTTATTTTTATTTATGTTTGTTATAGACATGATTCTCATTAATATTTGTGTGTAAGAGAGAGCTAATGAGAGTTTATACATATTTATATATTTATATATGTATATATATATATATACTTTTACAGTCAATATATATATATATATATATATATATATATATATATATATATATATATATATATATATATATATATATAGTTAACCAGTTTTTGGTAAGTATATTTAGGAACTCAAATCTGTGCCATATCTATCGCGTCATTATGTGAAGATGTTAGCGCTGTCTACATACTATGATGATAATTTCATCGGAAGCACTTCTTTTCATAAAGAACATTGAATTATATCAATGGATCTCAGGGAATACTTTTAATGTTATATATTGTATTTTTATCATGAGTATAGCATATGGTAACAGTAAGATAACCACATGTATAGTTGAGGGGAGCTGGCTTTAGCATGATATCTGGCTTCTTGGTACTGATAGTAAGACCAGTATAGATAAAATCCGTTCAGCAATATGCGAGTTTCCTTGTTATCAAAGTATCACTGTTTTTAAAGTCTCAAAGTTCATATTTTATCATACCTGTATGTCGAGATATTCCCGGAACAACACTTGTAGATAAGACCTTATCTGTATTTGATTCATTGCAGTATATAATTATCAATGGTGACAAAGTTCACTTAGTAGTAATATATTCTTATCTGTATGTCACACACTACTCTCACATTAGAGATATGTTCAGTGTATCCTCGAGCAAATATCAAGGTACCATCATTTCATCTTCATATGTTGAGTGATGTTCCATTTGCTGAGAAATTATGATTTATGTATGCTGCCGTTTCTTTTAAGTTTCAGTGCCCAAAATAATGAGTTGAAAAATTAAGATCCTTTGCATTTTATAGTTGAAATAAATACTATTAAATGAACGGATTTTCGTTCAGTTACATCTTTTTACACTTTCCAATAATTTATGTTATACGTTGCAATTTTTTAAATGCCAGGATAGAGCAGGACATGAAGAGCCCGCTGTACTTAAACTTCACCTGAATTTACTTTGTCATGTGATTGATGTGGTGTGTTTATGACAAGCCAACTAATGGAAATAAGTATAGTTCTTTGCATGAGAAGCAAGTCTTGGTTAATGCGAATAAATGTGTCATTTGAATGAGTAACAGGCTTTTTTAATTCTCACTGTTACATGACATTAATTGTGTCTGTCAGCAGGTTACCTCCTACTTTGTAATCAATAAAACACCGAGCCTAAACTGCTTAAGTACCGTCGTATGCCTGTCATTTATGTGAAAGTAACACCAACTACCATTCCGAAGACTTTACTAAAATAATAATCGTTATAATATTCCAAGTACATTTGTAATGTAACGAGGGTTGAAAAGCAAGTTTTGCTGGTAGGGGCCTGTCTGACATGTTTCCGGTTGTAAAACGGTAATACGGCTTTCCGCCTGTAAACAGGGATTTCGCTGGTCTTGCAGCCTTCCGCCCGTCAAACGAGTTTCCTGAAGGGAAACTATTTAATTGGACCGTCTATCCATGTCTGGGTCAGATAGTGTAGACAGCTCAACGTGTGCACAACACCCAGAAAGCTCAGCGAGACAACAGCGATCAGCGTTTGACATCTTCTCAATGTGAGCAGCGAGATCTTCTAATCAGTCAACTTACTATTGTGTAAACTTTCTTCAGGTAATTCTTGGTAATCTGTGTTCAGCTCTGGGAAATTTCTGACAATAGTTCAACTTCTTAAATAATTCGGTTTAGCACGTGCATAGCTATTTAACTAAAATACAGGGAGTCATTTTTTGCCGGGTGATCAACATGAACTATACTTCGGTTTGACCTCTAACCTTTAAATTGGTGGCAGCGGTGGGATCCTTTACACTTCTGAATAGAAAAAAAAAATGTCTTTTTTTATCAAAAAGTCTTTATTATATTTAAACTTCTTGAATTCTTGCTGCATCAGATTTTTTTTCAACAGGCCATCTAATTGCAGTGTAACTACTTGGATTTCACTCAGAAATTTCAGCAAAATTTCAGGCTGAATTGTTTCAATATATACCCTTGATACCAGGTGTCAGTGCTGCATGCACTAAATGTAAATGACAAGTTAATATATTAGTATTTTTGCAGGAAATAAGAATGAGTTTGATTAATACTTAATACCTAAAATAAAAATGTCTCTCTTCTTAAACAATTAAGATTTATTTAAACACAAGATTACTGGGAGTATTCAGAGTAAGGCAATTTTTAAGTGTCTCAGAAAAATGTCTGAATTGAGTTTGCACAATTCAACGCCCCTCCTCACTACTCTAAGTGATCAAGATGCCACAACCAGCAGTCAACACCAAGAAAAAATGCGGCAATTGAGCAGTGATTACAATAAGCTTCCTTCAGTCATTCAACTCACTGATCCCCCTGCTGACTGATCAATCTTTTCATTCACCGCGCTCACTGACATCGTTTGACCTCAGCAATATGATGCGAGTATTTCTAAATGTTCGCGCTTCAATGGATCAGCAATCACGCCAATTGCAAGAAATGTATAATCAGCACAAACAACAGGTAGGAATCAACTTCATGATCATATTAGACAAGTTGATCTGATGTAAGAATCAATTACACAGCTGCAACCGGAAATTGGTGTGAAGATAAAATGTCACCAACCACCATGTGGTGGAAATACACTCAATGGCATCAAATTACCAGGCGATGCAGCTTCTGAATCCGCCCGGCCTTTGTGTCGATTTCAAGCAAACGTGACTGACGGATTGTTATCATCATGCACAACTTCACAGATGAGTAAATTGCAATAACTGCCGAAGCTCAAAGAGTTTGGTGCAACAACAGACTCCAATGCTAGACCGACTCCCGAAGAAGTCAAATTATTTTCACCACCCAAACTTACCAGATACAATGAAATGCATTTTTTTGGAGAAAACTCAATGTGATGAGATACCTCCAGCACATGTGGGCGTTAAAAGCATGACTGATATATCAGCTCCACCCATCTTTTATCCGTGGTTCACAACTGCTGGTCATTTTCAAGCTGCACAGTCAAGTTTCACCCAAGCAGTAAATGTGCCAATACCATCCCATGGTTTCAGACCAGCCCCTGTTGTGGGTTATACTGTTTGAGGA
Organism: Sipunculus nudus; assembly: GCA_026874595.1. Taxonomy (NCBI): domain Eukaryota; kingdom Metazoa; phylum Annelida; class Sipuncula; order Golfingiida; family Sipunculidae; genus Sipunculus; species Sipunculus nudus. The sequence goes on along the minus strand of CM049320.1, from coordinate 14,351,491 downwards.
GTTCGTCAAGACAGTGATCATCATAATATTAGTTGTTCCCCAGAACAAAACGAATCGGTACATGAAAGGCCTGTCTACCGGAAATGAACTCTACGGAGCTGAGACTCAGTTTGGTACAACTACCAAAGGTACACAGAACAGCGATACACCGGTGATGAACAAAGTTCATTTTAGTAATCCACACGAGCCATCTATGCAACTGACTTCTTGATTTCCGTCATCCAACACATCATGGACCAGCTACCAAGACTGATACTGTTGATGGGTTGCTGAATGGCACAAACATCTAGTGCAATTTGAGTTTATTGCACAACTTAATGGATGGTCAGACTAAACCTGAGCCCTGCAGTTAGCAGCGAGTCAAAGAGGTCAGGCTCAGTGTGTTTTATGCGATTAGAACTAGGCCAGCGCACTCACTATATTTCTCATTGTTTCAGTACTAACAGAACGCTTCGGGCCGTCTTATAAACGAGAGGTCTACTGTGCCCAGCTACCATCCAGGCTACGCAATAAAGCCGAAAATCTGTCCTCACTAGCCCAGGAAATTAGGAAATTATTCAGGAAAGAAATTCCGAAGGTAACTGCTGAGTTAAGGATACTCTGGTTAAAAACATCCTTTGTCGATACCTTGAACGACCATGATCTGGAATGGGCCATGCAGCAAGGACACCCGAAGAACCTCCATGCTGTTATCCAGATTGATCATGAATTCGATGCCTTTCGAATCCGAAGAGTCCAATCAGCTTGTGTTCGATTCAAGTTCAGCAACGCCCGAGGTAGAAAAAGTGTCAAACTACAGCGAAATTGTGAGACTTCAGAGGAGGAACTCCGTTGTGAGAGAAATTAGACGAGTTTCTCAACATCTCACCAAACCAACACCCCCAGTATCTCCTTATGGGCAGCAGAACTCACTTTAACGCAGACCATCTCTTCTACGTTTTGCAAAATAACTGGACGTCTGTATTCAGAATGTTACAGCCGGCAAAAAAAAAAAACATCTGTAGAGAGTGACACTTTCGTGCAGGTCCCGGAACACCAGACAACGCTCTTGCACGATTGGACATCAGAACTAGATGAAGAACAACGACTCTTCAAGGTTCAACATGTGTTTGCTAGGGACAATGTGATCTCGGTAAAACTGATCTAATCCAACATAGCATCAACACTGTAAACGCCCAACCTTTCAAAACAGGAATCCCCTCGACCTCCATTAGCAAAGAAAGAGGAGTGTTTATACTACAGTCAGTGTGTAAAATCAGTCAATTTGTAAATTGCCTGAAATTTTCAGTCAATTTACACATTTACTGATTCACACAGGCACTATTTAAAATGACTGAAATTTAAAGGCATTTTACAAATGGACTTAAAATATAGTCAGTTTATTAGACACATTGACTGAATCGATATGGAATAATCTATTTTACACATCTCATTATTGTTAAAAGATATTGTCATTAAGTGTAACCACCAACATTTAAGCAAACTTTATGCCTGTTTCTTCTTTCTAGGCTATTTATGAAAATACTGGTCATGTAATGAGACTAAAATACACAGCCTGATGAGGGTTAACCAGAATCATATAATTGAAATATGGAGACTTTTATAACATAATGAAATATGCATACTATATTTCACAACTCATATGGCTACACCTTTGCTTATGTAATAACGAAAATCAAGTCAAATGGAAGCTTTTGATTAATTAAACATTAAAACATTGATATGTGCAATAAAATGTGAAATGAATTATGCTGTTTGTAGAATGTTTGAGGATTACAACAGTTAAATGGTTGTTAATATCAAATATATGATTAAGATATGCTTAAGTGCGTTACAAAGGGTAGGTTTTAATAACAATTATACTATCTCTATTTGTTAAAATTGGTGAGCAAGGGGGGGGGGGGGCTTAGTGGACATATTATATTACACCATATTAGATATTTGTCGTTCTGCTTTGTGAAGCGAGAATATTCCCTGTTATTTTACAACAAATGTGTTTCAAATTGCTGAAATTTGGAAATACATTTGTTACAGTTTTCCCGCATTGAGGGAGGGGACATCCCACCCACACCCGCTCCCCAAAGTGCAAAAGGAAATTGTTCTCCTGAGATAATATAATATTTACATCTCATATGATGACCTAATTATTTCTGCAAATACTAGAATTTAGCCAGATGGACGCTTCGGATCGAATTTTTATTAATTTGTACAATAATATGATCTTAACTGGAATAATGTTTTGTAAGAGTAAGGTATATGAAATAAATGAAATGTCATTCAGATCTTTGTAACCTTATAAAAATGGTTCTCATTCTTTTAACATTTCAGTTAATGTACCAAATAAACTGACTGACTTTTCAGACAATTTGTAAAATGCCTGGCAATTTATAAATTGATTGATTTTACACATTGACTGTAACATATACAGGAAATTAAGCGGATGCTCAAGTAGAATGTCATCAAGCCTTCAAAAAGTCCCTTGAGCAGTCACAGTGTGTGCTGGACAGAAAGAAAGATGGGTCAACACGTTTTCGTGTTGACTACAAAAACTGAATAATGTTACTCTCAAGGACAGTTATCCACTTCCCAGGACTGATGAAACACTAGATGCCTTGGGCAGAGCTATTGGTTTGTGTTGGCTTTGAGTAGCAAACTATGATTTTACTGACTATGAGTAGCAGGCCTTGGTTTATTTTGACTATGAGTAGCAGGCCTTGGTTTATTTTGACTATGAGTAGCATGCCTTGGTTTATGCTCACCATGAGTAACATGCCTCGGTTTAAGCTAATTATGAGTACCAGGTCTTGGTTTGTGCTGACTTTGAGTAAAAGTCCTTGGTTTTCAGAAGAATGGTCGCTAATTATTTCTCGTTCAAGTCGAATTTGCTATACCAGGCCGACCATTATCAAATCTATCGTGCCCTTGGTATGTACCGGGGTTTTAACCAAATAACTCAATTATTAAAAGAGACTTAAACAATAATAAATTGAATTAAGATCAAAGTGTCTTAACTGTGGCAGAAAGAGACAAAGAGCTGCACCCGGGCTCACTAAAGAACCCTTTTCCATGGATGCGTTTCCGCGCGCTTAAAATACAAGGGTTTCCCCGTCCACCAGCGTTATATTAAATGCAGGTATATATATATATATATATATATATATATATATATATATATATATATATATATATACTATAGGTATATATATATAAATGGACAAGAAGGGCAGCAATTAAATGTAATAAAAGGTACGACAGCAAGCAGATTGCATTCACGTCCTTGACCTCCACAAGAAGACTCACCCGCGCACGTTTCCGCGTGCACGGAAAAGGTACACATGATTTGCGATGTTCAGTTCACATGGTATATGTGAATAACACTGGCGCGATTTTTCAGCGCGCGTTTCCGTGCGCATAGGGAAAGGCCCTTCACTGAATACTTGCAAATTCTGTGTACAGTTTATACCGACTTCCCAAGGAATACATTCCCCAAATGCTCTCTGCCTGAGCGATATTTCCTGACTCTCACAAAGTAAGGGGATGGGGACAGGTGACGTTCCTAGGCGAAGGGCATTAATAACAGGAGACAGAACAACTGGACAAAATGTTAGATACAACAACTAACATCTACTTTGAAAACTTGCACAAAGCCACCTCATAGAGGACTGCTGCGTCTTCAAATATTCTGCCTACGCCCTCACGTCCGTCTTCACCAAGAACGTGCGTCGCACGGTCATTCCTGCTAGATTCATTTCTCGTGCCCAAAATACGCTACAGCTCCTACCTTCTTATAAAAATGTTCGTTCACTAACAGAAATCGCTAAAATTGTAGCACACATAAATAACATGACAGTAATTACTTCAAACATTAAACAAGTCCATTTTAAACATTTACGAGTGTCCTCCATGACCCCTAGGGGTCTCATACATGCAGGTCCGTTTAGTGTATCTGGAGTCACATCCGGGTCTTGGATCCTAAATTCTTCTGCAATTCTCGCTGGCGGACTCGCTACGACAATTTACACTTCCACTGCAGCCAACGTCCAGGAGCCTCCCGCTGTCTAGGTTGCTCGTTTGTCTTGGTTTCCGGCTCCCGCTATCTCTGCATTGTCAGCACCGTCGTTCAACGTCTCATCGAGGTCAAGGCCAGTTAAACCGCTGTCTGATGTTGTGGAACGTCTTGGTGATTCTAACTACGGAGCGCCATCATCTAATAGAGAGTATTTGACTTTGAATCCTGAACAAATATATGGTAGAGAGCTCCATTACGGATCTCCAGGATAATCCATTAGCTCAAAAGGCCTCGAGATTTCGCCTCTCATGAGATATTTCTTGCCATTTTGGGCGATATCGTCAAAACACTATCCAGTGTCTGCTCTAGCGATACCCAGAGCTTCGGACTGGAGTCGGCACATTTGGCCAACACTCCAGTTGTCTAGCCAGTTTGATTGAGCAGCCTGCTTTGTGTCTGCCTCGGTTGTTGTCATTTCAAGTCTTGGACTCAGTGGTGGCTGCACGGCAGTCATGCCGTTTGCACTGAGTGGACTGCTGCCTGGTGAGTCCACCGGTACTCTAATAACTTCTTCCACCACCCCACCTGTGAGTCCGGCGGGCAAGTGCTTACTCTCTTCACATAGGTTCATAAAGGCGACAGGCATACTCGACTTGTGGTATTGACTAAATCTGTTCCCAGGAAGAGACCAATCTCTCCAACTAGCGATGTGAGAGCTCCACCAAACCCACCTCAAGTTGACCGTTTCCAACTCTGAGCTTATCCAACAAAGCAGGTGCTCTTACCTCGTGTCTAGGTGGTACCTCAAGAGACCCACTTAGTCTTACTCTGCGGCCACTGTTGGTTGGTTCAGTCCGCAACATATACCGTTCTTGCTCGGTATGTAGTATTTCTAACTTCATATCAATCAAGCAACCGAGATCTCACATAAAATCATTTCAGAGTATTCCTTTAAGGAACTTACTTGATGGTACCTGATTAACTTACCGGAACTTATGACAATCTTTTTTTAATAACGTCCATCAGGTCTCCTGAGGCAATGCCGATATCACAACCTGCACCTCTCAGCTTACGCCTGGTGTAATACAGAAACTTTCATACCCCAAATGTGACCCTCCATATGGGTCGCGGGTAAAGTTCTTACTATACTGCTTACAGATCCACTTCTAACACAATTGTCAATTACAGTATAAACAATATGATTATCAATACATTGATATACAAAATCACAGTGTCAACAATATGACCTGAACACTATATTGCTGATAATTAGAATAAAACTCTGATTAAATTACAAAAATCCTAAAATGTTAATTACAGGTAATTTCTTGCTCTATCACAAGAGCTTATTATACATGTTGCATTTATTCTGAGCCTCAGACCAAGTATGTGTGTCAGCTTATCATAGTCTCAGCTCAACCGGCTGTACAGACTTTTAAACCTATCAATACAAATAAAAAACCTAACTCTGTGCAAAACTGCCTGACAAAATATTATGTCACTCACGTGGTAATATAACAGTTAATTGTGATGTTCACAAATTAACGCAATAATACTGAGCAGTCTGACAAACCTGAAAGTTGTGAGGCTTACTGTAAACCCAGACCTGGCTGCCAAAAATACCGTTTATACCGACTTCCTAAGTCTATTCTTTAATACCCGGGGATACATTCATGCCCGGAATGTTCTTTGTCTGAGCGTTATTTCCAGGCTTTTATAAAATTGGGAAAGGGGGGAGGGGGGAGGGGCGTTCCTAGGCGAAGGGCAGTAACAACAGGGACAGACCAAATGGACAACACGTTTACTACAAAAGCTTACAGCAAGTTTAAACGCGAGCCCACAGCTACCTCACAGCGGACTGCTGCGTCTTCTAAAGTTCTGCCCTCACCCTACGACTTCACCAAGCACCTGCGTATCCCGAGCGTTCCAGCTAGACTCGCCTCTCTCTCACTTCCGGGTCAGACTGGTCCTTGGCCTAAATACGCTTCAATCTGTGCGTCAGTCACCATTTCAATCCTGATGCAGCGGTTAGTTCCTTCATGGTCTCCTTAGTTAAAGCTGCTATGTATAACACATTTGTACAGATTCAACTGTCAGATAATACTAATGAGAAAATCTTTAACACATTCACTGCCAAGCCCATGTTCACCCCCAGTGCCAGGGCTATACACAGGGACCCCAGCAGCCCCGAGAGCTGTAGTGGTACCAAGACTAGGTGCTAATTACCTGATAAGAAGGTGTGACCTCGGATAACACAGGGGCAATAAAACTCGGGGAAGGTGTGAAGTTGGGCACTGAGCCAAATGACCGTAGTCAAGGCATGGCTCCGGTGGACTGGTCTCATAGCGTCCGCGGTGACACCAGCATAAAGCTAACAACTGATTCAAATAAAGATCCATATTGGTAAATGATGAACTTATTGAAAATGTGTATTTTGGCGCGAATACTGATTTGGGAAGAGTCAAATGACTAAGAGGCACTGAATATAGGCCGATGTCTGACCAAAATAAATTTTATACAATATTAGTATAAACACATAGGCTGTCAACAGATCTAGAATGGCGCGGTGGTTAGAATAGGTGGTACGTAAGTGTGACACGGCTGACAGCGTGGGTTCGAGCCCGCGCGAAACTTTTTTTTTTTACAAAAACGTAATTTTGGTGCTCAAACATACATTTTTTCATAATGAAAACAGCGATTGTACCAATCAATATAATTATTAAAAAATATAATTTAACTTTAAACATGTAATTTTCAAACATAGTCATTGACAGTTTATATATACCGACATGCTTGAGCCTTGACGCGCAGTTGACCTCGTCATTCTAACAGTCACACGTAACACGGAGGTTATTTCAGTTTTGCAATTTACGAGCACTTGTTTGTGAAGTTACTAATATATATATATATATATATATATATATATATATATATATATATATATATATATATATATATTAGTAAATAAGGGACAAGAAATAAGCCGAAAGAATCATTTGCAGCCGCGTTCTGATTACACCGTGACTGCCGAACTGTGTGTCAATCACGGGCACGCGCCCATTGTTGTTGATTGCGCAATACCCTGTCCTCGCGGGGCAATAAACCTGAACGACCTCACGCCTCGCTATCTTGAGTTCACACCTAAGGTGCGATCTATTACACCTCGGCCTCCCAACCGGGTTTGTCGTAAATAAGTGGCCAAAACATGTTCTAATATAAAACTAGCTTAATATTTTTACGATCCTTCTGTTCGTTTAATATGTTTTAAGGCCACGTACGTATATAAGTGACTGTACATTTCCAAAGTTATACGATTTTTTTATCCCAATTCTTAGTCAGCGGCTATGCAGTCGTTCTAGATTTCCTTCGGACGGGGGCTCCATCTCAACCAGCGCTCAAGGGCCCTCCTTTTTTTTAGATTAATATTAAAATTTTCATTAGAATGTATAATCGTGAAAATAAAATGTGGGGAGACTTATAATAATGAAGGAAAACCCGTTCTCTGTTTTAACTGGCCGCATTAATAGTGTGCCATGTACTTGTTAATAAGAGTTGCAGGCGTTCATCATTGGCAACATGTTGCCATGGTTACTGTTTCCGTTACCACTTCTGGATGACCTATAAATCTGAACACATGCAAATAACAAAATAAGTGAAGTATATATTTTTTTGTCGTTTTTACAAATTTCTAGATTTCGCCGAGGCGTCAATTTATCTTCATGGGTGGAGGATGACTCGCTGGCGTGGGAAGGTTATCAAAGTTGGGAAGACTTTTTGTTATAAAACATATATATATATATATATATATATATATATATATATATATATATATATATATATATATATATATATATATAAACACGCAGACATATGTATAACATTATACAAATAGAGGAATCAAATTTTGTCAGACATATGTACTGCTACGAAGTTTCGTTCGACATTTTGCATTCATCAGGTAAGACTGTCTGATTGAATCGGTATGAAAAGCTCTGATTTCAAACCATAGAGCAGTCTAGCAGTTGTTTATTGTAGCAAGGAGATTACAGACTGTAATCTCCTAAATTGTAGTAAACCATTAGATTAATATATATATATATATATATATATATATATATATATATATATGTAACACGTTTAAAAAATACTTCAATTAAGTTTAAGGGTTTTTAAAAATAAGGTACTATGTTTGTTTGCAGTTTAAGTTAATTATAAACCAGGTTTAGATATTTTAAATTTTATAATAAACCCACGAATGGAACAACATTCTTTACTATTTATTATTAATGTATTTCATGTCAAATATATTAATATTATTCTCTGAATAGCAGGGGGATGATAACATTGATCCCCGCTGTTAAAAGTGTGTGTGTTGGGGGTATATACCCCCCATCTTTCCATCCCTGTATTGACCACCTGGGGTTGAATGATCCTGTTTGTCATGTGTTAAATCAATAATTAATATAGGTCCAGGAAATAAAAATCTTGTGGACGTCTGCAAGACAGCAATGGAATTCTGAAAACTCGCTCAGGGGCCTTTGCTTTAACTGAAAGAACAGAAACATAAGCTTCAAAGAAGACCGCCTTAAGAAGAAGTAAATCATATATATACATTAAAGTCAACATCCAAAACAGACAGACTGAAAGATTTTTAGATATTTCTTTATAAATATAAATTGTGATATTAAGAAAACATAAATGGCACCAAACCTATTGCCGAAAACAATAACATTAAATACATCCAAGAGACATGAAACATTGCGCAATATTGTTCATATCGCTTTATTTAGCATTCAATGTCCTTTTAAGATTCAGCTTATACATTATGTAATTATCATAGTACACAACAGACTTCATTGCCAAACTCTGGCTTATTTATAAAAAAAATACTTTCAAATATAAAGCGACACCTTTCGGCGTCGACTGATATTAAGTGTTTGTATTGAGTACTTTGTAAAAAGTCATACCATAGAGGAAATAAAAGCTTTTACAGCGAGCTTCATGTTGAAAACCCGTTGTATCGGATTTCACCTGACAAAACCCGCGCATTGGACACAGTAGAGGATAATTGCGCACAATGCGCATGTTTATTAATAATGTCTATACTCCAATGCACAATCAGTTAAGGCACGACAGATAAACAATACATGATTATTGCATTTATTACGGTGTCTAATGTACATCTGGAATATGATTATTTGTTATTTTACGCACAATCCGTTAGGGCGCGATAGATAGACATTGTGTAATTGTGCTCATTACAGTGTCTTTGAATATGGAACCATAAAACAGGTATATGATCATTTTGTTATTTCGCGCACAATCCTTTTAGGCACAACATATAAACATTGTATGTTTGTACTTATTACAGTGTCGGAGGTTCAGGGTTTCGGGACTCGAAGTCTGCTTTTTCAGAGACTGGAAGTAGTAGAAAAAGCAAATCCTGTCACGTCAGGCCTGATATTCAGATTAATAAACCTACTGACAGTACTGTTTCGATTAACAAAATATGATATAAATACACATGATGTTCTCAAATTTACAGTGTGAAGTGCATTAAATTAAGACATTTTTTACTCAGACTTGTGTTCAAAAGGTCTCGAAGCCTTAAAGAGAATATACTTATACTCGGACCTACCCGACTCGGACTTAAGTGGTTTGAACTCAGACTTGCACTCAGACTCGAAGAGTCTGGACTCGACTACAACTGATGTAATGGTAGCATAACAGAATAGCACATGATCACATTGTTATTTCACACACAGACCTAGCTTTTTCATCACAAAGCAGGTCTACCCATTTTCCCCCAAACACAATAGCAATGGCCACGCAGTCTTCATCGCCATATAGCCCTTCCTCCTGTTCAAATATTTTGAAGTTGTTGTAATCCATTGGTTTGTTGCCTGTTTCTGTTTCCCAGATGAATAATCCCTCTTCATTTCTATCATTTAGGGACAGCCAGAAGGAATTGCCTGCCAAACATAAAATGTAAAACTAGAAATATGCATTCTCAGGAATGCAGGCCTCCGCAGTCTGTGGCGCATTCAGTGATTGGCCAATATCTCTAGGTTCATTGGTGCATAAGCCCCCCCCCAAAAAAAAAGTGTTTGCGTTCACTTAGTTGCAGAAGCGGATCCAAGGGGGGGGGGGGGTGGTCCAGGGGGTCCGGACCCCCCCCCCCCTTTTTCACCCGAAGCCTGCGTAATACAATATTTTAGCATTCATTCATATAGCAGTTAATTATGATTATTAATCTAATTGGTTAACAACAATATAAATTTTAGTTAAAACAATATATATATATGTATACATATATATATATATATATATATATATATATATATATATATATATATATATATATATATATATATATATATCATAAAGTAGACAATATCATATAACATGCATGTTTAACATGCCTTGTATGTGAATAGGCACCTTTAAACTGCATTGAAAAAAAAACTGTTTACTTCACCAAGATACTTCGTATCTGTAACTTACGGTAAACATTCAATCTGTCTACCGCTGGCACCCTGTGTTTATATTTGAGCCAGCCCCACAGACTATACTGTTCATCTTCCGACTCTATACTAAGAAGGTCGGCCTTCAGTTGCTGACATTTGTCTCTTGCAGCCTTCCAGTTGAATAAATCTGTTTCCATTGCGTAATGAGAAACGCTGCCGTCCTCATTTTCGAACCTATGTTCAAAATTACCTGGAATCTCTGTGAAAAGAAACATTGAAATACACATATCATACATTAACACTCACAAACATACACACACGGGAATGAAAAAAAATATATATATATATATATATATATATATATATATATATATATATATATATATGTCACAGGACAAACTCCGATCCAGTAGAATCGTCGATCCTACTAGGACAAAATCCCATCAGACTTTCTACCAGGAGAAACTCCGATCACACTTTCTACTAGAAGGATTGGCGATTCTACTAGGACAAACTCCGATCATAGCCTCTACTAGGACAAACTCCGATCAACCAGAGACCACAACATAATTGGACTTTCTACTAGTAGAATCGGCGATTCTACTATAGGACAAACTCCGATCGTAGTCTCTACTGGGACAAACTTTGATCGTAATCTATATTAGGACAAACTCCGATTGTAGTTTCTAAAAGGAGAAACTTACCATAATTCACCTAATTTCTTAAACCTGAGATTAAAAATGAATAAAACACAGTAATATTTTAACCAAATGTTTAATTCATGTATTTGAAAAAAATAAAGAAAGATAAATACAAGCACATATAATAAAACACAATATCCTACGATTATATATAGAAGTCACAGATATACATCTACATGTTTCATTCAAACATATTCATACAATTAAATTTGATAAAAAGAAATTACAAATATAAGCATAAGCACATGTAAGCACAAGCTGTTTATCTACTTGTATATATGTAAAATTCCTGAATATTTATCTGAAATATTTTATTCACATCCTGTTTAAGACAGGATTCACAGTAAAATAATGCAATATATATCCACCTGTACTTATGTTTATCAATTAAACCACTGATACAGAATGTAGGTATTTCAAATAGAACTTTGATTCTCAGAAATACACATCCCTTGGTTAAGTACAATTCATACAAGTTCATATTCTAAAAAATACAAATAAAAGCACAAGCACATATAAGCACAAACTGTTTATCTACTTGTATATATGTAAAATTCCTTAATTTAAGGATAGATCCTGTCCTTATACACAAACTCACTTTATACAGATGACCGATCTTTATTTCCCTTGTACATTATAAGGAGCAATCATATACAATATAGCGTAAGAACAAATATTCTAGAAGTATAGTACATAAAGCAATGAATAAATATAATGGTTTTACAAAAAAAACTAACATGTCAACCATTACCATATACCAGTGTTTAACCCCGCATTAAAAACCAAATAAACAACCATTGTCCTGTATATTGTATAAAACAATCATGATATACTCTAGTCTTTTAGAAAGTCATGTTGTGTATAATCATAGGATATTGTGTTTTATCATATGTGCTTGTATTTATATTTCTTTATTTTTTTGTCAAATACATAAATAAAACATTTGGTTACCATATTACTGTGTTTAATTTATTCATAATCTCAGGTTTCAGAAATTATACCATTATGGTAAGTTTGTCCTAAGAGACACTACGGAGTTTGTCCCAGCAGAAGCTCTGATCCAACTAGTACATTTATATATGATTGGAGTTAGAGCTAGTAGAGACCACGATTGGAGTTTGTCCTAGTAGAATTATGTTGTGGTCTCTGGTTGATCGGAGTTTGTCCCAGCAGAGGCTATGATCGGAGTTTGTCCTAGTAGAATCGCCGATCCTACTAGTAGAAAGTCTGATCGGAGTTTCTCCTAGTAGAAAGTCCGATCGGACTTTGTCCTAGGAAGATCGACGATTCTTTTGGATCAGAGTTTGTCCTGTGACATATATATATATATATATATATATATATATATATATATATATATATACATATACATATATATATATATATATATATATATCCATATTGTTTTCTTTGAAATGAAGGCGGTATAAGACAGTTTAAAGCAACTTTAATATAGAGGGAATTTTACAGTTATTTTACAGTTGCTAGCGTAATACCCATAATTTCGACGTGCAACCTGTGACATTCTGGTTTTAGTGTGGACAAACAATGGCAGCCTCCATGAACGGTTTCGAGAAATAAATCTGTCAAGGTTCGATAAGGGCGCGGGAATGCGATACGAAAGTACTTCGAAGATAGGCGAGCATCATTTTGCTGAGCGATTGTTGTGTATCGGCAAAGTATTAAACTGCGTTTACCTTGCGAGCGATATACGGATTGCGGCAGCAGAACGCTTTATGCGGAATGCAATATAAAATCGCGTATGGCATTTAAATGGTTGGCGGTAAAACATTGCGAAATGTCCCCGATGATGCAAAACCCGCGAGATCGCGTTGCATCTGTAGGCGAAACATATGGTTACCGGAGCTCGTACAGCGAGTCACATAAGGCATTCCGCATACTGCGGGCCCGGTAAACGGTATATGACAAAATAACCAGAGCTAACAAATCCTTTTCGCATACCACACACCGCCAAAAGCCCGGTTGAAGAAATCTTAAAGGCAAAAAAAAATGCTTTTTGAACAATGCACAAATCTTCATATTATAGTAGGATAGCAAATGACAAGACCTACCGTAGATATCAACCAAGCCCAGTCTACTCCGTATGTTGTTAAGGTGAGTTAAGGTGATACCTATATCAAAACGACAACACGTTTAAAATATTTTCCCATGTACACAACAACTGTTGCATAAACATTCAGCCGCGTAATAATAATCATTGTTAATCAAACGGCAACCAGAAAATACATGGTCGTTATATAGCATGAACATAGTATACCTGGATTGTTTGTTAACCACAGGAAATTTTTAATCACATAAACGAACACATATATTTAGAATGCCATCCCATTTATCATTAACATCTCACGTTTGCAAAATGAAATATTACCGACCTTTCACACATCTTACCGATCACCCGGAGGAAGAATTCGCATGTTTGAGAAAAGTAAGGTAACATTATGTGAAGCTACATTAATATATTGATTAATCTGACCCTCTTAACCTCCTGTAGGTTTGAATTTTCACAAGAAAAGAAACACAGGGATACAGATTTGGCGTAAGGGAGCCTTTTTCCCTTATATAATTTTGGGATCAGATTATATCAGGACAACTTCGAGACACCTTCTTTGGGATAGTATCAGAAAAACCTCGGGACACCATCGGGACAACCTCAGGATAGTAGCAGGAGTACCTCGAGATAGTAGCAGGTCCACATGGGGATAGTAGCAGGACAACCTCGGGACAGTAGCAGGACAACCTCGGGATAGTAGCAGGACAACCTCGGGACTGTATCAGGAAAACATTGGGATAATATCAGGACAACATCGGGATAGTATAACTATTAGGACAACCCAGGGATAATTTCAGAACAACCTCGGTATATGTAGTCAGGACAACGTAAAGAAGTATCAAGACAGCCTCTGAATAGTTTCAGGACAACCTCGTGATAATATCAGGACAACCTCGGGATTGTATCAGGACAACCTCGGGATTGTATCAGGACAACATCAGGATAGTATCAGGACAACCTCGGGACAGTAGCAGGACAACCTCGGGATAGTATCAGGACAACCTCGGGACAGTAGCAGGACAACCTCGGGACAGTAGCAGGACAACCTCGGGACAGTAGCAGGACAACCTCGGGATAGTAGCAGGACAACCTCGGGATAGTAGCAGGACAACCTCTGGATAGTAGCAGGACAACCTCGGGACTGTATCAGGAAAACATCGGGATAATATCAGGACAACATCGGGATAGTATAACTATTAGGACAACCCAGGGATAATTTCAGAACAACCTCGGGATAGTAGCAGGACAACCTCGGGATAGTAGCAGGACAACCTCGGGACTGTATCAGGAAAACATCGGGATAATATTAGGACAACATCGGGATAGTCTAACTATAAGAACAACCTAGGGATAATTTCAGAACAACCTCGGGATAGAAGCAGGACAACCTCGGTATATGTAGTCAGGTCAACGTAAAGAAGTATCAAGACAGCCTCTGGATAGTTTCAGGACAACCTCGTGATAGTATCAGGACAACCTTGGGATTGTATCAGGACAACCTCGGGATTGTATCAGGACAACATCGGGATAGTATCAGGACAACCTCGGGACAGTAGAAGGACAACCTCGGGATAGTAGCAGGACAACCTCGGGATAGTAGCAGGACAACCTCGGGATTGTAGCTGGACAACCTCGGGATTGTATCAGGACAACCTGGGGATTGTATCAGGACAACCTCGGGATAGCAGCAGGACAACCTCGGGACAGTAGCAGGACAACCTCGGGATAGTAGCAGGACAACCTCGGGACTGTATCAGGAAAACATCGGGATAATATCAGGACAACATCGGGATAGTATAACTATTAGGACAACCCAGGGATAATTTCAGAACAACCTCGGGATAGTAGCAGGACAACCTCGGTATATGTAGTCAGGACAACGTAAAGAAGTATCAAGACAGCCTCGGGATAGTATCAGGACAACCTCCTGATAGTATCAGGACAACCTCGGGATTGTATCAGGACAACATCGGGATAGTATCAGGTCCACATGGGGATAGTAGCAGGAGTACCTCGAGATAGTAGCAGGAGTACCTCGAGATAGTAGCAGGAGTACCTCGAGATAGTAGCAGGAGTACCTCGAGATAGTATCATTTCCACCTTTGGATAGTAGTCATGACAACCTCTGGATAGTAGCAGGACAACCTCAATAAATAGTATCAGGACAACATCGGGACACACCTGGGTACACCGTCAGAACTCAACCGAAAGCATAGAGGGGGTTTAATCTGGTTGATATCCCCATGTTGTAACCTGCCCCCCCCCCCCCGTGTAGACTGGCTTAGTCGATACAATTTTTAAAAATTTAATTCCTGCCGCTGCCAGAGCCATCAACAGTTTATCTTGCTGTGTCGTAACGCTTAAAACAGGTACGCTGCCACTGTACTGCCAGTACACTTCAAGTGCACCCAGCATTGAAAAGACATTCTCTCAACATAACAATGTATCCCAATATTCAGACTTTCATATAAATATGTATATTTTGGGATAGTATCGGAACAACCTCGGGACACCATCAGGACAACCTGGGGAGGGTATCAGGACAAGGTCGGAATAGTATCAAGACAAGCTATATGGTGTGTGAATATATATATATATATATATATATATATATATATATATATATATATATATATATATATATATATATATATATATATATCAATCACTCCACCAAAAAAAATATAAAGAGATGCGGGCAAGCGCATCATTATATCAGGGCGGCAATCTTTTTTAAATAAAAGCGAACCCTGATATATATATATATGTCAGAGACGAGATTGAAATCCAGGCGGATTTTAAATTCGCCTAGACGAGATTGCGATTGTGATCTCGCCTAGGCGAGATTGCAATTGTGATCTCGGCTAGACAGATTTTAAACTCGCCTAGACGAGATCACAATCGCAATCTCGCCTAGGCGAGATTAAAATCCCATCATGGAGCAGGCCAGAATTTTAATCTCGTCTAGGCGAGTTTAAAATCCGTCTGGTGTCATCCAGGCGAGTTTAAAATCTGCCTGATATTACTTAGGCGAGTTTAAAATCTGCCTAGGCGAGATTAAAATAGTGATCTGATCTAATTTCCTAATATATTAAGCATTGTAATTGACATATGAAAAATGTTTTCAGTCGGATTTTCAATATTTTAACACTGAATGGTTATATATAGTTAAAAGGTAATATATTTATTAATATTTACAGAATATTATAGTATTAATGTAATAATTTACTTTTTACAGTAATGTAATAATTATTCATTTGATAATTAACATTAATTTTGGAAACAGAATTATGAAATAGATATTTGATTATTATTTGAACCTTTGATGTGTTTCATGTGGTCTACAGCATCCTTATCATGCCAATTATTCGCTAAACATTAATTAATCTTTATTTTTTTTCTCCAGTTTTCTTAACAACCTTAGGATTGTAAATATCACTAATAATTTTTACAAAAAAATAATTTGTAATTGTATTTAAATATATGGCAATTAGAGAGTAACAAGAAGTATATTGAAGCACATTTATGAGATATTATGAAGAGCAAATCTGGGGGAAAAAGTCATCCACTTGCATATTGAATCAATCATAGATAGATAGATAGACAGATAGATAGATTAGTTTAGATAGCTATTACTTCACTATTTAATGAGTATATTACACATTAACATAAACAATCATCTTATTTGATAATTCTTACAGGACAAACAGAACAAATTAGTTGGTTGATCTAGTTCAAATGTTTCTTTTCACCCAGGTATTCAACACTCAACAGTCAAAACATGTACACTTATGGTACAAAATATGCAGGGTATCGGTATTCATGATGGACTTTGATACACCATCCTTTTTTTAGGTAATTAAACATCATATGAGAAAAGGTAAAGTTGATACACAGATGTATGCAAGTGAATATTTCTTTGTCTTATTTAGTCTTTTCTTATAATGTATATAATATTCTTCCGATCTTTTTTTTTAATGTTTTGTGAGGCACTTTGTGAAGCTTCAATATTTATGTAGACTGTATTACAAGATAACTGCCTTTTTTTTGGACAGTATTATATCATATCAGAAAAAAAATATGATTTCTAGATTCATAGAGTAATAGATCATTTATTCATGTGAACATGCATTGAATTAAATTGATAAAAAAATGAGCTATGTTCCTTTTGTCTTTTTAAAATACTACATTACTAATATTACTAATTCCAGTTTCCCTTCAAATTAATATTGACAATAAAATTATTATGTAAATAATCAGCAGCAGCCCACATCATATATCATTTGAATATGCCATATACAATACCAATGTAAGTTTCTTATTACATAGTTTATAAATAAAAATATAAAATAAAAAAATTAATGTTAATTTTTACATAAATATTATAATATTCTGTAAATAATATTAAATATATATTACTTGTGAACTATACATAACCATATTAATAAAAAATATATAATATAAAATATTCCATTTCCAAAATTAATGTTAATTATTTAATTAATAATATAATATTCTGTAAATATTAATAGATATATTACTTGTGAACTATACGTAACCATTCAGTGTTAAAATATTGAAAATCTGACTGAAAACATCTTTCACGAGACAATTACAATGCATAATTTATTGGGAAATTAGATCAGATCACTATTTTAATCTCGCCTAGGCAGATTTTAAACTCGCCCAAGTGATATCAGGCAGATTTTAAACTCGCCTGGATGACACCAGACAGATTTTAAACTCGCCTAGGCGAGATTAAAATCATGGCCTGCTCCATGATGGATTTTAATCTCGCCTAGGCGAGATTGCGATTGTGATCTTGTCTAGGCGAGTTTAAAATCTGTCTAGCCAAGATCACAATTGCAATCTCGCCTAGGCGAGATCACAATCGCAATCTCGTCTAGGCGAATTTAAAATCCGCCTGGATTTCAATCTCGTCTCTGACATATATATATAAAATATAGGTACTTTACCTCGACGTTGTATGAATGTAACACACTTGCTGTCGTGACCGTCAGACACCGGAGCTGAAGATAGCAGCTCGCATGTTCCGTTTGTGAATGAGTTGGCTGCCAGGCAGCTCCGTCGAATACTACATTCAATGATACACTGTAGTTCGAAACTAACCACTGAATCGGTGATTAGTTTTATCGGTGATGTATCATTCCCTAAAGCTCGTCTCTGAGGAAATTTCACGTAGAGCTGGCCCTTTGTAGCCAAGCCAACACATACTCCTGCAAATGAAAAAAAGGAAGAAAAAAAAGAGTACGTTGCACAAGCTATTGAAGTTAACAATTAATCATACATGATAAACAGGTGGCAGTTTTCATTCATATTAATATAATCTATATTTAAGAAACCTATACTTTGGAATATTCTTTCGGTATCCGTCTGTCTGTCTGTCTCATCTTATGTGTGTGCGTGTGTATATATATATGTAAAGCAATAAAGTAGGAACATGTTATCTTTATTGTGATTTAAACATCAGAAACGAAGGCTGCATAGGTTGCATAGGTACACGTGAACTCTGGTAATTTAACGCTTTGGTGTTCACATAAGCTTGCGTCACTCGTGAGCCCGAGCCGTGTGCATTTCAATAACAGAGGGTCAGTTGGTTTACGGCCTGCGCCTCGTGAAGGACTTTGCATCTATTTATTTTGAAGTCTAAATAAAAAAAAATATCGCAGAGAGTAAATTTAATATGGGATAGATCACCCTACCCTCCCACCCTGGTACTCTGTACGTGTGTCGGATTATTGTCATATGTTATATATTCATCTTGTTATAATTATGTCATTGATTGGTGTTATTTCATGTTTATTGCCTTGCATTGCACTGATTCGCAAATGTAGTTTGCATAATGTTTCGCAATAATTATTGGTACGCCCAAGGTTCAGTCGTTTATTATTATTCAAATATATATATATATATATATATATATATATATATAAATGTGTATATAAACACATACATACATACGTCAATGTATGTGTGCGTAACCCCCCCCCCCAATCCCTGTGACTTACTCATGTTAGTGACTATAACACTCATTCTCGCGCTAAGTACCCGTTGTCCTATCACTTTCAATTTAAAACAACAGTCAATAGTTCTCCCCATGTGGCTTACCTTCACCACATCAGTAAGAATTTGTTTAAAAAACCCATGCGAAAGATAAGTTAAATGTAAACTTGTATATATATATATATATATATATATATATATATATATATATATATATATATATATATATATATATTATCTTTATATATATGAATTAGGCCAAAATAAAAAAAAAGTATGGTTCTCAGGCACTTTTTCAGAAATCAATGCGGGGGGGGGGGGGCGGATTTTTTATTTTTTGGTATGTTTCGATAAAAATGTCATATGAAAAAGGGAAAAGCATTAAAATAATATATTTATTTTGCTAAACAAGTAACAACACTACAAAACAAAGGAAATTGTATATTTTTTTTCTTCTTGAAAGAAATGTCTGAGCGGCTGCAGCTCGAAATGGGCGAGTTTCTATTGAAAATCATAATAAAAATTTTTGATGCGGGGGTTTAAATTTGATGCGGGCGGTGCCTGAGAACCATACCTTTTATTTTTTTTTTTTTGGCCTTATATAAACTTATTTATTTTACATATATTGTACACATTGTTATTGAAACCATTCGCGGCACTCTCCGTTGTTCAAATGGTGGCGTTCGGTAGTCTGCAGGAGTGGAGGAAACCGGAGAAAACCACCGGCAGTTGGACGGGCAACTTAAACCCATTCTCATAGCCACGCTTGCTGATCGAAAGCAGGTCGCAAGCTGAGAAAGCCGAGCGTTTTACCACTCGACTGTGCAGGCCCTTGTACGGAAGCTATATACAGCAAGCCGCAGCAGGACTTACAAACGCACATACAGGCGTGTATGTATGTATTTTTTCTTTGGGGGGGGGGGGGGATATCATAGGAGGCATAAAGAAACGTTTGTCTTACCAAGAATGTCAACTGCAAACCAAATAATTCTGAGGTGGTGCATTTTCATGTTGTGACAGATTTACTGAATGGGCTCCATCAGCATGTTTAAACTGATTGCAAATATCCAAAGCCTACCGTAGTCTTTTCCCCGATACTGAAAGTGAAAACAAGTAGTTGTCGTCTTATACCGGACATTCAACAATGACAACGACGGTGCAGGGGCGGATCCAGTAAAAGGAGGGGTCAAACCCAGGAGGACAAGTGACAAAACCTAATAAAAGGTCCTAATGTTCGGAGGTGGGGGGGGGGGGGGGTTCAGGCTGCAAAAATTGGTCTGAAACTCTTGGGGGAAACAAAGATTTTTGTGTAACTGAATAAGGGGGGGGGGGGTCCGGACCCCCTAGACTCCTCCCCTGGATCTGCTTCTGCGGTGGCCAGTATTCATCACTGAAAAGACTTGAAAAGTATACTCTCCAGTCATGGAACAAGTATATTTCGTCCGTGGCAATTAACTCGAGATTTGGTTTGTATACCTTTTAACGTGCACCCGCAAGTGATCATCATCTCCAATGTTCATGACAAATAAATATTGTGTAGCGAGATTCGAGACTTTAAATCCATGCCCTGACAGGAACCTCAGCCGTTAAAGTTATGGTAAATATTTGTTTTACATTAATCGTTTGAAATATAACACTAAAATGATCATTTTGGTTAATACCGAACCCGAAGACACAATGCAAATCGTCGCCGGCTGCTGCCGCTGCTGAGGCTGGAACGGTCCAACCTATGGACTAAATATTTTTTTCATTTTATACCGATTTGGTCTAATTTTTACATTTAAAATAAGAAATCATGAATTTTTTCTTGGGACATTTCAGGAATTGCCACTTACCCCTTGAATAACTCACCAATTTAACATACGCGTGCATGCATCCCTCTCCTTCTAACCAACAATATAAGACTAACACAGGAAACTGGGAAAATGTAGCCTACATTAGTATTGTTTCTATTGGTTCGGGTGTCAAACAACCTTCACTGCACGTGCACAAAAGAGCCAGTTATACAAGTTTAACGAATGACAATTAAAGGCCTCAACGAAGGACAAAACATTCTTTTATCAATTCTAGGCTGAATTGACGTAAACATGAAGAGATTTGCTGCCAGTGGCCCGGTTACAATGTCGTTACATACAGACAGCTGACAATGAACTGTAAATTGATAATATTCTAATGTTTTATGTACAATGGACCAGCTCACCTTTGTGTTAATGTTAAAGCAATGTCATCGCTGTCGACTGGGAATCACAATCCGTTATTTAAAATATATTATTCGGAGAGGGAACATCTGAAATTTGTGTTCACGTCAAATGAATCTTGAACGGGATTGGTGAAATAAATTTAGTGACCTAACAAGAACTTACCAGTTCATGGTAAACATTTATTTTACATTTATCGTTCAAACATAACATAAATAAATCTGAAATGATAAGTTATGAATATGCATTCACCCCCTTAAATAGTTCTTAAAATATGAAAAATTGAGACCATGAGGTACCCGAATGGTTGTTTTTGATGGCCATTCATATTATGATATTCAAAATTTTATATAATTTTCCACTTTCTCATTGATGTGCCTTGTCTGTATTTCGGAAATGGTCATTTATTTGATGAGGCCAAAGAAAAAAAAAACTGGTATGGTTCTCAGACACTTTTGTTCAGAAATCAGTGCGGGCGGGATTTTTTGTTGTTGTTACTTTTTTGTCTGTTTCTATAAAAATGGGGGGGGGGGGTTAAATTTACGCGGGCGGTGCCTGAGATCCATTATTTTTATTTTTTTTTTGCATGATTCTTAAATTTTTCTTAGTCTTATATTTAATATTTAAATATCCGAAATGATAAGAAGTCAGTTCTGCTTGAATGGTGTTTCAACCAAACCTGAATATACTATGGGAAATGTTTTTTCCCGTGGACTTCGATCGCAACTCAAAAGTGGGGACTTAAAGGTTCATGAATATTAAAACTATTATGGTCACGAACTATCAGTTTGAATTTGAATTTTCACATGGTTAAATCTGATAAAAAGTTACAATATGTTAAATATAAACTTAGAAAATTAATTTATGGTGAAAATAAAGTAAAATTCAAATTTGATATATGATATCAACATATCTGTAAAATCAGGTATTGTGCGAAGAATAGCAAAGGATGCCATAAATAAAATGTTAACTACATAGTAAGACACTTTCCCACCTATATAGGACTATATTACATTAATTTTGAATAGCGCAACATATACAACTTAAACTTTTATTTGGCAATCTGACAGGCATGAGCATAAGAGCCTTCTCATCAACTATTGGAATATAAGTGCCCGAACATAAGTATTATATATAAAAAGACAATGTGGGTTGAAGTAAGTTTTAACAACTCTTCACATGTAAGCAGAATAATTTACTTAGACTGATGTGTGTGTGTGCGGCATAAAAAAATTAAGCACAAGTTTAGTAAACAACAAACTAGCCCCTTTATTGATGTTCAAATAACTAAACTAGAAATCAGCATTTTTCGCGATTCCATCAATTCATTCGGAACATATTTCAAGGTTCATTGGTGCAAAAGTTACTGTACATTTGTGAATATTTCTTAATGGCGTTACTGAATCAGGATCGTCTTTCCGGATATACACCAATGTGTTATCGATTCTTCAATGGGCCATTCCTGAAATTTTCATGAGAGACCGTTTATGATTGCGTTATATTGTGAAAACAAGGGACCCATGGGTCACGGCGCTCAGCTAATCATGACTGGATTATAATGTTTCTCGATTGTGATACTATATCGAGTCGATAAAGCTTATGAATATCATGGACATGTTGGGCTATTATAAAGGACTGCAATGTAATATGTGAGTAAATGATACATGAAATAACCTGACTGATGGATTAATAGAGTAAAATATAGTGGTTTATTTTTTATCAATTAATGAGGGGTTGAAAATTGCGATATACATGAATATATATGAATTCAAAGACAGCAGTAATTAGCAGTAGTAGAATGATGATAAGGCTATTTGTTGAAGGATCTATACTTTTTGGAAGTCTGCAAGATTTCAATTTGACTGATATGATGTTATGATTTACTATGCTGTGAAGGGATTTATGAATTTGTGACTGTACGACACAATATCTCTTCAGTCTTGACAAGGTACATTATTTTGATGCCCACTGTCTACATTTTACTCAATATTAACATAATATCTGGCATGTTGATAGGAACCTATAGACGAATAGTTATACAAAATATTAGAGTATGAATATATCCGATTCATCTTATTCTTGTTTACTGAGGCTGACATTGGGATGGGGTTTGGAGAAGGGAACAGTGAGGGCAGCAAGGTGGATGTAGAGAGAAAAGGAGAGAGAGACAGACAGAGAGACAGAGTTACAGAGAGAGTGGATGAAGCATTCAACAGTACTTGAACACCTGAAAGGTTAAAATCTAAAATATTATTAAATGTAGAT
This sequence comes from Sipunculus nudus, assembly GCA_026874595.1. NCBI lineage: Eukaryota > Metazoa > Annelida > Sipuncula > Golfingiida > Sipunculidae > Sipunculus > Sipunculus nudus. The sequence continues at coordinate 14,327,756 of CM049320.1, read as the reverse complement.
AAAGCCTGATCGGAAAAGGTAATCTTGGCCATGGTTGGTTTATATGATTGAAGAAATTGTTCAAATAATATTTTGAGTTCCGACCATGTGTTTCCATTCGTTACGTTTTCGATAAGCTGTTGACAGTTCGACAGTTTACATATTTGTCTAATGAGATCCAATTATTTTAATAAACCTATTTTTCTATTTTATCATATGTATACAGTATTTGCCTTAATTCCTTTTTATTAAATCTTATTAAATTTTATGGAATAGAACTATTGTTCACAGTGCCAAAGAGCAAGGACTCTATGGGGGGGGGGGGGGGGGGGGGGGGAGTTACAGCACCCTTGCATATTCATACAGGATATGAACTTAATTCAAGTGCTTACAGGGAAAAAAAGTATTTTCATAATTATTAAAAATTTACGCAGGCAGAAAGGTGGAGAAACAAAGCAAATCATTTAGAAAAAAAGGAAAAAATTAACAATATTTGCCTTAATTCTTTTTTATTAAATCTTATTAATTTTTATGGAATAGCAATATAACTATTTTTCACAGTGCCAAAGAGCAAGGACTCTATGGGGGGGGGGGGGGAGGGGATGGTGGGAGTTACAGCACCCTTGCATATTCATATAGGATAAGAAATTAAATTCTAGTGCTTACAGGGAAAAATGTTTTTTTCATAATTATTAAATATTTACGCAGGCAGAAAGGTGGAGATACAAAGCAAATCATTTTAATTCCCATTCTACTGAACCAGGAAAATTAAAAATATTTGCCTTAATTCATTTTTTCCAGGTTTAAAAATGTAACTACACATTTACAGTATAACATATATATATATGAATATTCCAGGTGATTCACATTTTCTAAATTGCTTCAACATTCATAGATAATTAATCTTGTTTATAGAACCTGTCAACAGAATGGGGTGCAGGGAGGATTGAAGGCTTAGGGGAGAGAGAGAGAGAGAGAGAGAGAGAGAGAGAGAAAGTGAGCCAGACTGTCATGGAGAGAGAGAGAGAGAGAGAGAGAGAGATAGAGAAAGAGAGCTAGAGAGAGAGAGAGGCTCTCTGGTACTTACTGCCTGACCCAGACAATCACATGCAGTAGCTTGGTCAGAAGTTGAACCTGTTATGTAACACTTCTTCGAACCACAAAATTCACTGACTTGATGAAAAAAAATAAAGACATGGTGCTTGAAAACTTGAATGACATCTACAGTTTCTGATCAATTGGTTTCAAAATTCAGATTTTAACAGATGAAATGCTCATGTGTACATGCTGTGAACATCAAATCCACAGCACAAACACTAGGAACAGGAAATAAATGTCCACTGTCAGTCATGTTAATTATCATGCATGCTTTTTACAAAGGTGTTAACTGTTATTCAATAATTACAAGTTGCCCATAGCCAAAAGTACCACTAGCACAAATGATATGATAGTTAAACTATTCATTAAAATTAATTGGAATTATTGGGCAAAATATAATTTTAATTAACAAGGCCTAATGCGAACCTGTGCATTGCGAAATACACCAAGTATAATGCTTCAATGCTGGACCATTACTTCTCATGTATATAAACAATGCAAGTACTAAACATTTTGAATAAGAAACAATTACACAAACATCACTGCTGAAATTCTGGCATGGGTGCACACAACACAAAAATTATTGTAGCTGGAACCAACAGTCGTGTATACAACAAAGCTATCAGAGAAATATACATATGCCCAATTTCAGACTGATATATCGAACCCCTCCTGAAAATAAGCAGGGACACACACTTTGCAAAAAATTATTGTAAGTGGCACCACCAGTCTTGTGAATGAGAAAGCCATCAAAGAAACATAGACAGGTCAAAATATCAGGCCAATACATCAAAATTACCTTGAGTCTGATGCATGGGGCTGACCAGGCTTAGGTGAGAAAGGCAGTTGCCCCGAGTGAACTGCACTTAGTGAACTCATGACCTGCACCTGGCTAGACTGAGTGAACTCTTGACCTGTTGCATAATCTGACACAGTTGGCAGTCTACCAAAGCAATGAATAGATCCAGGCTGAACTTTGGTGCCAAATCTGATGCAGTGGGCAGTCTGCTAACACTATAAATAGACTGCAGCTACTGCACTGAGTGAACTCCTGACCCATACCTGGCTGCACTGAGTGAACTCTTGACCTGTTGCTAAAGCTGATACAGTTGGCAGACTGCCAAAGCTATAAATAGATCGAGACTGACCTCTAGCCTGTTGCCAAGTCTGAAATAGTAGCCACACCATTGCATAAGCTCATGCAGGGGCCCTGCCCTGAGGGGCATGACACCCATGAGGTGATCACATGGTACCCATGAGGTGTTCACATGTCGCCCATGAGATGATAACATGTCACCCATGAGGAGATCACATGCCTTGTGCTTGGCTGCACTGATTGAACTCTTGACCTTTATCTGGCTGCACTGAACGAACTCTTGATCTGTTGCCAAATCTGAAACAGTTGGCAGTTTCTCAACCTTTTTAAAGATACAGACACAATCTTGGAGTGTTGGTGAATCAGTTTACACATACTGAAAGAATTTGGCAAAAATGCTTTTTTTTTTTCAAGCTGACATATTCATAAACTTTTTATCAAAATACTAGAATAATAAAAAATGCAGTCCTTTCATTGTTAAAGGTCCAATAATTCTGCCAAAAATCATTCAAGAATACTTGAACAAAGGCCACCTATGAATAATTTTTGTGCAATGTTACAAAAGTTATAATTCAAACAATAATTTTGTAGAAGAACAGTTTTGCAGTCCTCAGTTTGAAATAGACATAATAATGGCCATAAGACCAACAAAAGCTTTTCTGATATGACTGAAAGAACCATGTCCTAGGATTATTCTTTTGAAAAATTGAACGATTCAACTTGACAGTTTCATCATAAACATTTTAAGCTGAAAGAGGTTTTAGCAAATAAAAAGACAGTCAATGTAGGTGGCACCACAAAATCTGCAAACTTCAAATATGAGTCATGTGACCAACATTTGCACAATACTTGGTAATGCTAGCTTCTGTCATTTCTGAAATTACTATGTCAGTATGCTTACTTGGCCAAATGACTGTTCAAATTCGCGTAACTCCACTAAAATTCATCAAATGCAAACCATTTGAACAAACTTGAGAGGGCTTGCCTCAGGGATCATTTCTGCAAAATATTGAACAATTTGGCTTCACCGTTTACAAGAAGAAGACCTTTAAAGGTTTTTCAGCTTTTTCCCTATAAAATCTAAGTAAACTCAGATAGCAAAAAAATAAGCTGAATCCCACAACATTTGATATGTGACAGATTATTGCATAAAATCTGGGGATGGTAGCTCCTGCCATTCCTGAGAAATTATGGGTTAATGTACAGATTACCAATGACCCCCAATAGAAAAAAGGTCAATGCAGGTGGCGCCACCAATACCTGAATTTCATATATGACTCATGTGACCAACACTGGCATAAAATTTGGTGATGATAGCTCCGGCCGTTTCTGAGACTGTCATTTTAGTATGCAAAAAACATTCACCGAACTTGAACCATTCAAAAAAACTTGAGAGAGGTGGTATAAAAGATTTGTTCTGTGAAATATTGAACAATTTGGCTTTACCGTTTCGGAAGAGAAGATTTTTAAAGGTTTTTTACCTTTTTCTTTATAAAATCTAAGAAAATGCAGAGTTTTTCAGATGGCTAATTTTTTGCATTATAATGCTAGCTCCAGTTGTTTTTGAAATAGTATGGGTTAACGTACAGACGGCGGACGCTGCAACACCATCTCATTAGCACACAGGTTCGCTAAAAATTACTATAGATGCATATTGAATGCAAAATTATAATACAGATACATCTCACTGATGGCAAAATCTTGAATTAAGTTGAGTATGGATACCTATTATTTATAATCCATGTACAGCTGTCTTTATATACCAACAGAGAGCTGTATAACTGTGATTGGAAACATTGCCTGGCATGAGGAATATCTAAAATCATAAATCTACATTTTTTAAAAACAGCTTTTAAAAATATTCTTGTCAATATTAACCATAGATAACCTGAAATCTAATTGTCTAGAGGCATGATGTAATGGATGCTGATAAACAGGTGCTACGCTAGATGTATTTGCTTCACACAGCTTACATATATGATAAATTGACTCAATTCAATCTTTATAATTCAGCCAAAATTCATTCTTTGGAACGATAAAAGACAATTATTTTAAGAATTATTCAGGGGATTATTCTTGTAAAATATTAATCAAATTTGCCTCAGTGGCGTCAGTCAAAAAACATTTTACAGGTTTATAACTCATATTGAAAAATACAGCAAAATGGCTAAGTTAAGCTTCTCATAACTCAGCCAAAAATCACTGAACCAAAACCATTTAAACAAACTTGAATTATCAACATCTAAGGATAAATAATGTGTGGGATTTGAGAATTTGGCCCAGTGGTTTTTGAGAAGAAGATCTTTGTAGCCACTTAGCTAAAATGGGATGTTATGGCATATGACTAAATTCAGCTTCCCATAACGCAGCCAAAAGTCACTGAACTAACCCATTTGAACAAACTTCAGAAAGCACTACCCTAGGATCATTTTTGTGAGATATTAAACAATTTGGCTATATGGTTTCAGAGATGAAGTCTTTTGTAGCCATCAGTATGATACGGGCACTGATGACCCCGTACAAAAAAAGGCCGATGCAGGTGGCGCCACCAATACCTAAATTTCAGATATGACTCATGTGACCAACATTGGCATAAAATTTGGTGATGATAGCTCCAGCCTTTTCTGAGATTGTAATTTTACTTTGCTTTTTTGGACAGATGACTAAGTTCAACTTCCGGTAACTCGGCCAATAATCACCGAACTTAAACCATTCGAATAAACTTGAGAAAGATTGTTCCAGGAATCATTTCTGTGAAATATTGGACAATTTGGGTGAACAGTTTCGGAGAAGAAGATTTTTAAAGCTTTTTCAGCTTTTTCCCAATAAAATCTAAGAAAATGCAATTAGCCAAAAAAAAAAGCAAAATCCGATAGAGTTTTTTAGATGACTAATTTCTTGCATAAAATTTCGTGATGATAACTCTTGCCGTTTTCAAGATAGTATGGGTTAACGTACAGACGACGGACGACGGCCGACGGACGACGCCACACCATCGCATAAGCACACAGGTTCGCTAAAAATAATAACAGTAACATCTGAAAAGATTTCTTTTGATAATATAATCGAAATAAATGATTATTAAAATGATATTATAAAAATTCATGAATGAATGAATACATTTTGAAAGTATTTGCACTCAAATTCTTTCTTTTTACCTGTATTAGTATTTGTATTTATTTTCATTATCGAACTATTTAATTTTTTAATCATATTTGAAAAAATTATAACGTATTCACTCAAGGTCTCATATTTATTCAGTTTCAGTCGAACAAAACTGTTGAGAATCCAGGATAAACAAATTTTACAAATTTAAATAATGATTGTAACTACCCGGTTTTATGGCTTAAATTTATAAAAAAAATATTATATTCACTTTTGAATACTTTCACATCACTGTCAAGACACTTAAGACAATTATTAACATTTTTTTTTTAAATGTATCAGAAAAAAAAAGAAAATTATCTCAGCTATGAAACTAATACATGTGTTAAAAATAACCCACGGATCATAACAAACCAATATATTATACAAGGAGCAAACTGGAGTTGGGAATGTTTAATTTTATTAACTGAAATAAAGTTATCAGAAATATAAATTTTGATTATTTACCCAGTATCATGTAACAGCTGATACCGCCATGAGTCTTAATGTTATTAGTCAAACATATTGACATCTTTAATGAGCACTTGTCTGAGTATTTTTTTTTACATATTTTGCTTTTTTAAATTTTGTAATAAAATATAAACCAACAAATTAAACACCTGGAAAAGACCTGGAAATTTAGATTAACTTAATATGATCAACTGCATCCTTGTCTATCATTAACTTGCTTCACATAATCACTTATGTTAAACAACAATTTTATTTAATTATTTAATTTTCATTTTTATGATTGAAATTAAAAAATTAACAAAGGTGACTGCATGGTGTCCTTTGAAATATACTTACAGCAATCCATATAAGTTCCATAAAACATCAGTAATTGCAAGGTCCCTGTTACTCATTAACAATGAAATTCCTTTTCCATTTCTTTTAAAGTTGTTATTATAAACCAATAATTTTTTTAATTATTGTTTATTGTTATGTTTTTGACCAAAAAAATTTCAAGAGGAGGGGGGTTGAACAGCTATATCCAGCTGAAGCCATCCAAGAGCTGGCTGGCTGCAGTATATGCCTCGCTTCAAACATGAAAGGTCAATATGGGGACATATAGAGGGGCTTCAGTACAGCCTAGGTGTGACATGGTCTCATAGAAACTGTAATAAAAGCTATAGTTTTTGGTCAATTCCTTTCGAATTTAAGAATTAAGCAGCTGAAATCCTGACGTGTGCATGATATGAAAATTAAACCAACAGTGCTCACAGGGAAAAAATGTACCATGCCAAAATTTGGGCAAAATTTTAGGAACTGATTTTATATTTATGCAAAAACTTACAAAATTTGAAAAATTCAGATCTAATTTTCGGTATACAATTGAATCTTGATTTAATGGAGTTATATCCCTGAAAAGGAGTTTCTATAGCTTCAGAAATTCTTATGTTAAGAGAGTAAATATATTTCCTGATTTTTTATGAGGTGCATTATGTTTGGGCCCATAACTTCAACAAATTACGCAATACTGACCTAATTTTTGGTATGTACATAGAAAATGTATGGAAGAATATGAATATTCACTATGATCAAATTCAGATCAGTGGTTTTGATATTAGGCAGTCTTATAGTGTAACTATGGTTTTTTATGGAAAAGGGAGGGTTTTCCTTAACATCTCGAATGAACGAAGTCCTAATAACCAAATTTTCGGTATGGTAGGAGATTTTGGGGACTTCTAACTGTATGCCGAATTTCGGATTCGTAGTTCTAACGGGTTCAAAACGTGCCAGTTTAACGGACGGACGGACAAAGGACTACGACTATAGCTCAAATGACTCATAGTCAGCTGAACTAAAAACACATACACGAACGGGCCCGGGATGAACGCATGGACTCCTGGCGCAGGTATTAATTATGTACTTCAGTATACTTACGACCATGAGCCGTAGAGAATATTGAACGTTCAAGGTACATACATATCCGTCCAACTCACGGTTCTGCAGCAACAATATGCCGGGCACCTTGATAGGACAGAGAAAAACGAATAACCTGTGGTAATGTTTTCATTCTGTGATATCAGTGCTTTACCCCAGATCTGGAATATGGACGACTAAAAGGCCGTTAAAAACAAGGAACTGAAATTAAAAGCCTGGATCAATTTGACAGTCCACCATTTACAATTATTTGCTAAAACATGTACATTTCTGGCTGTCATTTCTCGTCCTTCCTCCGCTTTGTACTCGGAGAAATGACAATTCTGAGTGACATTTGAAGGATTTTTCGATTTAAAACTGAAATGGAATCTAAATCCATTTCTCTTAGTTATCCATAGATACGGCATGCCTGTGTTAAAGGTTTTTTATACTTCATTTCTACATTTTCATACAGGCAGTCGTTTATTTGACATTCGGTCAGTCAGTAATCAATACACACACATAAATACACACACACATATATGAAATGTGAACCTAAACATATTTGAAATATTACAACCAAGAATAAGAAAAAAATATGTTCCAGCAGAATAACAGAAATGTTATAACATGCACTTTCATCCTTATCATTGATATATATATATATATATATATATATATATATATATATATATATATATATATATATATAAAATTAAGGGCTTTACATATTACTCTCTGTATAGGAGGGGATGATAACAATTATCACCCCTCCCCCCTTGCAAAAACGTGGGGGGGGGGGGTGGTGTTTAAACCTCCCTGTATTAACGCCCCTACCTACACGATTTTTCACACAGCGACAGAACCATATGACGTCAGCATTTTGCTGTCGTGCTTTCAGTCAGTCATGTGACTCACAAAATGGCGGATGTAGAGCTTTTACAAAATACAAGATTTATTCTATACCAATAGAGGAATTTGCTTTGCGGGTGATATCATATGCAAGACATATTGCTAAGATAAAAGCAAAGACATAGTAGTATAGTACAGTAGAGCGCGAATGCCGAATTTCTGAATATTCGTTTTTCCGAAATTAAAATCGGGAACCGAAAATTTATTCGTATTAACGAAATAAAGGTTTCGAGCATGTAAACACCTAAATTTTTTTTGTAATTACGAGTCACACGGGCCTGCAGTCAGGTGTTTAAGCCCAGTGGTACCAGTAATTAATTAGTAAGGCTGACGTTGTCGCCGGGCAAAGGTGAGAAAACTACAGCTGGTCCATCAACTCTATCAACTCAGGAAGCGGATGAGCAGTTTATTCAAGAACACTGTGTTATCCACCATATCTCGTTTGTACTCAACCAAGCAAAGTTCTTCGGCTTGGTTGTCATGCTAAAAAACTGAGCAGTTTACGAATGGACATTGGTAAGGTATCACTCATACATCGCTGATGCTTGAACAGGTTTTAGGTGAGAGGCCAAAACATACAATTAAGCCATCCATTCCCAAGATCAATTGTGTCATCTACTTAAACTCCATATGTTATTCAGCTTATTGATCATTTCACTTCTACTGTCAAGAAGAATTTTACCTAAACACGATTGTTTTGCTGTCACTTTTCAGAGATATGGAGTCAAAGAAGAGAAAACTGACGGTGTTATGTTTTGATTACAAGCCGACAAGCCTTGAGCGGCTCGACCGAAGTGACAAGCCAGCTATAATCCAGATGTTTAAAAGGCCTACAGGCCTAATGCGAACCTGTGCAATGAGTTTACACCAGGTATAATGCTTCAATGCTGGACCATTACTTTTTAAGAACATGTGTAACATGTATATGAACAACGCAAGTACTAAACACTTAGAACAAGAAACAATTAAACAAATATCACTAAATAATTCTAGCATGGGTGCACACAACACAAAAACTAGAATACAGGTGCTCAACAAGATACTACTTGTATCCGCCAAAATCATAGTGGGACGGGTGAAGTGAGGCATGGATTGAGTGGCATGGGGAAATAGAGTGAGGTGTGTTGCATAATAGCCTGGATGTCTGCAGCCGAAAAGTGTGTCGGTTGTGCCACCTACCACAAAATCCAGAGAGTTGTCCAAGATGTATGAACATGCAAAATTTTAGGCAGATAAGTCAAACCACTACTGAGATATGAGTAATTATAGCCCACGGCAGACAAACATAAGGACGCTGTGCAAAAATGGTGGCAGGTGGCGCACCAGTTTTGTGTATGATTAAGAGCTATGTGAGATCTATCAACATGCAAAATTTCAGGGGGATATGTCAAACCAGTCCTGAGATATAAGCCTGAATGTTTGCAGTGTATACTTAAATGTAGGTGGCGCCACCTGCCACAAAATCCTGGAAGCTATCCAAGATGTATAAACCTGCAAAATTTTAGGCAGATAATGTCAAACCACTTCCAAGATATGATTGATTTTATCCCATGGCAAACAAACAGAAAGACACTGTGCAAAAATTATTTCAGGTGGCGCCATCAGTTTTGCGTATGATAAAAAGCTATGGGAGATCTATAATCATGCTAAATTTTGACCTAATCGGTCAAATGGTTCCAGAGATATGAGCTTGGATGTCTCCAGCGTAGATTTGAATGAAGGTGGCGCCACCTGCCATAAAATCAAGAAAGCTGTCCAAGATGTATACACATGCAAAATTTTAGGTCGATAAGTCCAACCAATCCAGAGATATGAGTGGTTTTATCCAAAGGCAGATGAACAGTTGGACGCTGTGCAAAAATCTAAGAAAATGCAGTTAGAAAAAAAATAAACAAATGATTTATTTGCAAAAAAAAATTGGTAATTCTAGCTCCTGCCATTTTTGAGATGGCTATGGTTAACTAGAGACGACGCACGACTCACTGACGCACGATGGACGATGCAGCAACATTGCATGCATAAGCTCATAGGTTCGCTAAAAATCCGATAACTTTTTAGATGACAAATCTTTTGCAAAAAAATTGGTGATGCTAGCTCCTGCCCTTTTTGAGATAGCTATGACGTACGACGGACGACGGAAGACGCCACACCATTGCATAAGCTCACAGATTTGCTAAAAATGCAAACCAATTTTTTTTTCAAACAGCTTAAAAATATAGTTCCAATAATCATGGAATTCCACGTCTAGACATTGTGTCTAGACGTCTAGACGCTGTGTCTAGACGTCTAGACACATTGTCTAGACACCCGCCAGAGCCAGGTCAGTTGCCATTAGTGGTGGGGTCGGTTCCTTTTTCATAATCGATCATCGGTTTGAGCAAACCGACTGATGATCGATTATTAATCAGTTCAGACAAATATATGCAATTATCAAAGAAAAATGCAGTTATTTATTAAACTGTCCCTGTTTCCCCGGCAGGTTTTCTCCTCTCCCGCTCGAGTGTAACGATCCTTCCACATATAAAGACTAATTTTAAGGATCAAATTTAACGATCGGCAACGTCGGGTAATATCTTTCATAATGGAATTTAAGAGCATCTAAGAATGTTAGGCCTATAAAGGGATTGTTTTTCTAGCACATGAAGGCAGATTTTACGGGCCGAGGTGCGCTTGGGGCAGATGATACCAAAAAAAAAACAAAAAAAGATTGCAGACTAGTCCAAAAAAAGTTCCAGCGGAAATCCGAATACTCGACCGGCCGGACAAAGAAATTTCTATGGACGGCCTAAACAGCGGCACCTGGCATCGGTTGAATAGATTATTTCTAAGACAATCTCGCAAAATTGACATCGACCTGGAGAATTTATGGAGTATTTTAACGCCTTCCCGCCCATATTTTGCAATGTACATATCGTTAGAAAATTCTCCGCTAATTCTGCAGCTCCCTGCGAGTTCACAGATAATAAGTTAAATAAGTCCTCCATTCTCGCATCTACCGTGTCATACTCAGTTACATACAGAAGTTATCTGGGAAGACAGACTCATTATATGAAGCGCGAAATGTGGTAAAAAATGGAAGAACCATTTTTGCCTGTAACATAAAGGCATTTTGGAAAGAAAACAATCATTATTATGATGTAATCGATAGTTGCCTTTGGTAATCGAGCGCTTGAAAGTGGCAGCAAACCGACTGACTTTCGATAAAACTCGATGATCGGCCCACCACTAGTTGCCATGGTGATGTCTGGACCCCACCTGGTTGTACTGAGTGACCTCTTGACTTGGCTGCTGAAACTAAGCATTTTGTCAAATCTGTTTTCAAACACAAAGCCTTTTTCAATTGGCTACAATGTTTTTTAAGCTGTATTTACCAAATCCCATTCTTAAAAAAACTGGCAGAACCCTACCAAAGAATAATTCTTGTAAAGTTTAAACCAATCAGCTTAACAGTTTCATCATAAATCAGTGTATAAGCTAGAAGAGTTTAAAATTACATTTTTGCTTGTAAAAAACAGATCTATGTAGGTGGCGCCACCAATACCTCAATTTCAGAAATGACATATGTGACAAACATTGGTATAAAATTTGGTTATTATAGCTCTAGCCGTTTCTGAGATTTTAATTTTAGTGTGCTTTTTTGGACAGATGACTGGGTTCAACCTCCTGTAACTCGGCCAAAAATCTCCAAACTGGAACTATTCGAACAAACTAGAGAGAGATTGTTCCAGGGATCATTTTATATGAAATATTGGACAATTTGGCAGAACAGTTTCGGAGAAGAATATTTTTAAAGGTTTTTTATGCTTTTTCTCTATAAAATCTAAGAAAATGTGGTTAGAAAAAAATAAACAAAATCCGATAGAGTTTTTCAGATGACTGATTATTTGCAAAAAAAATTGGTGATGCTAGCTCCTGCCGTTTTTGAGATAGCTATGGTTAACGTACAGACGACGCACGACGCACGACGTACAACGCACTACGCACGACACACGACGTACGACGCCGCACCGTCGTATAAGCTCACAGATTCGCTAAAAAAATAGAGAGAACATTCTTATACAACGAAGTCAGGAAGTAAAATATGCGACGTCAGCTGGTGTTTTCAATAAATTTAAACCTACATTAGATCTGAAAATGATAAATTATCCATTTTAATTAGTAGTCTCAACGATCGTTCAAAAACGTTTATTCCCCTTGCCCGTCACTTGTTTTGCGTGTGCCGCTTTGGCGCCCGTTGTGGGCAGTTATAGAAACTACACCAATGGCGATGTCTTAAGACCTTTCCCTCCGGTGAATTTGTTGAAAAATTTCACGAATGTATCCTTAAATAGGTTAGACTGATCCTTACCAATCAAGCTCTGGAATAAATCCAACAGTTTATATTTCAATTACGTAGGTCAAAAAGACTAACGATTTTCCCTCAATAAAATGGCGTTGGAGTATTCATTTACTGTCGTAGTAACTTGCCGCTTGACCTCTGACCGATTTTTCGAAAATTCGTTTTTCCTATGCTTTCGGAAAAAATGGCACTCTACTGTATTTAAAAAGGAGGAGTAATATTATATTTTGATTTATCTATGCATTAAACAATCAAATCGCCTTCAGTACAAATGAAATCTAGTATTAAAGGCAGATCCAATCAACACGCCGCGAAAAAACAAGGGTCCCATTGGTCACTGTGCTCAGCTGAAGTTGACCTTGAAGATAAAAAGTCTAAAATAATATCATTAGGAGATAAAGTCTAGGAGGAAAAGGTAATATAGGCCTTGGCTGGTTGACATGATTGGTTTATATTGATAAGTAAGAAATTGTTTCAAATAATATTTTGTGACCAAACCATGCATTTCCTAATGTTAAAATTGAAGCATGTCAGCAGTTTGTGACCATAAGATGAATATTAATACCATGATCATTGGTTGGCTTTTTGATAAACTGTTGACAGTTCAGTAGTTTACACATTTAAATTGGACCTATTATATATATATAGAATAGATATATATATATATATATATATATATTCTATTTTTTTAAATGTATAGAGATGAAATATAACTGATATCCCGAGTCCACAGATGGAAGGACTTGGTTGGGGTGGTCGGGAAGGGGGGGGGGGGGAGGGGTTGTTGGAATAATGGGATTTAACATATGCAATATTACTCAATGGAATATATGTTGCTTTCAAATTTCAGACTTTAATAGCTTAAATCCATACACATACAGCTTATGAAAGTTATTTTAACAGTGCTTATAGGAGAAATTTCATAAATAATACATATTTACGGATAACAGAGAGATGATGGACAGACAGAACTGATCACTTTATGTTCCATTCTCCTGAGGAAAGAATTTGTTTCAAACAGATCTAAATTTTTGCTAATCCATTTATTTTTTTCTCCAATAAATTTTTTTACATTTTCAATTAAAAACTAATGTCCTAGTGCACAGGTGCAAATGAATCAATTGCAGCTGGGGGGGGGGGATGGTTGGATTAACAACACTTCTGCATATACATACAGGGCAAACAAAGCCTGCCTATCTCCAATTCTGCTGAGGCAGGGAAATAGTGAACAAATGTTTGCATTAGATCCTCGTTTTATTATCAAATCATTTTTTTTTTATTTTAAGTTTATATTTGTATACATTTCCAAAATAATCTATATATCTAAATAAAAGTTTATTCATAATTCTAAATTGCTTCATCATAAATCTCAATCAGATTTAATAAATCTCCCACATGCTCGCACCAAGTCCCGATTAATATAAGGAGATGACAAAAAATGTCGCACGACAAATATCGGCCAAATACTTTGGTTGACGTCATATTCAACCACATAAATTTCACTATGTTTCTATTTTCGTTGTTTCGCGAGGGTTTCATTTATACAATTTCTCCAACATCCTGAATGTGAAGGTGAACGGGTCAGCATTAGCAGTTCGAATACGGGTACAAGATATGATTAGTTTTTGAGGTTGGCACTGGCTAATAAACATTGATGTACTGTTCTCTAAGACTTTATATATGTTGTAATTGCCACATAAATGACTTTAAGCTTGCAATTCAAACCAGGCGTGAACATATTTTCTTTTTCTTGTACACTTATCTCACTCAAACACCTTGAATCTTTACAATACACCAAAATATCCGTATCTAAGGCCCTTTTTCCTAGAACACGGATACGCTGAACAATCCAGCTTGAGTGAATCACGTGTCCCTTTTCTATGTACGTGTATCATTGAAGAGTGAAATGAACATTACACCGAGCGATGTGCCATTTGTTCGCACCAGTGAGAATCATACGAACCTGGCTTAGGGTCCACTCGAAAATTTGAAACTGGTTTCGGTTCCAAGAGACTGTTCACTCCATAACTGCGAAACTATAACTAGTTTTGGCGAAACTGCGAAATCATCTCCGGGGATGGTTTCGGTTTCGCCCCAACCGTCCACTCGATATAATTATACTGGCATGATGGCGGTATTGAGCCAAAGTATTGCAATATTGTTCATTATTTTATTAATTAATACTGTTGATGCCTGTTACTGAGTTAAACAAGGGACCCATGGGTCACGGCGCTCAGCTGATCGTGAGTGGACTATAAATGTTTCTCCACTGTGATACTATATCGAGTCGATAAAGCTTATGAATATCATGTACATGTTGGGCTATTATAAAGGAATGTAATGTAATATGTGAGTAAATGATAAATGAAAATACCTGACTGATGGATTAATAGAGTCAAATAAAGTGGTTTATCTTTTATTTATTTAGGAGGGGTTGAAAATTGTGATATATTTGAGCAAATATGAATGCAATGACAGCAGTAATAAGCAGTAGTAGAATGATGATAAGGCTATTTGTTGAAGGATCTAAAGTGTATGGTAGTCTGCAAGCGTTCAATTTGACAGATATGATGTTATGATTTACTATGCTGATGAAGTGATTTATGAATATGTGACTGTATGACACAATATCTCTTTAGTCTTGACAAGGTATATTATTGTGATGCCCACTATGTCTACATATTACACAATATTGACATTATTTCTGGCATGTACATAGGTACCTATGGACGAATAGTTATACAAAATATTAAAGTATGAATATATCTGATTCATCTTGTTCTTGCTTACTGAGGCTAATATTGGGATGGGGTTCGGAGAAGGGAAAAGTGAGGGCAGCACGAAGGTGGATGTAGAAATATTCTATTGTAATGTTTTTCCTTTATATAAGAATATGAAAAGCTAAGAGGAAAGGGGCCCTCCTACTTGGTTATAGTAAAGTTCTAAATATATGATTGCAAACTAATACTCTGACAAGACTGTCATGAAGAAAAACAGTTAAAGTTTTGAGATACTGTGTTGCATACGAAAATTTACAGATGGACAGGCAAGTGGACAGAATGGACTAATACCTTTATTTCACTTTCAAGAGAATAATGCATTTAAGTTTATATATAATCCTATTTTTTTAAGCAGATCCACTTTTTCCATTAAGAAGTTTTTATCTGAATCATTTTTTTATTTACAGGTTTATAAATTTTTTAATTAAAAAACCTGAAAATATAAGTTAAAATATTAGAATTGTTGCAAAAGTTGCAATCATTATATATACAGAGTAAAAAACATTGGGTCATATTATGCATACACATATATTTTATTATTTTTAAATCATAAATGTTTAAACTGATTTTTAAAGAAAATAATGCCACAACATGGCATCTACAAGAATATTCCTTGAATCACTATTTAAAAGTTTTGCACATTGGAGTTTTCATGCAGGACATGCTTAATTTTATTCACCAAAATAAAATAAAAGTAAATTTGATAAAATAAAACATCTTTTCAAATAAAGTATACACACTGTTGGTTGAATGAGGGACAAACAATATCATTGTGCTAATTACTATCCCAGTTTTAATTAATTACTGGAATTAATAGTCAATTTCACACCTGGTGAAGTTTTTACTCTTCTGAAGTAAGGAATTACTTATCTCATGAACATCCTCACTTTCACAGCAATACACCACTTTGTGGACACAATTAAATGTACACTTTAATCATTGTAACCCTGGTGGTTCAAAACAAAATCTAAAATGTAGCATGTCCAAGAATAAAATAAAATACAGAAAAATTATAACATTCATCTAGTTTATGCACCAGCTGGGGGATGAGTGCAGGGCAGAGGGGAAGCCTGCTAGTAGTGGCCAAGCTGGGCCAAGGTAAGCTGCCTGGGGTGGGTTACATAATGCAAGTGAAGGCTGTACTACTAGGTGGGCTAGATGTAAACAATACTTGACATGGTGTATGAAAACATGAATAAAAGCTATTCATTCCAATCAATTTCTTTTGAAAGTTCAGATTTTAAAAGATTAAATCCTTATGCATATATGCTGTGAAAATTAAATCAACAGTGCCAAAGTTGGACAAAATTTAAGGTATTGATTTTTTATTTATGCTAATTACTTGAAAAATTTGCAAAATTCAGATCTAATTTTGGGTAAACAATTGAATCTTGATTAAATAAAGTTATATTCCTGAAAAAAAGTCTCTAGGTTCAGCAATTCTCATGTTAGGCGAGTAAATATATTTCCTGATTTTTTTAAAAATTGCATTATGTTTTGGCCCATAACTTCAAAATAATACCCAATACTGACCTAATTTTTGGTATGTTCATAGAAAATGTATAAAAGAATGTGAATACTAAATACAATCAAAAACAGATCAGTGGTTTTGATATTAGGCAGCCTTGAAGTGTAACAATGGCTTTTTTTATGGAAAACGGATTTTTTTCCTTAATATCTCGAAGGAACAAAGTCCTAATGACCCAATTTTCGGTATGGTAGGAGATTTTGGGGACATCTAAAATTATGTCAACAGCCTGGGGAGCATAGAGATGTGCACTGAATGACCTACAGTCATCAAAGTGGACTGCTTGACAATGTAAGGGAATACAACAAGAGCCTCCAAAAAATTCAATAACTAGCCTAATTTTGCAGCATTTATTTTCAAATTTCAGATTTTAACAGATTAAATCCTTATGTATACATGGTGTGAAAATTAAATCCACAGTACTTACCGGAAAAAAACGTGCCATGGCCAAAGTTGGGCAAAATTTAAGGTACCAATTTTATATTTTTGCCATTTTTTTTTTTAAATTTAACAGATTTTGATCTAATTTTTGGTATACAATTAAATTTTGATTAAATAAAGTTGTATTACTGGAAAAAAGTCCCTACCTTTAACACTTTTGGTCTTAAGTGACCAAATATCTTCCTGATTTTTTTACAAAGTCCATTATGTTTGGGCCCATAACTTTTTTAAATTATATAATATTGACTTAATATCTGGCATGTACATAGGAACTATATAGAGGAATATTTATGGTAAATATGAAGAAAACCAGATGAGTGGTTTTGATATTAGGCAGTCCTGAAGTGTGAAAATAGATTTCTAATAAAAAATTGAGGTTTTTCCTTAATATCTCAAAGGAACAAAGTCCTATTGACCGAATATTTGGCATGGTAGGAGATTATGGGGACATCTAACTGTATGCCGAAATTCAGATTCGTAGGTCCAACAGTGTCGAAACGTGCCAGTCTTACGGACGGACATCCAGACGGACAGACAGACAGACGGACGGACGGACAGACAGACGGACGGACGACGGACAATGGACCATGACTATAGCTCAGATGACTTAGTCAGCTGAGCTAAAAAGCAATTATTGAAGTACAAATAGTCTTTCGGAATTGTTTTGCATTCAATATCCCCTATTTAGCTTAAGATCAAAAGCACGTACCCTGTATGTCCATGTAATTTGATAAGAGGATATGTTATAGGACACAGAGAAACAGTCGCTTTTCATCACAATTGCAATACAAATTGTCAAGTCACATTTAATAATGCTCTCACTAGGTCTCAGAGTGCCTAGGCATGTATCTCTAACTTTTGATATTTCAATCATTTAAATATATTAAATAATTTTGCGGTTATCGTCACTTATCTATTAAAACTGAAACCTTCCACTTATAAATGGATGGCGAAGCCTTAAAGAACCAGTTTTCCTGTAACCGAATTTTCGAGATAGGCCATCTTCTGAGAGTCAAGAACTTGATAAAGGGAATGCAGTCCGCTCGTTACCAGTAATATTGAGTTTCGCCTTCACTTTGAAAAGAAAACAGGGACAGTCCATGGTATATTCGAAAAGAAAAGAGAACCTATAATAATTTACTGTTACCTAACATGTTGTTATTTTTATATTTAAGACGTTGATGTTTAAGTTAACAGCTCCACAAATGGTGTTTGAGAATAAATTTAAAATAAAACTGTCACAACAAAAACTGTCTGAACTTTTCGAGGTAAAACGCATTTCTTAAATAAATCCCAAAGTGTAACTATTCAGTGAATATCAGGGGGTATCTTTCTCTTCTTCCATAAATGCCAGAAGCGTTCATGCTGATTTTCTAGGCTTGGGCCTCCTCCCTTTCTAGGACCTTGAGCCTACTTTTAGTTTCATCCCCCAAGCCCTCGATCATGGGTAGGACCCTTATCATTAACGCGCTGCTTCAAAAAAACATGCTCGGTCTACCCCTTTTTTACGTTTTGGGGAT
Organism: Sipunculus nudus; assembly: GCA_026874595.1. Taxonomy (NCBI): domain Eukaryota; kingdom Metazoa; phylum Annelida; class Sipuncula; order Golfingiida; family Sipunculidae; genus Sipunculus; species Sipunculus nudus. The sequence goes on along the minus strand of CM049320.1, from coordinate 14,309,056 downwards.
ATCTTAAGTTTTACAAATCAATCCTATTTAAATCTTTAAAACTACAATATAATTTGTAAAAGGTTACTTCACTTAGTTTTGCCAAACTGATCTGCCTGATCCTATCCGAGCTGGATGATTTCGGGTTTGGCGACATCTCAGCTTGACGATGTTAAGATAAAGGTTTTGTGGTAATTTAATTACTGATTTGAACTTTGAACTTGAGACCTGGCACAAAAAAACGGCTACAATAGCACATATTATACTATGTTAACAGAGATTCTATAGTTTTACATTTATTCTTTGGGGTTTTTTCATATATATATATATTGATGTGTTTCCCTAACTGAAGAATATAACGTGAAAAAATTCGTGTACCTATTTCAGTTTGTATACACTATAACACCCAACTTATTCTATCAATTCACTACGAAAAAATACTCCTTTTTTACCTGGGATCACAGGCCAACTGCAGTGTATGTTAAGCCACAGATGAGATGAGTGCTGCAATAACAATGACCTGGATTGCTTGAGAAGAGCGATCCTCAGGAAATATTTATTTACAATAATATAAAATAAATAATTATATATAGAGATAAATTATATTTGAAATAAATTATAATTTACATAAATTTATATGTATAGGGATCCTTGTCATAAAATTTTTCAAATTTGATGCGTAGTAAGTTTCTTTTTAACATTTACCAGAAAGATTCAAACATGAATAAAACATGTAAGTAAATAAACAGCAATGTGATATTCTATTAACAAATTAACAGGTTAAACGAAGTTAATAAGTGATCTAATTTTGTTAAATTCATGTTGTACTGAGCACAGTGACACCCAGCATACAAAAACCCCCGTGAGTATATCATGAATAGGATATAGCTTGCCCGACGCACCGTGTGGTGCATTTACACAACCATAAGCAGTGAACCCCGTCATGCATGAGCCAGGAGCCACGTCTAATTGTGGTACGTTTCTGTGGGTGCGTCTGAACAGCATGCGTTGTATAGAGATGAGTCTCAGAGGAACGGAATCGTTTACATTCTATTCTTCTTCACCTTTAATGCAATATTGTGCTGTGTTACTCTTTTTCTTCTGAATATTCTAAATCTGAAACAAAGTAAACAACAAGATGAAACAATGAACACAAGTGCAAGGAATTAGAAAAGCAAACTTATTGGCATTTCAAGCACATAAACAAAGCACTGATACAGAATCAGTGGACAACATAACCTTCTAAGACAAGGTCACAAAAGTGATCAAGTGCAGAGATCTTGCTTATTGCTGTTACATGATTTAAAAGATTTGATTATATCCAAGATATCAACTTTTTATTTACTGAAAACATGTAGGAACGTTATTTATTACTATACCAATCAACTGCCTGTCGACTTTTGACATCCCAGACAGTGTTAACATATTGAGCATACACATGAGGTTACAATGTCAATAACATTTAACTGATGTTGATTGGATGTCTTATTCACAAAGGTTATATTTTATACACACACATATATATATATATATATACATATATACATATTTATATGTAAATATATATATATATATATATATATATATATATATATATATATGTGCATCTCTTACCTTTTGAGTAGTAGTACACATCTTTCAGATAAAGACCATAGGCAGGAACACTGAAAATGTGTGTTATTTTTATATTTGGATCATAAGGGTTCTCTAACATTTCTTTGATATCACTGGTATTTAATTTTCCAAGCCCTGCTGCCACAATTACGCCTGTCATCTTCCGCACCTAGAAATATATTGTAAAATAGAGAGTGTTCAGAGATAACAATCTCCACAAAGATCTTAATAAATATTTTCTGTGAATACAGTTATAAAACAAGTGATCCATGGGTCATGACACTCAGCTGATTGATCAGTTGTTAGTTGCAATAGTGTGATACTAAATGGATTTTTGATGGACCTCCCAGGATGTCGAGTATGAAGCTTCTATGTCCAATGGTTATAATTTGTGCCCTGTCAATGCGTGACCCTATCTCAAAAATAGGGGGTGGGGGGAGGCGTAAATAATCAAAAAAAATACAGGTGGCACCACCAATCTGTAGGAACCAATGAAACTCTCCATGATCAATATTCATGCAAAGAAAGATGGTGATCAAAGCAATAGTTGTTAAGATACTGGAGCTTTTGTGTCAAAATTTTAATAATTCTGGGGGGTATTTGCAAGCCCCTAAGCTCGGAGGATATGGGTAACAGAGACCTGATTTCAGGTTTCCAAGGAGATTTTACATGGACCTCCCTTGATGTCAAATAAAAGATTCCTGATGTCAAGATAGAAGAGTCAGGTCCGGCAGTTACAATTTGTGCTCTGTTAACAGACAACCACATCTTGAGAAGGTCTCAAAAATGCGCAATAATTTATAACTGATGAAGGTGGTGACACCAGTAAAAAGGAAATTATAAAAACACTCCATGATCAATACACATGCAAAGAATTATGGTAATCAATGAATAAGTTGTTCAGATACTGGAGCTTTTGTGACAAATTTTTAATTATACTGGGGGGTACTTCTGAGCCCCATAGCTCAAAGGATATGGGTTAAGGAGACCTAATTTCAGGTTTCCAAGGAGATTTTTCAGGGACCTCTCTAGATGAGAAGTAAGAAGATTCAAGGTCCAGTGGTTAAGATTTTTGCCTGGTTAATGGACACCTGCTGCTTTGAAGGTCTCAAAAATTTAGAAAAATTTTTGAAAAATTGAAAAATAACACAGGTGGTGCCACCAGTCTCCAGGTTATGATGGAACACTCCATGATCAATATGCATGCAAAGAATCATGGTGATCAATGCATTAGTTCTTCAGATATTGGAGCTTTTGTATCAAATTTTTAATTATACTGGGGGGTACCCCGAGTCCCATATGTTGAAAGATTTAGGATGACATAAGCTGTACAGAGACCTTATTTCTGGTTTCTAAGGAGTATTTTCATTTATCTTCTTGGATTTCAAGCTGGAGATTCTAGGTCCAGTGGTTACAATTTGCTCCCCTTTTAACGGATAGACAGAGAGAAAGACTGACAGACAGATGGCAGACAAAGAGTGATCACTATAGCTCAGATGACTTTCAGTCAGCTAGGCTAAAAAGCAGTTCACAATTTAACTGATGTGATCATAAACAGAATCTAATGAAATTTCAGAAATTGGAATCAATTAAGTTTTTATGTGGATCCAGAACATGAACTGGTTTCAGGAATGTCATCAAAGAATATTCACAAACCTTAAGTAACTGATGCACAAATGAACCTAGAAATGTGGGCAGAATGAGTGAAAAAAACTGGGTCTTGGGAGCAATCTTACAATAGGGACCTGCATATGGTAGAGGTTTGCATTCCTTAGAATGCAGATTTCTAGTTTATAAATATATTTTTGGCACTTCATCAACTGGAGATGGGTTTGAATTTTTTTATTTATAAGACAGCATATCTCACCTGCCTGAAGAGATACGACTGTGATTTATATATGAGATCTATATGCTGTACAGGTGACTGACATTCTGGGGAGTACTCTTCTAAAAGACCTCTGCTCTCACGAAGCTCGACCTGAACTGTTTTTGTCAGGTTTCTCCATGGCTCATCTTTTATCGTCCTTTGCCTTGAGAAGGCCAGAAAATTATGGGTTCCTGATAACAAGGCTGAGGCTTCCTTCATTTTTTCAGTATCCAACTTCTTTCTGTAACCAGAGAGCAGGAACAACATACAGATAACACCATAAAATATAATTTATTTCTACCAATGTATCATTCTGACACCATTTGCCTACTCCTGCACACAAACTGAAATAAACCTTTACTTGGTGACAACAGCAGCACGAAAACATAAACATAGATCACAAGCCATCTGGTGACCATACCAAGCAACTTCAGAAATCCAGATTTTTTAATCATCAAACCACTGTTTCATGATCTTGTACACCCATGATTGTTCTCTTTGTGTCTTGCTATATCAAACAGACATTTGTGGACTAACCTGCTATAAAAAGCAGTGATTACGTGAAAGAAGATAAGAACAAATGTAGTATAAGGTGCCATGATATTCTTTCATAATTGACAAAATAAATTGCATTTTTTGCATAATCGATCATAAATGATTACTTATGCACATCTTAAAAAGTCATATTATCCCAATAAAATATCCTTATTCTATCAGAAATATAAGAAAGAAAGACCACAAAACAGTAAACAGCATTTAAACGTAACCTTATTCAACAATGGATATACTATGGTTGGCTTCATATTCACCAATTTAAATATCCGCAATCTTCTCTTCTTCAGTGTTTCATGAGGGTTTCAGTTTTGTGATTAACCATACAGTAACTTGCACAATGGATATACCCATTATCATATCAGTTACTTAAAATGTTTGCAAAATCTTAACAGTTGCATAAGAAGCTAAGAGAACAGGTGGTAATTCTCCATGTTATAGTGGAAGATACAAAATTAATGATATTATTCAAATTATCATTCTCTGAATTATTGTTAACATAAAACATCTGCTTATACTGATGCTACAAGCACAATATATGTGAGATGATACTGAAGCTAAATAAAGTTGGTGCCTTTTTTATCTAATCAAAATTTCCAAAGCTCCAAGTAATAGTCACATGAGTTTTATAAAGTAAACTCACTATGTGACCTAATGGGTTCATGTGTCTCAATAAGCATTATTCAAAACAATTTAAGTAAGTCCCTATTAAGTCCGACAGATGGCCCCACATACAGATGCAGGGTTCAGCCCCTACATTTTAGAATAAATTACTGTTCACCTATTTAGATGTGGCATCATATTCACAAAGGTTATATTTTTTTGTGATAATTTCATCAATTTTTACCAATATTGCGAATTTGAAACCCCCGTGTACTAAAAGTTTATGTATGTTGTGTGTGTTACCTACTGAATGCACCAGCAGCGATTATGCTCCATCACTGACATTCCAATGTCAGAATCTGATTGCCGTGGGTAACATAACCTGTACAGGTACTCTCTGGAAACAGCCTTAAAACGGGCATGGAACGTACTTGGGACTTCCAAAATCTTAAGTATTCTGAAATAGGCAAAGTTAGGTGATTCAGATGTATCTACAGTATGCTTATCATTGCATGAATAATGAGCTGTTAAAACAGCCACACAAAATTTAATATTTAATTTAAAAAAAATGATATAATGGTTATTTATTTCTATTTCATATAAAAGGAAATTATAAATAGAAATTTTTTATTGCTGACCAATAAACTAATGGAAACTGATGATACTAATGAATAAAAGCACCCAGTCAGTTGGTAAATCCATAACTTTTTCTAATATAAATAATACTTGTACACAAACAAATTTTTGTCTTTTCACAAAACAAAGAGAGTGATATAGTCAATTTTGTTGAATTCATATTATGTAATACCTTTGGAGTCCTGCCAATCACACATTTCATTATGAATGTCAGATTTGTTACAATAATTCAAACAAGTGGCCCATGGGCCATGACGCTCAGCTGAATTCAAGGAGCCTTGAACAAAGGGCAAAAAGACTCCCAGAGTCAAAATCATGTATTTTGCCAATTACCCTTTGATATAGGTTACAGTGACTTTAATCTACATGCAGCTGCTACTATTTATGCCCTCCTGACTAATTTAGTGTTAAAATCAAGTTCTTTCACACAGCTTGTAGAAAATGGGTCAGAGTGACAGATCAGGTTTCCAAGGAGATTTTTAGGGATCTCTCTGAAAGTCATGTCTGAGGGTTTTAGGCCCATGGATACAATTTGTGCCCCACCTGACTCACTTGGTGCTCAAGTTTTCTCCCCAAATTTACAAAATATAGTTTACCATGACCTAATTTTAATTTTCCAAGAATATTTTTCATGGAACTCTTTAAGGATATCAGTTAGAAGATTCTAGGTCCAACACTCATGATTTGTGCCCTGTTAATGGACAACTGCTTCATTTGAAGTTTTCAAAAATAGACATAAAAATGTGTAAAAAAAAGTCGAAACTAGAATGGCTCAGTGCAAAACAGATATATGTCTCCCCCCTATGGTTCATCCCAAAACATTATGGGTCAAATATGCAATATCTCAAAAGAATAAATCTAGATCTCAGCAGATTAGATTTTGTAGGTCAAGGTCACTGCTTTTCGAACTCTGATGACATTTTGGCAGAAAAACTGGTGTGTCAAATTTGAAGAAAAATCTTCAGTACCGTACTTGCAAAGTAATTGGGGTCACAATAAGCCTAGAATTGCATATGTTTTGACCTTGAAGATCAAGGTTCAAGGTCACAGAATTTCTATCACATCCAAGATTTTGGTAGGAACAGTGAGTGTTTCAAATTTTGGAGGAAAATATGCAGCCCTTCAAAAGTTATCTCGTCCACAAGACAATAACTATAATTCCACTGATTTGACCTTGAAGATCCTGGTCAAGGTCACTAGGTTTCAAACTCATCTGAGAGCTTGGTAGAAACAATTGTTGTACCAAATTTGAGGACAAAATTGGAAATACTACAAAAGTTATGGGGTTCATAAAAATGTTACATTTTGGCAATTTTTACATTGAAGAGAAAGGTCAAGGTCACCAGGTTTTGAATTTGTCCGAGAACATGGTAGGAACAATTGATGTACCAAACTTGATGACAAAATTTGGAATACTTCAAAAGTTATGGTGTCCACAAAATTGTCATATTTCTGCAGATTTGATCTTGAAGATGAAGGTCAAGATTATTTATGGACCTTCCTAGATTTGAAGTGAGAAGATTCCATGTCCAGCGGTCACGATCTGTGCCCTGATAACAGATGACTGTTGAAAATTGGAAAAATACAGGTGGCGCCACCAGACCACAGAAACTGATGAAACGTTCCATGATCAATATCCATGCAAAAAATCATGGTGAACAATGCAATAATTGATCAGTTACTTGAGCTTTTGTATCAAATTTTCCATTATTCTGGGGGGGGGGGTACTTCGGAGCCCCATAGTTCAGAGGTTATGGATAACAGAGACCTAATTTCAGGTTTCCAAAGATATTTTTTATGGACCTCCCAGGATGCCAAGTTAGAAGATTCCAGGTCCAGCAGTTAGGATTTGTGCCCTGTTAACAGATGGCCGGACAGCCGGATGGCCAGACGGCCGGACAGACGGACCACGGATGAAGAGTGATCGCTGTAGCTCAGATGACTTTCAGTCAGCTGCGGTAATAAATTAATAAAAAGCTCTTTATGCCATCATAATGAACAATGGCAGGATAAGATACTTTTTTCATAATCAACTTGTCCTTTCTGAATTCATTAAACTACATACTAATAAGAACTTAACTCATATTTTGCTAGTTATTTTGGCCATATCACATTGTAATTATGGAAGAAGTAATATTTTGTAAGCATCTGTAAGTGAAATGTAAACAGGAGATGTTTCCTTGAAATGTAACAAATTTTGATGTTAAAATTTCACAGTTGAAACAAATAGTCCCAGTCATCCCACAGTGCCCAAACAGAAGAGAGTAGCAACAACCTCTAGTAGAAGAATGAGCTGGGGATAATCAACTGACCGAATGACCAAATAAATTGAAATAACCCTATTCTTAAATGCAATTTGTGACTACCAGGTTTTACTGTGTACAACTGGTTTCATTTTTCTATATATTTGCCATTCAAATGCCACCTATTGGCCAGAGGGGTTATTATCCATGCCAGCATTTACCAGGAATTGAAAGTGGTATTTACCAGCCTGGCATTGACCAGCCAACCCTGCATAAAATTGAGGCCCAAATGAGTGGTTTCCATATTTTTTACAGGCAACAGTAATATAAGGGTACAGAAATACAAAAGGAAAGTACTCTGATGACAGTCTCAAGGTGACATTTTAATATTTTCATAGAGAGCTGGGGTCAACTACACCAGTATCTATCAATAGAAGCAGGAGGAACACTTTCCTGGTGAACACACCCTCATCTGAAAATTATGGTAGGATTCTGTGTGCCCCATGCTAAAGTAGCAAAAAAGGACCACGCCAGGCCACTTATCAAATAGCAAGAAAGGACCACACCAGGCCACTTATCAAATAGCAAAAAAAGAACCACCCCAGGCCACTAATCAAATAGCAAAAAAGAACCATGCCAGGCCACTAATCAAATAGCAAAAAAGAACCACGCCAGGCCACTAATCAAATAGCAAAAAAGAACCACACCAGGCAATTATCAAATAGAGTAGAGCGCTGTTTTTCGGAAAGCATCGGGGGACAGGCTTTTTTTCGTTCGTAAAAACGAACATTCGGAAATGTGGACAAGGGTCTAGCGGCAAGTTAGTACCACAGTTAATGATTAACTTAATGCCATTTTACCCGAGGAACACAGTGTTTCTTTTTGATATTCGTAATTGACGACCTGGACGTATAAAAAATATTACACTTTTGCTGAGCATAATTGGCAAAGATCAGTCTAACCTGCTTTAAGGACATGTGCATGCTCTATTTTTCATCAAATTCACTGGAGCGAAAGGTCAAATGACATCGCCAAAGAACACGGTGTTTCTTATTGATCTACATAATTGAAGACCGGAACATATAATAGCTGCTCGAGCACAAGCGTTTAATGAATTATACCTCACCAAAGCTGATGTGAGTATACTGCTCAGTTATTTGGCATGTCATATTGTCCCAAGCCGACGAATTATGCTTGCTTGAGTACAAACGAGAAGTGGTTAATAACACACAAGTGCTTTGTGATTAACTGCTCAGTCGGTTGATACGGGTACAAGGGGCCGAGCGTTGCGGGGCTAGCTGTAGTTTTCACTACCGCACTTCCGATTAAAACCACACCCAGACTTCACCGAAATTCCAGGCGAGACACCGCGAGGGGTTCAAATACTAAGAACCCCCCTTTGAAACCGCACCAACTTTCGCTACAGAATGATATGAAAAAAGACACAATCAAGCTATCGTCTAGAAATGAACACGCGTAGGTTGCAACTCGACCATTCCTGTCCACTTTAAAAATTCCTTTGGCATTTTATTTAAACACATCATAACACTTTTTTGCAGGGTCACTCAAGCATAAAGTTTGGGAAAATGTAAGGGCCGGTGAACCTCTGCCTGTTTATACAGATTTTATATTCCGTGCCGAATTCTTGTTTGCTACTGATTTGTCATTATATTTTGGAAAAAATATTCTGCTGATCCATTTCAAGTCACTGTATATTTTAATTCTAAAAGTAATATTTCGAAATCTTAATTTTATTATGAAAATTCCATTTTCTGGAATTACTCGGAAGATTCAAATCATTTTCATACCTGTTACTTCGGTATTATCATTGTCACATCGTACATTGACATCGCTCCATGTCACAATTTGCTGGTGAGTTTGAAAACATCGCTGGTCAACTTACTAAATATCAAAGTAACTGAAGTTACCTTGTCGAGATACGCACGTATAGGAAACATGAAGCTTGAAAACGAGTAATTTCAAGGTAAAATTAAAGTGGCCAGTCCGGGTAAGCAAGTTTTTTTTTCCTGAAGAAAGTTTCCGTGTGGAGAGCCATTTTGTCAAGGCAGTGTTTGCGCAAGGCACGCTGGGAAGAAATAGGTGGCTGTTCTATTTACCACCGCGTACAGCCGTTCAAAATATTCTTAGCAGAATACCGGGGCGTTTCAGCACATGGCGGCACTCAAGATTTTGAATTTCTTGATTAAACCGCAGTTTTAAGTGGAGATTTTACGGTACCTGATTTCTTCTCCTGCTTGCCTTAAGTGGTGATTAAGAGCTGTAGTCATTACTTGAGGATCAAACTGTTGTCCCATGTTTCTAAAAATAAAGATGAATATGTCAATCATCTCAGCAATTTATTGAAAAGGAAAGCCTAGAAAAATTGTACAATTTTGAAACAAGATCCACTTAAATATCAAAGTCCTATCAAATAGAAATAATAATTAAATATGATGCAATGAAAAAATCTGGTAAAATGGTACAACAAATGTACATGTTTGTAAACACAGCAATGTTGACAAAAGGGAAAACCATGCATCCTACGGTGGTAGGTTACATATATGCAAAAGCAGAAAGGTCACTTGGTGCAAACACCATTTGTAAAAATCTGACTTGCCACCAGATGCACTTGTTAAATTTGTGTTGATTACTTTGGCAGGCCCCCACATGTTATTAACACTTTGATATCAACAAAACAAGCAGCCTGTGTGCAATGATATCGACATATTCTGGCCTATTTTTTAACACCCTCCTTTCATAATCCTTCTGATCTGTATAGCCAAAATGTCATTTGAACAACATAGATAACAAGTATATTGTATAATTATATTACTTCCTTGGAAGATACTATTTTTCCCTCCCCTCTGTTGAAGAATGTGCCATCCCTGTCTTGAAGATATGGAAAATGAACTAAATATATTGTTGATCCTAACACTATTTCGAGAACAGAAGAAAGGTTTTGTATTTTCTATGTAAGTTAATAAGTCCACATTTTGTGTCTTAACATGTAAAGAAAAAAAAGAATAAATATTTTGGCTTTTCACACCATACTTTTGTTCCCATAGCCTGTAGTACAATATTTTGTGTGTGTGCCTTTAAAGGGGCCCAATCACCTATCTGACCTTTATAAACTAAAGGTAAATCCTTGGAGCTTTTATAAAAATTGGCCACAAAACATAGATATTACCACACACAGGCTGCTTGTTTTGTTTATATTAACATGTTTATAATATGTATGGGCCCACCAAAATAATCAAAACAAATTCAACAAGGGCATCTGGCATCAAGTCAGATAAGCCAGATCTTTTCAAATGGTGTTTTGCAACAAGTGACCTTTCTACCTCCACATATATGCATACCTACCACATAAGGTTACATGTTTTTACCATTTCTCGACATTGCTGTGTGTACAAACATGTTGTTGATAAACAAGTCCATTAATCCTTCACAAAGGCTTTATATAAAAGAACTTTTCCCTACCAAAATTAACCTTAGATCATTAATATATACACAGAGAAAGCCATTAATCACATATATTCTTTTTCAAAAGTTAGGTGAATGGGCATCTTTAAGAAGAATTTGTTTCAATAAAAACTGGTTCCTGTACCTGTGCTGCAGATCAAGGTGTGCAGTATTACACAGTGCATGGACACCTCGATCTGTCCGGCTTGATATGTGTAACTTCACCTCATTTGCTGGTCTTAGTACTTTTAAGACCTCCTGCCAAGAAAATATGCATAAATAAATAAATAAATAATAGAGTATTCAATGATTCTAGGTATGGCCTATAGATGGCGCCACTTATTAGATGACCATGTGGGAAGTCTCAGAAGTGGCATGATGAGAAATAAGAAACTCGGGGGGTTTATTTAAGCTTAACCTGAAAATTTAACCAATATAAATATTAATATATATTTTATTTAGAACTGATAGCAAATGATTACAGTTTCAACTAGAAAATACGGGTAGTGGACAAGCGACTACGTGTTTGTCGACTACGTGTATTAGCCAAAATCAGATTAAAACGGGTGAAGTGAGGCATGGATTAAGTGGCAAGGGGAAATAGAGTTACATGTGTTACATATTAGAACTGATGTCTGCCACGTAAACATGATTGTAGGTGGAGCCACCTGTTTTTGAACGAGAAAATATCCAAGATGTAAACACATGCAAAATTTCATGTGGAAAAGTCAAACCACTGCAGAGATATGAGTGATTTTATCCCACAGCAGACAAACAGATGGACGTTGTACAAAAATGGCTGCAGGTGGCGCCACCATTTTTGTGTATGTTATAAAGCTATCCAAGGGCTTCATTTGTGTAAATTTTTTTTCCTGATTGGTTTAACAAGTCCGGAGATATAAGCATTAATGTCTGCAGCATGAACATGAATGTAGATGGCGCCACCTGTCATAAAATCAAGAAAGCTATCCAGGTTGTATATGCATGCCGAATTAAAGGTCATTTGGTCAAACCACTGCAGAGATATGAGTGATTTTAACCCAAGGCAGACAAACAGATGGACGCTGTGCAAAAATGGCTGCAGGTGGCGCCACCATTTTTGTGTACGTTATAAAGCTATCCAAGGGATACATTTGTGTAAATTTTTTTTCCTGATTGGTCAAACGGTTCCTGAGATATGAGCTTGGATGTCTGCAGTGTGAATGTTTATGTAGGTGGCACCACCTGTCATAAAATCAAGAAAGCTCTCTAGGATGTATAAGCATGCTGAATTTCAGATGCATTAGTCAAACCACTGCAGAGTTATGAGTGATTTTAACCCAAGGCAGACGAACTGATTGACACTGTGCAAACATGGTTGCAGGTGGCACCACCATTTTTTGTGTATGTTATAAAGCTATCCAAGGGCTACATTGGTCCAAATTTTTTTTCCTGATCGGTCAAACGGTTCCCGAGATATGTGGGTTTATGTGTGGAAACAGACACACAAACGGACGCTGGGCAGAGAGGATAGGTAAGAGGTCAAGGCCAATGGGTAAGGCACCAGTTCACATGTGACCCGATAATTGGTGTAAGTTTCGGAAAAATCCATCCAGTAGTCTCGGAGGAGTTCTCTGGAAACAAACGTGGCGGCGGCGGAACCCAGTCAAAAACATAGTATCCGCAAAACTTCATTTTGGCGGATACAATTAAATACAATCTCAAAAACATTTTTAACCATTTGTATATAATTATATATATATATATATATATATATATATGTATGTATGTAGATATATATATATATATATAAAAATATATATATATATATATATATACAGTGGAACCTTTGAATTATGGACACTGATGGGACAGGACATTTTTCCTGCAATAAAGAGTTGCCCTTAGTAGGGAGGTTATAGATTTTGGGACCAACTTTCAAGGGACTGCCTGTAAGTGGCAATGAATAGGAGGTGCCCTTAGTACAGAGGTGGCCGTAAGAAGGGGTTCCACTTTATGTTTATATATATATATATATATATATATATATATATATATATATATATATATATATATATATATATTAAATTTATAATAAACACATAAAAACTTTACCTCAAGTGTTCCAATAACTGTCTTTATGTTCCCATTGTTTGCTTGCTTCTGTAGGCCACTATATTGAAAAGGAAATCAGTTAATAAAAAAATACAGAAATGTGAAAACAGAGTTAATACAGAGTCAACTAAATTGAATTTGATTAACTATATACAGATAATAAATGTACAGAAAATAACATTTTAACCTTTGAAAAACAATTTTTAGATGTGGGTTTATTGTTCCTTGAGTATCCATTGACCATTTTAAATAATTACAATTGACCAATGGGTCAGAAGGCTCAACTGAAAAGCTGGACATTATATCCTAACATTTACAACTATCTCTTTATTAAAATAATGGCAGACCTAATAACTGTTGTTGCTCCAGTTTCACATATTGCCCGGGTTGAACAAAAATCATGATTTTTTAAAAATAAATCAACTAGATTATTTTGATTTTAATCAGGTTATTTTTATTTAAATTGATTTTTATGATTTTTAAGAAATCATCACAAATGATGTTCCGTTTCACATCCACTTTCAAAATCTAATTAGGTATGCCTAAACTGTATTATATCTAGATACTAAAAAAAATAAAAATTTAAAATAAAATACTACAGAGAGTCCAGCGAATGTCCGTCCAGCAGAAATATCATAGGACACAGAGGTCCATGTATGGACTAGTGATCAATGTGTGTGAAGATTTATCGTTTCTTACATATCATGTACTAGAATAAGAAAGCACTATTGTCATTCCAAATAAACGAATTATTGCTGTTAATAAAAGTATATATAATAAGATAAATTTTAGAATAAAAATATATATATATATATTCCATTGGCATTTCGCGGTAGTTCTACTGAACGCATCAGGTATGAAAACCCTGCTGGCCTTGAAGGTACGAGATGACAGGTGTACGTGTACTGGAAGGCACGAACGGGAAATCGCCCTTGAGCGACATCTGATTTAGCTGCCTGACAAGTGGTCAATTTTAAAACAAAGTATCTCAATCTATTGTGCCTTCAAACCTTACCAATAATTGTCTCCCAAATAGGAAAAGAACAACAGATATCTTCTCATTTTGTTTTTGCTGTGGATAATAACGTAGGCCAGGGAAGACGACCTGGAATCGCGGCCGGGCTTTATTCTAAGGTTAAATGCAAACCAGCCACGCTGGTGTAGCATAGAAATTATGCTTCTTCCCTTTTTTGCATCCGCCAGGAGTGACAGCGTGACGCTGTGTGTGTTTGTTCAAAACATAACTTACACAATCGAGAACGGAATCTCATTAAATTAAAGGATAAATAAAAGGATATTTCGGGAATGAGCCTGGAAAGAAATGATCAGAATTTTGTTTGGATGAGCCGGGTCCAGGAAGGACATTCTAGGCCTATTCACAAATGTAAATTAAGCAAGAATGAACCGGGGAATATGGGTCGAATAAGTGAATGCGAACAGGGGTTGAGGAACTTCTGAAGGAATTAACCTGGCCGATCTAATAAGCAGGGCCTCCCAGAGAATTTTTTTTTTTTCGAAGGGGTACAAAAGGGTCTTCGGGCCCCCTCCCATTTTTTCATTATAAAAATTAACTATTCAGTTTTACGGATTTAATCAACTCCTAACCCTTTATTTGCTATCTATATACTTACTGAAGCGGTACCAAAGAATATGGACTGCAAGAGAAGGGTTTTTTTTTCTCTCTCTCTCCTTTTAATGCCACGTATATTCTCAGACTATAAAAAGTTTTATAAAAAAAATAAGGGCAGGTCTATATTTGCTTTTACGAATTTGACCGTTTGATAATAATATAATAGAAGGAGACTCTCCTTTTAAACAGTTTGTTTTCAGCGTGAACCAGTAAATTAATTTGGTCCCTTGAATATTTCTATTCATAAACACTAACAAAAGCAACTAAGCTTCAACATGAATATATGGTTTGGATTTATTCATTAAACAACAGAGTATATATAAAGCCCAAAACACACTAAAGCGCGTCACGCGTCAAGCGTCAAATCTGGAAAAAGTCGCTCCACTCAATGACAAAACAGACTAACGCGCGTGTCAAGTGTCAAGCGTCAAATCTGGAAAAAGTCGCTCCACTCAATGACAAAACAGACTAACGCGTGCGTCAAGCGTCAAATCTGGAAAAAGTCGCTCCACTAAATTACGAAACAGACTAACGCGCGTGTCAAGTGTCAAGCGTCAAATCTGGAAAAAGTCGCTCCACTCAATGACAAAACAGACTAACGCGTGCATCAAGCGTCAAATCTGGAAAAAAAGTCGCTCCACTCAATGACAAAACAGACTTTTCGCGCGCGTCAAGCGTCTACAATCTGGAAAAAAAGTTGCATCACTCAATGACAAAACAGTCTTACGCGGGCCTCAAGCGTCAGCTATCACTCATGATGCTTTTTTTACGCGTGACGCGCGCTTGCCGCCAGGGGATTCCTGATAATGACATATAACTGTTTCCCTTCCCAGCACTCACATTTTACATTAAACTGTGGGTTAAACGTTTGTTATAATTCATTAAACTATAATTATATAATATTGATTTGTATCTGGATAGAAAATGTGCAGCAAAGCAACGTTACACAAATATATAAATATCGTTAAGAATAGTGATCTGTCATATTTAGATCATGTTTGGTCGCAAACAGATACATATCTACAATATAACCAATGCTAATTATCAAAATTACTATTTTTACAAAGAAAAACAAAAAATACAAAAGGGGCTTGGTTAATACAATCCAATCTTACGCGTGACGTGCGTGTTGTAGTTGTGTTAGTGTTTTGAATTTGTCGCAAGCTGCACGCGTTAGGCACGCTGGAAGCTTGATGCATGCGTGACGCGCGCGTTAGTGTTTTTTGGGCTTTAAAAGATACATTGAAAATAAACGGGATATACTTCCTGAACGAAAAAAAGGGGTTTCCATGGCCCCCGATCCCGGGTTATGTAGAATGAAGGCAAACAAATATAATTTCTGGGTAATTTCTTCCATAGATGTGTTGTACTAAATTTTTTAAACCATGAAAGATTTGTCTGGTCATTCTGTAGTACTGTAACGAACGTGTACCATCACTAAGGCATCTCTGCAGTTTTAAGCATTCTAATGTGCCCTTAAAACTCTTGGCCCAAACGGACCCTTTGGACCCAACGGGTTAAAAACATTACCTAAACATAATCTAGCTGCTGCTATTTAAGACAGCGGAGAAGCCTGTTCTTGTGTCCTTGGAAACTCCTTGGCCCCCGGCCGACATGATATTCTTGGCCCTTCCGATTGAAACTCGATCTTAAAGCTAAAATGAATTTTGGCATTCACAAGCACAAAATTGAGCCCAATATCAGACTATAGGTCCCTTTGAGTCCTTCTGATGAAATATATTTAGGCCTACCTATGTACGTACATACATAAACAGAGTTATAGCCACGCCGGTCGGGGGTAGCCCATGCAGATCGACGGGCTTCTGCTAGCCGGCACAATTCAAAGGTAACATATATGCAACCCACCGACCGGCACAAGAGATCTTAAAGGTTAATATCGCTTGAAAACCTGTACAATATTACTATTAGCATGTGTTTTTTTATGATCAAAGACCATTGTCTTTTAACATTGTCTTTTCTTATAATTAAGTATTTATAAGAGCTTAATAAAAGTGGACTCGTCACTCGTGTGTATGGAATAGTGTTATAGTCCGTTCCACCATTCCTGCATGTCCACTTATTTTTTTGCAATTATCTTTAGCCCGCCCTCCGTGACCTATTCCGCTTGCTTCGACAATGTCCATTAATTTAGCCGAAACTCAAATTTGTCTATAGCTATAACCCTGTATATGTATATTTATATTTATATGTATATATATATATATATATATATATATATATATATATATATAAGTTAACACAAAAGCAAACATATACATTTTCACATTTCCTAGTATTTACTAGTGTTCTTGACATAGGAAACTCCTGACGGGCCCTGGCCTCTTGAGTCCCTTTGGACCACCCCCTATTAGAAACTTAAATTTACGATTCGCAATAGACTCCATTTAATCGTTATCGAGCGTTCATTTGTGCTTTATCCTGGATTCCTAAGTTATAAAAAAACTAGATAAAATTCATAAGGTCCTATACATGAAATTCCCGGCCAGTCCGGGTCCTTTAAATCCCTCGATTTCCTGATAAAAAAAACTCCATATACTATAGTACATGCTTCTTAAATGACAGACGGGACTTAAGCATTTCGTTCATTTCTTGTACACTTTTGGACACACCTGGCCGAATCGTACCCTCTATGAGACCTTTCAATTTTAAAACATAAGATTTTGCTCGTTTTGGAAAGCAACCCACAAAAAGGACCGCCCACATTGCAGAGTAATCTGTGAAATAAATCATTTCATGAAATGGATACACATTTCAGTCTTTGATAACAAGTCATTTTAGGCTACGTGAAATGACTGGATTAAAAGAATGAACATAAGCATAAGATGACGCAATGTTTTTTTTTTTAATATTTTTTTTTTGGTGGAGGTAACCGCCTCCATTTTTTAATGCTGACTTATCTAATTCTCAACCATAGTATGTACATCTGCAGAGTTTCCATTTCGGTTTGGGGCTATTTGACACGGCGGTAGCATTCGGTTCCTATCATTTTTATTTTTTGTATCCTGGTGTCACACAGGCCCATTGTCCACCGCACCTGCGGGTCTTGGGTATGTAATCATCCCCATTGCGGGGTCATAACACCGAGGAACCCCCCAAAGACGTACACGTATGTTGGTAATACACGGCAGTGGGGCACAGCCTTACCATTAAGCCTGCAGAGCGCTCAACCTGGGTGGGGACCGACCGTGAAAAACCTCACCGCCTCGGCTAAGATTCGAACCCACGATCTCCCGGCGTTGAGTCCTTCGCTCTAACCCTGAGCCACAGAAGCCGCTTGCTGATGCAATGTTATAATTAAAAAATATAATGTTAAAATAAAATTGTGGCCTTAACCATTCAATTTTGAAATAAAGGAAATTTGCGATACATTTGATTAACAAAACAATGGTAAAAAGTAATTAATATTTCTTTAAATAGGTTTAACACGCTCAGGTGGCAATATTAAATTTTATGGATTTTTCTTTAAATAAATCTTTAAAAAATCTATGAAAGTTTGCCCAATATTCCTGATTGGCTGAGCGTACCAGTTTATGCATAGCAAGCCCTAGCCAGCTTTAAAATATATAAATGAAATGCTACACAGTAGGCCTATTCGCCAATTTGCTAGTATCATCTCAGCACTTTATTTCAGGAATATATGTTCAGTTATAAAAAATCTACTAGTTGACAGTTCAAAAGAGAACAAATGGAAACGCCTGTGCTTAATGAAACTAGCTGTTCTCGTCATATTTATCCTATTACAATTTACAGTTGAAAACTTGACAGCTTGCAGAATCTCTGCATTTAATGTTACACATGCAAAAAAAAAACTGAATTCTTAATATATAGGTGGCCTAATGCCATAACTTAACATTAACATGTGTAAATGAGTAAATTGGGTTAGATTCTAATATTTTTTTTTCAAACTGAATATTGTTGAAAAAAACTAATTATAAATTACCATGTGTAGAGCTTTGAATCCAAGACCTGCTTAACTAAGACAAACGTGGAGGCGTTTTCCCACTGCTACTCACTGCTGATGGGTACCTGAGACCCCATATTAAGAAGGAATCTTAGTACCCTGCTCGGCTTATACATTTTCAATGCTGTAGGGTTCACTGGCGATTGCTCCCTTGCTAGCTTTATAAGGTGGTTAGTTTTCTTAGTATCCTGCCGTCCAATAATCTGGGCGAGCTATGCTTGTAGGCCTATCCATGCGGTCAAAAATTCCACAGACATGCTGGGGGATCTATATCGGGAGTTACAGCTGAATTTTCTCGCTCATGATGGATGTAACTGTTGTGAGAAAGTATACTAAAAAAGCTAACGAATGGTCTGGTTTATGCCAAGGGAATGTGAAGCCCTGCACAGAGCCTCCCAGGGGAAATTTGAAGTAGCACTGAACGTTCTGAGTCCCTTCTCCCAGTAGCTTTTACAGAGGCCACTTTAGCCTAGAATCCAAACAAGCTTGTGTTTAACTAGAGCTGTAACCATCTTTCCCATAGACAGTTACGAAAAGCGTTGAGTTGAAAACGCCTAATAACATTAAAAAGGTAATTCTTTCATTTTTTTTTCAAATCCTTACCTAAAAAACGTGCAACAATATGGGAGCACCGTGGCGATTCAATATAACGATTAAGGAAGCAAGACCTCTGTGAAATTTCCCGAGAATTTAATTCTGGCGAAATATATATTGGTTAATATTTATAATGAGTTTCATGAAAATCCATCAGATTTTTATTAAGTCATCCGAATACCACCAAAGTCCAGTGACTCTGACCTCATTAAATATACATAGACTTGTTGGGAATCAAACTTAAGGGAGATTTGGTTTTGTTTAATATTTCTGTTTTTATCTATCAAAATAAATCAGAACCCTAGAAAGGTGTTGTTAGAAAGCGTACAAAAAATTAGGGCTGTGTATCGCCTACAAATTTCGTATCTCAATAAATTGCGATATTTGGTAGCGTATTGTGATACTAAATGATAGGAAAATAAGTGTATTTTCTGTGTGATATAAATATATATATATATATATATATATATATATATATATATATATTATATGTATATAACAATTCCATATCAATAATACATATTAAATATATAATGACAGATATTATGCAGCAATTTTAAAGTTTATGCAGATCAGTTTATTTCAAACACGAAATATGGCAACAAACTTACTAATGTGCTGTTAGACAATCCCCCCAAAAAACGTTAAAATGCAACGTCTTCTTTTAGGGCTTACGTGTGAAAATAACTTGTCAGTAAGACAATTCTGGACACTGTTTAGTACAATGAGGTATAGAGGATGCGCACAATAATAGCCATGTATATAAAAACAACATCGCAAGGCTGCCGTTCTTAAACAATAATACTGAGAAGTCCACACTTGATTTGCAGTTATCATAAAATGTAAGCAGAGAATATTAATGAATGATTAATTATTATGACCGAGTTCAGCACTTATTTCCTATGCGTAACAAAATATTTCTTGTATACCATACGTCATCAGGAAACATGCGAATTCCTTGGTTTATCAGGTCTACTTTGAAATTCTCTATACCTAACGTCTAAAGACACGGGGAGGCTTTTACTTTAAGCCTGTCAGTACTTGTCAGTACAATGTCGCTCCCAGAGGAGGGGGATAGGGACATAATAAACACACAAGATTTCAGGAGACCTGATGAATTAAGTGCTGTGAAACTGACACCTTTGCTGTCATATGACAATATCAAACTAAAGGAAAAAATACATGAAAATAGAAAAAAATACAGGTACCAAAATTAGTCTTCGGTAACTGATAAAACTAGTCATGATCAATAAATAAACAGATGAAACTACAGATAAGAAACTGACACCTCTTTGTCATTTGACACTTTAAAAATATAATGAAAAAAATACGAGAAAAATAAAAAAATACAGGTGGCGCCACCAGTATTCTGTACAAGGAAAAATTATTCAAGATCTTCAGGCAACCTGATGATTAGAATAATCCATCCAGCCTATCTGACCATTTGTGGGTATTTCACTTTTCACTTTCTGGGGTGCTAATTCACGCCCATAACTCGGGGAATATACAGGTCACACTGACCTAATTTCAGGTCCTCAGGGAGATCTTTTTATAATCTCTGAGAATGCACAGTTTCATGATCCATGAGTCCTTAAGGTTACGATTTGTGCCCCGCTAACAGATCGAAAGACGGCCGGACGGAAGGACGACGGACAAAGGGTGATCTCTCTAACTCAGGGTGACCGAAAGTCAGCTGAGCATATAACTTTAACCTGACATGTTCTTGAACAACGGTAGCCTGTGACCTAGACTTTTGACGTTTTGACCCCGAAATCACAGGGAGATTTCCTAACCCCCATACAAAAAAACCCATACTTATGAAATATGCAAACAATGGGGTCAGTGCCGAATTATCAAGAGTTAACAAACAAATTTAACCATAATTGTCTATCGAACGCGCCCCACCGAAGCCAAGGTACGGTATTAGCTCTACTTCGTTCCGGCAAGCGATAAAGTAAAAGGTGCCCCGAGACAGGCTCCCTGGGGCGTGGTATGCACCTTGTGACCCGTGACGACCTTCCTGAAAACTGGACGGGTCACGCCCCAAGGCCATGAACATGAACGCCCCTCATTCTCCTACACACAAGAACTAATACATATACTGTATATGTGGTTGAACTGGCGTGTCTGAATGTTCGCTCCTTTTTCATTTGAAAGCATTAGCGCAGTTTAAATATTCGCATATGTTTAAAAACATTAACTTTCATGATATTACTGTGTTATCATTATAAGTATATAATGTGTAGCCTATCACAACATGAAGTAATATATACAGTTTAATATATAAATACAATGTACATTATATAACTATATATAATACATTCAGGAGTAAATAATACTGAAAAAAAGTGTATTATGCAGGAAATATCTGTGCGTATCTCCTAATTTAAAACTGAGGAAAATACAGATTTAGATACACACTCATAAGTTTCCTGGATGAGAAGGATATTTTTTTTATTATTATAATTTATTTGGAGGTAATCTAAAATATTTTTTATACTCTTTTATTTAATTCTTAATCTACATCTGCATAATTCCATTCTGTTTGGGAATACATGACAGGGCGGTAGCACTCGATCCCTATTAGATTATTTTGTATACTGGTGTCAGCCAGGCCGGTGTCTACAGCAACTGCGGTTTCTTGGTGTGTAATCACTCTCACGGGTAATAACACCGAGGAACCCCCATGGACGCACTCGTTCGTGAGTGATACACGGCTTTGGGACACAGCCTTCCCATTAAGCCTGCAGAGCGCTCAGCTTGGGCCGACCGTGAAAAAATCTTAGCGCTTCGGCTGAGATTTGAACTCACGGCCTCCAGGCTTTGAGTCCTGTGCTCTACCCCTGAACTACAAAAGCCGGTTGGAAGCGGGAAGATATGTGCAATCGAATTTCGACTCCATCTGAAATCAAATAGATTTCCTTTCGCTTGCATTGTTTTTAAAACCAATCAAGCGTTTGCTGTCAATTTTTTATCTGAAGATTGGTCCCTATAAGCGGATTTTCATTACTGAATTTCAAGAATGATATAAATTATTTATTGCTACCATTTTTTTTTCGGCGCTGTAAAAATTATTTTAATTGAGAGTGTCTATATTAAATGAGAGTGACAGGCCCATATATGCTGACAACGCATGAAATTAGTATTGTGTTGCTTATTTATTCGGATTTTTTAAACTAACTTACAGATTGTAGTCAGGCAGCCCTTCAATAGCGAAGACCTCTTGGATTAAACCGAATACAAAGTGGATAAAAAAATAAAAATGAAAGCCTAACACGGCGCAAAGAAGGAAAGGGCTCATCTACGAAGGTGAGCTATCATGCAGGAATAAGGGTGACCTTATAGGGCTTTTATTAAAGGTCCTTATTAATTCACGTTTGAAAGATCCATTTCTTGTGAATGGCGAAAGTCTTTGCACGCTCGGTTCCACCTGGTTACACATGAAGGGCAGAAGGATGTTTATCGGGGATTGTCCTGACAAGGACAGGTCGAATGTGACCTGTGGCTCCAAGACAAAATATCCTATAGTTAACTATATACATCTATAGTAACCTAAACATCACAGTAAAATATAGGAAACTATAGTTATGCGTGGGGTACTATATGACAATCGTATCTACCTATAAGACACTATAGTAACATATAAGAAACTATGGTAACATGAGGAATATTATAGTCAATTTTCAATAATTATATAGAAAAAAAAAAAAATTAACTGCAGGAGTCTATAGTAACAAATATAGTAACATATAGGAAACTATAGTAACATGTGAAATATTTTCGGCAATTTTCAAAGCATAGAGTAAAGCTAAAGTTTCATTTAAAATAACGTTCGTTTTATATAACAATTCTTTAAGGAATTGCTATAGAACACAGCATGTTTCCCATGATTTATTTTGCACTATAGCTTGTATTTGTAATGCTTGAAACGAGTGGCGACAATAAAGGATACAAAAATTAAGAATATTCACAGGGGCGTAGACAGAACTTACTGAAATATGTATGTGGCAATTGTGATGGAAATCCGGGAAAAGTTAAATTAAAATTACCTACAGATGGGATTATAAAGGTGTCAGGAATTGGTCAAGAACTTCAGTATCACCTGAGCTCAATGTATGCATATTCTAACTTTTGTTATTGTTGGAGGTTACCGCCTCCATTTTTTATGCTAGCTTAACTAAGTATATGTACTTCTGCAGAATTGCATTCCGGTATCGAACTACATGATAGGGCAGTTTCACATGCTTCCTCTAAATTTTTATATCCTGGTGTTAACGAGGCCCGGTCACTTCTGCACCTGCGGGCCCTGGGTTTGGTAATCGTCCCCACTGGTGGGTCATACCATCGAGGATACCCCCGAAAGGCGCACTCGTTTTTGAGTGAAACACGGCCGTTGGACACGACCTTCCCATTAAGCCTGCAGAGATCTCACCCTGGGTATGGGCCGACCGTGAAAAACCTCACCGCCTCGGCTAAGATTCGAACTCCCGATCTCCCGGCTTTGAGTCCTGTGCTGCACCCCTGAGCCACAGAAACCGGTATGTATATTTAACTTAAAATATCTTTAAAAATAAAAAAAATAATAATCAGCTGCAACAAATCAATGAAAATTGAAGACGTCTAAAAAGTTCAGTTATCACAAACAAATGAAATCAATAAACATTTCAAGATTTCTTCGATTTTTCAAATTTAGGAATACATCCCGGGGATCTATCGCTTTCTGTCTTCAACTTATTGCAAATTAAATTTATACAGTATTTAAACTTGATGTCAATCTGACCCATTATTCATGTTTCTAATATAATATATTACGTTTGTACAAAAAATTTTCACGAGAGTTTATTTAATTTCTGGAAATGATTGTCGCCAACGGGGAAACAAAGGCCGCGTTGGGTTGGGTGCGTGGATTGGTGGTTCATGACTTCTATGGCACCCCCTGGCTACCCCCGGAAGGGTCATATATCATGCAAAACTGATACGTCCTGCCTAGATTATCCGATTATGCAATATAAATAATTTTTCTTCTGCCGGCAAAATTTCGAAGTTTGTGTTAAAATGGACACCATCAACAATTTTACCAGCTGGGTTATGTACCTTTTTCACATGGTCCAAGGAGCGTAACTCGGGTCTCTCGGCAGATAGATTCCCACTGTCCTCTGAGTACTTTCGTGTCGCATCCGTGCGCCCTTAACCTGACGGGTTTATTTCTCACAATTCTTTTTTTTTTCAAAACCGCTCATGGGGGCTGCCATTGTGCATACACACTAAAACCCAGCTGTCACAGGTCGCATGTCGATATTTTTTTTTTTTTGGAATACCGATAATCCTACAAAGAATTTGCACGACACAAGATTAGAATGCACCCTGCACGATAACCCTTATGTGTTCTGTTATTTAAATAGTCCAATAACCGTTTGGGAAACATGGGCGAAGTAGCTCTTCGCTGGGTAGGGATCAGTTTTCCTATCAACGTATACATGGCTTCGATAAAATAGCCTTAATGTCATAACAGGTCGATGGAGAGGTAACACAGAGGGAGCAAAATTCGACCTATTATTTAATAAGAGTATCGGTAATATAGGATCTCCCGAGGTTATTTAGTGATCGTCTGAAATTGTGTTCTACATGGTGTCATGAGAATTAGTTTGGCAAGAACAGGTATCAGAGACAACCTTTTGTCAATTCAGGTATGTTAGCTAAGGGCAGGGCGGCCAGGAAATTGTGTGTAATAACTGCCTTTGTTGTGCTTAATATATTTGTATATACACACAATTCCTGGTGAGCCTGAAGTGCTCACTGCTTGTCGCCTGATGAAATACGGACAAGCACAACTAATCAGTCTGTCACAATTGCGATATTTTAGGCTCAAAATTACAGTCCAGGAGCAAGTGTGACTCTTCTGTCTCAGGTGGCGTGCAGGATGGACTAAGGACCTAGTAGTCCCACGGATGAAAAATTATTATGTAGGGTAATTCAGGGGCGGATCCAGGATTTAGGAAATGGGGGGGGGGGGGAGGTCCAACCATGGCCGGAGGACTGAAGAATACCTTTATAAAAGGTCCCCAGGTCGGAAAAGGGGGGTCAAGGTGGCAAAATCTTGTCTGAGAGCATTAAAAAAGGTTGCTTCGGATGAAAAGGAGGGGGGGGGGGTCCGGACCCCCGGAACCCCCCCCCCCCCCCCCCCCCCCGGGATCCGCTTCTGTAATAGGAAATAGGCAATGGTCAAAAATAAAAATCAGGTGTTTATCTGTCATCTATGTCTCTTGCTGTGCTTAAAGATCAATGTTTTAAAATTAGCCATACTGATTTTTTTCTATCGCAAACACAGAACTTGGCGATAATTGGAAATTAGATCTGCAACCTTGCAAATTAGGCGTAAACTCAAAGCTAAATGGTAAGTGCAAATAAATCACCCATTACTATAACTTTGCCCCAAAGATGAGTTTTGAAAATCGGTTTTATTGGAGCTCTGGTGCTAATACAGGCGGAAGAAAGAAAGAAAATAATAAAAAAAAAGAAAAGTAATCGATGGTTTTGCATTAAAGGGGACCAATAAAACGGCTGCACACAAACAATTGTATCTAAATAAGAATTTAAAAAGAAACTCCTGCATGCATGCCTACACTTAATAAACAAGATTAGCCGGGAGGAGTAGGACGTAGTGTAGTGGTTAAGGCGTTAGACCTTGTAGCTGTAGGTCCTCGGTTCGAACTCCGCCAGTGCTTCAATGACATAAGGGTGAAATCTCTTTATTGATCCTCAGATCCACCAACAGGCCATGGACCTATCTTTTAAAAAAAATTAGCCGTGCCTGAGCTTAAAAGACTTGCTATTCAAATGTATATTAGATAGACTGCAATGTTTAATTTTGTCCGCAAAGTTGTCATGCACCGTTAAAGTCATGTTTTGATTCTGTAAGCCGAGGAATGGCATTTATCGCTTTTATGTTATAATAAAATTTCCTGTAGCTGTATAGGCACACACACAAATACATAGAATAACAACACAGGGAGTCGGGCACGGTACGTGGACATGCTCAAAGGCCGGTCATTACACATACAAATCTGGTTTTGTACGCCTTGGCTTCAGGCGGGGTTAAAGTTATCGCTTGAGTGCATGTTTCATGAACTGCATCAATACAAGAGTCGGTGCATTTAGTTGGTCTGAAACTTCATGGGGTCTTTGTATTTTGCAGCAGAACTTACTTCTCCGTTCCGGTGTGAACTTTCCTGAGGAAAGAACCCATCATATGTGGAATGTCATTTCGCGGGATTTTACCGGGCGTTGTTAGGTTTTAAATGTGCAGGTTAGTTCTTTACAATTCCTTTTGTCTGTAAACATGAGCGCATTTTAATGGGGGACAAGGGGAGGTTGGTCCCCCCCCCCCCCCCCCCTTTACAACCTTTGGGAGGGAGGGGTGACATACCATATAACTCCCCCAAACACACATATTTTCCTGATTAAACGAATGTGATTTTGCATTAAATATAAGCTCAACTGGCAATCATCAAACATTTGTTAAAAAACAATGAGGCAAATTCCCTTAAATATCAATGAACTGTAGAGTTTCTTAAATAAATAAAATAACAAGTTTCCATTTCTACGACATTGTGATACTCGGCCATTCTTAAATGAGAAAAAAAAACAAATCTTGCAGGTCTTATAGGTTAGAATTTTTAGGTGGAATTTTTTACTAATGGTTGGTTTCTGAAGCGATACCATTCCCTGTTATTTTATTCTTTAATTGCTTCAAAATAGTCCTACACACAAGGCAGTCACGATTCTCTGAGAACATTGGTTCCCCGCCCACCAGAACTGGTTTCCGGTTCAGCAACTGATAACATTGTTATATATATTGTAAAAATGGAGGGGGATAAATAATATGGTATACCTCATTACAAGGACCTGTGTGTGTGGGGGGGGGAGGGGGGTGGGGGGGGGTGAATACCGAAGTCCTCGTGCCCCTACATTACGAATGATAATTGCGCTCCTGTTTGTTATCAAAATTTACGATGTCCGCCGACCAAGAGCCACATTATCCTCTTTTTCTCGACAGCAAACAGTCAATGTAATAAAGCTAAATACCTCACGGAGGAAAAGTCTTAACTTCTCCAGAAAAAGTCAGCCCGACTGTTGCCAATGTTTGGCTGGAGGAATATTGACTATTTTGAACAGGTGCGACGTTATATAAGCAAGGCAAACTGCCAAAAGAATCCTTGCGATGCGTTGGTTAGGAAACACCCTAGTTACTGGTACATTCAACAGGACATGCTGTCACTTCCTGATCCTAACCTGCAAGCAAAAGATGTCGAATCATATACTCTATACCTTAACAGCCACACAAGACGTGCTAAAGAAGTTTGGCGGGAAAATTTAAATGTGGATACACTTCTCTTTTATATAATCCGTATTTTCTTCCATAATTTTCTACATATTGCCCTTTTTTGTTCGAAAGGCAAGGGATTTAAATTAGGGTTTCATAACCTCAAATGTCATTGACTTATTGATTGTAAAATGATGATGTAAAACTTCTGTTTTGTTAAATTCTCAACTGTTTCTTATGGTCTGATTTTCTCATGATCTGACTTTCTTATGATTTGAATTTCTTATGATATTAATTTTTTATGCAGAAAATAAAATTTGTAAAATTCTTCAGTCTAAAGTATGCATCCAAGTACCGTCGGTCATCTTTAGCTTAAGTCCATCTATCGTCCGTCGCCGTGTCGTCCGTCTCTAAACATCTTTACTCGGCAGTGATACATAGACTTACCTGAAATTTGTACCGATGTATGTGGTGGGCCGCAAACCAAATTGGTTGCGCCACCCATATTTCCGGTAATTTCTTCTGTGCTAAGCATGGGCACATAAGAAATTTGACCCTATTATGCAGTCATATACTGATCCAGTAACTGAACCAATGTGCAACATTCCTAAATATATCCCTGTCACCATGAAAATGTGAAAAAAGTTGGTCAAACGAATTTTTCTGAAATAAATTGGTGGAAAACTGTTTCTGCAAGGTTTTGATGATTGTTCTTATGGAAGGATGTGTGTTCTCGCATTTAAGACCTGTTACAGAAATGTGTATATAAAAATCGTTAGAGTCGTCGTCCTGATGTTTCTAGGCCTATTTGGTCTGTGTCCCTTTATATGGCCGGGCGGGGGTATTACACACCCGTAAGATATCCAATGTGACCTCCAGGAAGTGATCTTTTTCGTGTGCAAGTCATGGAGTATTTACAAATTAGCTTTTTATCATATAAACTATTCCTTTAATGAACTTTTTCCACCACACTTGCGACACCTGTCGGCGCCAATTGACAACGAATGTTCGGGTCCTCTATTTCGACAAAGAGATTTTGTAATATCTCGGAGGATTCATATAAACAAACAGGTTCCTCCCGGATTTTCTGCTTTTGATTGATTTCATTTGACAAAATCTGTGATGTTGGCCAACCGTACCCGAACCCTGTAGACCACAGTTTTGAGCAGTGCGCCTACTCGTGGAAAAGGTCTGTTGGTCCAAATAAGGCCACTAGGACATACATGTATATGTTTCTGTTGTAGCCTTTCGTCAATGTTTCATGTTTTTAAACGAGTCCTCAGTTTTGCAGATTCTGAACTTACATGCAAACCTTTCGGAGGGATGTAAGCAAATACTCGTCATATATGTATTTTAAGGAGGTTACAGACTGGAGTATCAAGTGAGAGTCTGGCCGTGTCGAATGTTGCTGACGGGGGTCATAAAACTTGTTGCTCAATTAAGGCACACCGAGATGCCACTGATAAGCCCGGCGCTAATTGATACAGCGCGAGAGACCCCCTTCGGCGTGACTTCAGAACAGCTCGTTAGTTCCTGGAGACCCCATGCGTGAAATAATGACTCCTAAGCTATAGTTGGGCTGCGGTAAACATGGGCTATAATACGAGAATAACGCCGTCAGTGACAGAGCGGGCGAAGGCTCACTGTTATCCATCAAAATGAGTCACCAGGTCATAAGCGTCAAAATATTTAGTTATCGACGGAATACTATAATACATGGCTAATTATAAGTTTATGTCAGAAGTGTGTGAACTGAAGTAATTTTCTATAATTCCGAAGTTATTCAGGGAAAGTAAGATTTACTTTTATCTGTCGTCCGTCATGAATCACGGCAGAAGTTGATGCAGAGTGACCACATCTATCCCAAAATCGATCCGGTGATTCCACAACACGAGACCTTTCTAGATATATTTGTTGCGCATGATTCTTGACAAAAAAAAAAACATTTGCGCATTTATAATTCCGGTCAATGATATTCCAGTGGTTTACTGCTCAGTTACTGGAAATATCGCACTCCACTACAATGAGCTACAGCGGACCACGGAAGTAACATCTAGCAGGCTCGCTTTATCAAAGGCCGTCCCTCCGCTGCCCCTGACATCGCGGCACAATATTCGCACAATAGAGTTAATGGGCTTATCATGTCTTAATTGCAATTAGCACACGACTGAAATTCCAGGTCTGGCGGGGCTTCTGAAAGTTGCTACTCCAGTCTGTAACCTCCTTGGTATAATACATCAAGTGTGCTGAATGACACAGCAGCTCAACTTGTGACGGGTAAGAAAAGACCACACATTACACCTGTGCTCCAGGAGCTTCATTGGCTCTCTGTATCACAAAGAATAAAGTTCAAGGTTGCTCTTCTTCCATATAAAGCGCTACATGATCTTGCACCAGTTGTTCTGTCTGAACTCCTCACACCATACAAGCCGTTCAGAACCCTCAGGTCTTGGAGTAGAAATTAAATCCCAAACAAGGAGAATTCAAAACTTGTCCATACATTGACCTCCGATATATCTGTGCAGGATGGCCATTACGGTCTATGGGCTGAATGTACATCCATGGTAGAGCCTATCTCAACAGATTTGTACGATAGGTCTAAGGTTTCAGTTTAAATGACAGGCGCGGCAGAGTAAGGCCACGTGGATCGGGTACCTTGTTTACGGCAACACGAGCTGTTTCAGACAGCCGGAACATTTATTACATTTTGGGGGCAAAATCAGTCAGGGTATTCATCTCCTGAGTAACAGGTGTTGTAGCCAGACCATGAGTGTGCACGGCTGTGAAACACCGGATGTAAGCCTAAAAAAAACGGACAACGCAGGTTGCTTTCGCACTATAGTTGTGTCGACGCCAGTGATAGCGCCAGGTCCACTTTATTTTACAGTCGTGTACAAATTTTATTTCACAGAGAAGACGCTTTTGTTCGTGTTAATGCAACATGCTTTGTACCTGATTAGGTCCCTTTGAACAGACAAATGTTTTTGACCCCCTTCAAGAATTTGAAAAAAATATTTGCAATACAATTCCTCAAAACTGTGATTAACAGTCGTAATGTTCGTAAACAGTCGTAAAAAAGTGGTCACAGGGGCATGTTTGTCTGCTGAGCTTCATGACCCACGGGTCACTTGTTACTGTTCTTCAGTGACGTTGTGTAACTTTTATTTTGTACTTTGAATTCTTGGAACCTGCATTTATTTTTAAATGTTTGTTGATTATTCATATATATATATATGTGTGTGTGTGTGTGTGTGTGTGTGTGTGCCAATTGCTTGACATTTATGATGTCTTTCGTTTGATCGTATACTCAGTCATGCGCGCTCAAACAGTTTCCGGAATATATGACCGCATTTAATAATATATTAATGGTTTTCTTTGTTTCAGATTGAAACATGGATAATTTTGGAATGTCAAAGGGTGTTTTCAACACATTTGCAAAATTTTGCAAATCCATGGTAGGTTTGGTTAATGGGTAAAAATTTGTTTTAAGTTTATGAATTTATCTTTTTATGTTTTAATCACATGAAACACCTCTCTACTTTGGGTTTCTAGTGAAACCTCATTTTACTGCCATGTTTATGGAAAAATCCGTGTCTCGTGTTTTCTAACAGGTCCTCAATTTTTCATATTCTTAACTTACATGGAAACCTTTGGGAGGGATGTAAGCAAATACTCGTCATATATATATTATATATCAAGTAGGCTGAATAACACAGCAGCGTGACTTGTGAAGGGTACAAAAAAAAAACACGTTACACCTGTGCTCCAGGAGCTTCATTTGCTTCCCGTATCACATAGAATAAAGTTCAAGGTTGCTCTACTTACATATAAAGCGCCACATGATCTAGCACCAGCTTCTCTGTCTGAACTCCTAACACCATACAAGCCTTTCAGGAACCTCAGGTCGGGGGCTAGAAATGTACTGTTAGTGCCTTCATATAATCACTGTGTATCAGTCTGGGGACTCGGTCGCAAAGAGCTGCGGGAAAAAAAGTTGTGTGAGAGGTCTCCCTGCACTGTCTTATGAACTGGTCACATAGATTCGTTGGAAAAGTGTTGTGTGAGGGATCGTCCTTCACTGTGTATCAGTCTTGGGACTCGGATCAGAAAATGTGACGTCAGCTTTATTAGCTCATTTGTGAAGACTCAAGAAGGAACCAGGGAATTTCATTTTTTTACAGGACTGTAGTTGTTCCTCAACTATTAGAGTTCAATAAAGGGTCAGTGGGAGATTCGCTGATAGGAGGTCGGGAGGGGAGGATGTGGAGGGGGCGGGGGAGGGATAGGTGGAGATCGGTCACTGTCCCATGATAGTTACAGAAGTCTGGTTATTATTATTTTTCTTATTATTCTGCCACTTTTTCCCTCCGATTTGATTGATGCTCACATGATATACCTTTCTATGGTCCAATTTATTTTTCCCAGTTTCAGTGAGTTTCAGATTTTGATAAAGTTGAGTGGGAGATTCGGTGATAGAGGGGGATAGGGGGAGATCCGTAACTGTCTCATGGAAGTTAAAAGAAGTTTTGTTACATATCAAATTTTACTTGGATTAAAAATTTTGAACAGAATCAATATAAATATTTCTCACAACGCATTGAACTGAAATGGGTTTGGAGTTTCATGAAAATTCTTGAATTGGAATTTAATTAGAATTGAAAGAATTCTGTTTTGTCACACACAGTTGGTCACTATTTGTATATTTGGTCGCAAATGTATTGTTATTTTCTCTAAATTGCAGAATTCAATATGTTGTACTACGTTTATCTTTTTCAGACGTTGCCTTCTTTGCGCCGATGCGTTGTTGGAACACTGATCCTCACCATTGCATCAGTTGCTCTGTACAGATCTATAGAGAGACCGAAATATATCCAGTATAAGCTGACTGAGAAGACTAAATCTCGAATGTCCGTTCTGAATATGTTATATTATAGTAGTGTTCAAGATAATCAAGAGGAGCAACATTTATTATCCTCGGCGATGAAGACCAATCAACTCCATGTCACGAAGGAACCGCTCACATCAGATGAACGTGTGGAAGAACAAACCAACAACATCCAGTGGACTCCGGGGAAGATTTACTGCGTACATGATGAAGGGCCAATCGAATCCAAGCTTCGCCGGTATAATTCTTACATGGAAAAGTTACGTGATAAAATCCTGCGAACGGCAAGCGGCAAAAGATCGACATCAAACATCAAAATGCCCAGTGAAACAATTTGGGGGACAAGAACGAATTTTATACAACAAGTGATGGCCTTGCCGGGAGTTACTACTATTGTGCTTCCATGGGAAAAGGCATCGAAAGATAATCTACCGATTGTTAGGTATTACGCATGGATGGCAGATCATGATATTTACTCAATTTTGGCAAAATACTTTGGAGGGCTGGAAGGATACTGGATAACGAGTCGTGCCCCGATTAACCAGACGATTAACGCAAGTCCTTTCAGCGAACCGTCTTTAGCAATGCGGCCTTGGAATTTCGAAATACCGGAAAATAGTGGAAACATAGTGCCAGAGAATACATGCATGGAGTACAATACTTTTATTTCTCTGATGGAAAACGCTCTCGTCACAAGACTCGGTATCATCGTAGCCGGGGGCAAAACCATCCAGCCCTTTGCCCATTATGGCATGACTGGTAATGCTGTAAAAACCACAAATGTGACGGCATTTAGGGAAGTGTTTGTGATTACACAAAGATTCGCTACGCATTTTTACCACAGGAATGTTGATATGGTCCCGCGTTTGGCTCCATATTTACAGTTTCTCAAACGTTACAAACAGGTGTACATTCACATTGGTCATGCTCCGTATCCGGAATTATTATTTGAAATAATCGGCTTACCACGTAGTAGGTTTATCCGAGGTGACGTTGAAGCTGATTTGTTATACTTTCCTGAACCAAGTTATATATTTTCGCCTATACCTCTTGCAGTACAACTGATATCCGCAAAATACCGGGAGGAAATTAAGAAACGTTCAGGAGGCCAGAGACCGGATACGGTAGTTTTGATAAAACGAACAAATAAAAAGAGAACCATTATTAATCACCAGCACCTGATGGACGTCATAATGAACATGACGAAACAACACGGACTGCGTTTTGTCGAGTTTTCAGACGAAGTAGCCATATCATACAATGAGTCCCTTAAACTGTTCCATCGAGCCGTAATGGTGATTGGACCTCATGGCGCCGGCTTCACTAACCTGCTCTATTGTGAACCAGGTGTCTTTGTGATAGAGATATTTTGTGAGCCTCCGAAAACCTTCCTGAGCATCCCGCAATTGACATATCGTCTTGGGCATCATTATTATGGACTGTCCTCGGCGGGTCAAAACTGTCCTGACACCATAAAGGCACCTTTAACGAAGTTTCATTCACTTTTGGAAATCATTATGCCCTACGTGGTGAAGCAGTTTGCTCCTTGAAAACGTTTGATTATACGTATGAAACTGTCATGACCATGAAAAGCCGAACAGGTGTGACTGATTTATGATCACTACTATAAGGACTCTTGCATAGTAAGAATCTTTTGCTCAGTTTACTGAAAATCATCTGAGCGTAAGCGATATCCCTTTGTCCGTAGTTCGGCCGTTAACAGGGCACAGGTAATAACAGCTGGATGCCCGTTGAAACTAGAAACCTCTAATTGATTATCTATTAACGTATTCTTTGAAAAACCCGAAACGGGTCACGGTATCCTTATATATTCTTTTTAGCTTCGAGGTAAGAACATGATTATGAGTACTTTGAAAGTCCAACTGTAATATGGCGAAAAAATATTTGAAGCGATTAATCAAATTGAAATAGTGTGTCTGACTATATAGCAGCATTATAGAGTTTAAACAGAACTGGACTTAAAAAAAAAATTTAACAAAACTACATGTTTGATCACCTCAGGGATCGCATCTCTCGGAACACACAACAAAATATAACCCTGCCTGGGCTTTAGTATTTGCGTTTGCTAATAAAATGCTTAAAATAAAACGTTATTCCATATACCGATAGACTTTACTCAGTTCCAGCTCTTAACTCTAAAGCCCTGTAAAGTCCGTATGGTGAATCCCTGATATTTGCATATAAAGGCGTCACAAGGCTCTTTGAGGACCCCACGATTTCCCCGTATTTGCATATCAGGCCGTCACGCCTCATGTGAGTGGCATCGTTGCTTTGAGAACGCCAACAGCGGTCCCACAGCTCGACCCGCTTGGTAACATTAGCACTGAAATCATGTACATGTATTTAGGTAGTCCACACATGGACCTCGTGTCCTATTATATATCTCTGCTGAACGGATGTTACGGTCCATGGGCCAAATGTAAGTGCATATTGTAGACACTATCGCAACAAGTTTGTACCGACAGGTCCAGTAAAATTCGTTCTCCCGAGATGACAAGAGCAGCTGAACCCGTGTATTAACTGTCAAATTGCGACTCGCGAGGCGTGATCGTTTCAATCAGCCGGTACATTTTGACTGCGCTCGTCGCGTGGCACCTGAATATCTCGCGCTGATCGGCTGAGTCAGAGTTTGTTAGGCCTTCATAATGTTTAAACAGGCCCACTTTCAAGAGTGGTGGTCCGATAAAGGTTAACACTGAGGCTGAGGGTTATAGTGTTTTTAATTCTCGCCGAACTCAACATAAGCGACGGCCTAAAACTATTAATACGAATTAAGTGGGAATATTAGTAGCCCTTTGGAAGCCCGGAATAGGCGATGACTGAATGAACCATGTTGGTTTTGAAAAAGATTCTGGGGAAAAGACCACTGCTTACGTCACTGGAAGAGACCTTAGTTCATCGAGGCGGTGATTTGTGGCGCTGACCGTCCGGGTACCGGCCAAGATTACCAGTCCGTGAAATCAGAGGGTCAGATAGTGGCCAATTAGTTATACGAGTTGCCGCAAGATGGCGGAACCGATACTAAGTGCGATACAACGTGGGAACGTTTGATTTCTCTGTCAGAAGCAACAATTAAGTCATAACTATTTCATGGACTGGGCCTGTCTAAAAAAAATACATCAGCGCAAGCTGTCCATGTCAGAATCTCAGTAAATGACTTATTCAACACGGACAACTAATCCTGAAACATACAATCAATAGAAAACTGCATTCTCAGGAATGCAAGCCTCCGCCATTATTTGCAATTATATATTTGGCCCATATTCCCAGGTTCCCAGGTGCATAGGTGATTGTACATTTGTGAAAAATTCATTGATGACTTTCCGGATCCGAACAAAAATATATTTGTTTCTTCCTTTACCCTTTCTCGAAATGCTCTGAAAATTTCATAAGATTTTGTTCATGATTGCTTGATTTGTGGACAAACACACACATGCACACATGGACAGGATCGAACGCATATACTCTCCTGGCGAAGGCAAACATAATAGTGAGTACGCTCAGGATAGAGGAGGATTTCCGTACATATGATGAATATGGAACTTTAAACAGCAGCAAGGCTCACAACCTGTATTTTTTTGCAGATAATAGAAAATATATATTGTTGATTCTTTTACTACCTCAGGTAAATTCACTCTTTACTTCTGATATACATAATACGGTGCTAACTTTATGATTGAAATTGGACTAGTCACCAGCAGCATTTTAAGTTACATTCCGAATTAAACAATACAGAGGTTTGACAAAGAACACTAGTTTTACATAGTTAATAGTCCAAACTGTTTAGAAACAAAAGCCATCTAATTACGACCTTAACTTTAAATAGATGAATCAACATTAACGTACTTTTGAAATGACAAATATTATATAAACTTGGTTGTCAATGAGTATATTGCTGTACTATGAGCGGATTCGGGGGGGGGGGGGGGATTGGCATGTTCCCCTTTCATTTTCATTTTTGTGTGCTGTCTTGCATACTTTTTACGTCCCTTTTAGTCAATTAGTATTATATCTATACATAACATAAAATATATAAATGTTATATTAAGTTTATCCGCCTCCTAATTATTTCCCTTGTATGTGTTCCTGTTTCAGCTATTTTCTCTTTCCTTTTTCAACTGATACAATATAACCCCAGGAACGTGTTTTTGTGACAAGATAGACATAGCAAACATCTATATTTTCACGGTTTTTTTAAAGAAAAAATGTGAATTTCATTATATTTTAAGAATAATAGACCTTAAGAGAACTCAAAGCAACCCAATACATCTGAAAAAGTACATCTTGTTTAATGGACTGTCAGGCGCGGCTCGCATCTTTTTCACTACAATAATTTTCGTTACTGTTTATATAACAACATGCAATTTAGTAATTTTTATTTTAGTTTTTGCTCACATTTTGGCCGTTAAACCCCCATTTTTCGGCCTAATGTGCCCCGGCTTTATAAGTGAATAAGTGTCATAATTAAGGTTATGGGCAACTGAACACTTCACAATCTCACACTTCAACATTAATCTCAGACGTCTGCAGTAATCTCACAATTCTGCAGTTTTTTAAACAAAAGATACTAGTTTGTTGTATGAAAGGGTTTTTACACAGACTTAGCAAGTTTCTTCCACATAATTTCTACTCACAGTATATCATGCGTTCGTCCAGCCAACACTAGACAATGGCTTAAACGTATGGGGCAGCTGTCCAAGCACTTTACGTGCCGCTATTCAGCGTAATAGACTTGGTTCCATTTCTTAGTAAACTATGAAATATTTATCTAAACATTGTTGAGAGTTAACAAATACAGGAAACATAACACCTTTTTAAGCCTTATTTTTCAAAACCTGTACTTAATTGTTTTGCGAGTGTCTGTTTACGAAAAAAAAGTTGTCTCAACTTTGATTTCCCTCCCTCCCGCGCCTGCGAGTCATCCTCCAACCTTGAAGATAAATTGACGCCACTGGACTCTTACTCCCAACAATGAGTAATAATTCCCTCTGTTTGAAGAACAACGTTTCTACAGGAGTTTACTTTATTAGCCCTCTTAGTTATATAAACCATGGCAACAATGAGTAACAATACGCTCATTTTGAACAACGACATTACTACAGGAGTTGACTTAATTTACTTTCTTCGTTATACAAATTGTTGTTTGCAAGGTAAATATTAACACAATCCAAGTTATCTTACCTATGTCAACAATAGATCAACTGACCTACGCTATTGATATTACACATGTTAAAAGATCACTCAAGATTAAAAAAATGTCAACAAATAACATCGGTGCAAATATACATTCTTTATGAGAAACGCCGTTTTAGGGATGGGAAAAATTAAAATGGCCGTAATTCCGAAAGTATTCGCAGCAATTTCCACATTGTGGTCAAGGCGAAAATTTTGTCCATCCTGGTCTCAGTACTGACTTGATTTGCATATTTAATATATGACCTTGTTAGTATTAGCAACAGCAAAAAAGATCTTTGTTTTATAATAATTTAATCGTTCATTTTGATGCTTCTAAATTGTCAAAAGGATCGTCTATGGAGCGACTCTACATAAACTGGTGTTACTCGGGGACAAAGGAATCATCATGTGTCAAAATGGTATAAGATCATTAGAATTAAAATGTATTTTGTTCACTAGATTATATCTCCAAACTTGAATGGATTGTTCGTTGAGTGTTACCATCCACAACATTTCCTCAAAAGCATTTCATAACTCATATGCTTAAAACTACAATCCAACCAACCAACCAAGGCCCCATGCGGAGGTCAATGCTCTATAAGGCGGTTATAGTACCGGCGCAGTGGCTGGTCTCAAAGGGTCCAAGAGGGTTTGATTTCCTAGGGCCATATAAAATGCTTCAAGATGCTGTGTCTGTAAACTCCTTGCTGTGATCAATTGCCCTTTGTGTTAGCTTACACATAGTTTTAATCTGAAGGGCTGTAACGTAACGTTAGACCCAATCAATTAATTGCTGTAAATGGGATATATCTGTCTGTCTTTACGTTAGCTCATTTCAAGGAGTGGCTAAGTCTCCTATGATCCGCTCAAAAAAAAATGCTTGAAAATGAGGAAAATCGAGGGCGATGGGGAAACAATTGGTTATATCAAAATTTGTATAAGTTCACGTGCATATCACCCGATCAAGTTCGGGCGACATCAGCCGGAATGTTTATCCATCTGGGCCGAATTGACTTAGTTTCCGATAAAGATGGCGCTACGCCAGACACTTCGCGAAATAATGTCAAAATTCTTTGGATTTATCGGGAAAATATGCAATATGACCCACATTAGGACAAACTGTGGTTGTCTTATACCATTCCTGACCCATTCTCTGTAAGGGACCCGAGTTCAGTCACTGGAATTTAAATTTATCTGATACCATTCTTGACCAATTCTCTGTAAGGGACCGAGTTGAGTCATGGGAATTTAAATTTATCTTATACAATTCCTGACCCATTCTCTGTAAGGGACCTGAGTTGAGTCACTTGAATTTAAATTTATCTGATACCATTCTTGACCCATTCTCTGTAAGGGACCCGAGTTGAGCCACTGGAATTTAAATTTATCTGATACCATTCTTGACCCATTCTCTGTAAGGGACCGAGTTGAGTCACGGGAATTTAAATTTATTTGATACCATTCTTGACCCATCCTCTGTAAGGGACCCGAGTTGAGTCACGGGAATTTAAATTTATCTGATACCATTCTTGACCGATCCTCTGTAAGGGACCAGAGTTGAGTCACGGGAATTTAAATTTATCTGATACCATTCTTGACTCATCCTCTGTAAGGGACCCGAGTTGAGCAACGGGAATTTAAATTTATCTGATACCATTCTTGACCCACCCTCTGTTAGGGACCGAGTTGAGTCACTGGAATTTAAATTTATCTGATTCCATTCTTGACCTATTCTCTGTAAGGGACCGAGTTGAGTCACAAGAATTTAAATTTTTCTGATACCATTCTTGACTCATTCTCTGTAAGGGACCCGAGTTGAGTCACTGGAATTTAAATTTATCTGATACCATTCTTGACCAATTCTCTGTAAGGGACCGAGTTAAGTCACGGAAATTTAAATTTATCGGATACCATTCTTGACCCATCCTCTGGAAGGGACCCGAGTTGAGTCACGGGAATTTAAATTTATCTGATACCATTCTTGACTCATTCTCTGTAAGGGACACGAGTTGAGTCACTGGAATTTAAATTTATCTGATACCATTCTTGACCCATTCTCTGTAAGGGACCGAGTTAAGTCACGGGAATTTAAATTTATCTGATACCATTCTTGACCCATCCTCTGTAAGGGACCCGAGTTGAGTAACAGGAATTTAAATTTATCTGATACCATTCTTGACCCATCCTCTCTAAGGGACCGAGTTTGGTCACTGGAATTTAAATTTATCTGATACCATTCTTGACCCATTCTCTGTAAGGGACCGAGTTGAGTCACGGGAATTTAAATTTATCTGATACCATTCTTGACCCATTCTCTGTAAGGGACCGAGTTGAGTCACGGGAATTTAAATTTATTTGATACCATTCTTGACCCATCCTCTGTAAGGGACCCGAGTTGAGTCACGGGAATTTAAATTTATCTGATACCATTCTTGACCAATCCTCTGTAAGGGACCCGAGTTGAGTCACGGGAATTTAAATTTATCTGATACCATTCTTGACTCATCCT
Organism: Sipunculus nudus; assembly: GCA_026874595.1. Classification (NCBI taxonomy): domain Eukaryota; kingdom Metazoa; phylum Annelida; class Sipuncula; order Golfingiida; family Sipunculidae; genus Sipunculus; species Sipunculus nudus. Next base: position 14,268,887 of record CM049320.1, on the reverse strand, counting down.
CTGTAAGGGACCCGAGTTGAGTCACTGGAATTTAAATTTATCTGATACCATTCTTGACCCATCCTCTGTAAGGGACAGAGTTGAGTCACGGGAATTTGAATTTCTCTGATACCATTCTTGACTCATTCTCTGTAAGGGACCCGAGTTGAGTCACTGGAATTTAAATTTATCTGATACCATTCTTGACCCATTCTCTTTAAGGGACCGAGTTAAGTCACGGGAATTTAAATTTATCGGATACCATTCTTGACCCATCCTCTGTAAGGGACCCGAGTTGAGTCACTGGAATTTAAATTTATCTGATACCATTCTTGACTCTTCCTCTGTAAGGGACCCGAGTTGAGTAACGGGAATTTAAATTTATCTGATACCATTCTTGGCCCACCCTCTGTTAGGGACCGAGTTGAGTCACTGGAATTTAAATTTATCTGATTCCATTCTTGACCCATTCTCTGTAAGGGACCCAGTTGAGTCACGGGAATTTAAATTTATCTGATACCATTCTTGACTCGTTCTCTGTAAGGGACCCGAGTTGAGTCACTGGAATTTAAATTTATCTGATACCATTCTTGACCCATTCTCTGTAAGGGACCGAGTTAAGTCACGTGAATTTAAATTTATCTGATACCATTCTTGACCCATCCTCTGTAAGGGACCCGAGTTGAGTAACAGGAATTTAAATTTATCTGATACCATTCTTGACCCATCCTCTCTAAGGGACCGAGTTTGGTCACTGGAATTTAAATTTATCTGATACCATTCTTGACCCATTCTCTGTAAGGGACCGAGTTGAGTCACGGGAATTTAAATTTATCTGATACCATTCTTGACCCATTCTCTGTAAGGGACCGAGGTGAGTCACGGGAATTTAAATTTATCTGATACCATTCTTGACCCATTCTCTGTAATAAACCTCTCTTGATGTCAAGGAAGAAGATTCTAGGTCTTAACGGTTACGATTTGTGCCCTGGTATCGGACGACTGCTTCATGTGGTCTCCAAAATGGAGAAAAAAATCGTAAAAATTAAAAAGAAATACAAGCGGCGAAATCAATCTGCAAGGTCTTATGAAACACTCCATGATAATTATGTATGCAAAGAAACAAGCCGATCCATGCATTAGATTTTCAGATACTAGAGCTTTTATATCAATTTTTTTATTATTGTGAAGGGGGGGGGGTTACTTTCAAGCCCAAAGAATGTAGGTCGCAATGACCTATTTCCAGGTTTCGAAAGGAGATCTTTTATAGGTGTTCAGTTAGAAGTTTCTAGGTCCAGCGGTTACGGTTTGTGCCTTGTTAAAGAGTGAAAGGTTAACAGTGAGAATGCTAAAAAATTTAATTTATCATCCCTGTCTATGTGTTTGAAATCAGATTTAAATTGGTCATTAAAACTACAATACATGCCATATTACCCCTTCTTGCATTAGGACAGATGGGTCTGATTGGTGCGGAACAGGATTTCTATGAGCCGAGACGTGGGCCGAGTTCACAAGCCAATCTCTAATAGATGGCGCTACTAAAGACTCTTCGCGAAATAATATCAAATTTCTCGGGATTTATTGGGGAATGTAATAAATGACCCCCTTAGGACATACTCTGAATTAATCGTTTCCGACAGTTCAAGATAACGGTGCGATGTATGTTTATACCACAATTGTCCCAACTATGATTACCCTCCCACGCTTGCGAATCCTCCCTCCCCTCCTCCTCCCCTCACCTTTGAATATAAATTGATGCCACTGCATGTATAGGTATAATCTAATTTGTTGTATTAAGCGCCCAGTCCATTATAAGTACCTCTCCATGATTTTCCTTAATCAAACTGACGAAGTGATTTTCATATTCCACATGTTTAACCTTTCCATTCATATTTGAATTTTAATGGTAATGCAAACATATCTCTATATCCTTTGATTTGGATTTCTTTACTTTTAAAATGGATTTGCGTTGATACACTGATTAATAAGACCACGAACTTATGTTTATGGTATTGCTTATTATCACTATATATTACACAGGTGGTTTAGTTTGGAATGTGAAGGTGTGCATTGCACAAAGATCAAATTGTGAAAAAACTAGGGTCATGATAAAATCTTTCAGGAAATATGTACGTGAGTGAACATACTTATTAGTACACACTGAACAAACATTATCAACTGTGTAAATTTACGTAAGAAAGTAAATTATCTCACTTAAATACATTCACCTGGTAAATTTCATTTAAATGTTGGATAATGCAAAGTGGCCTATTTAAATGAAGCTCAGCTGAAACAGCCACTAATACAGCCCATGTAAAACATACAAGGTAACTAGGAGACTTTAAGCGAATCTTTTTGCAAAAACTTGTCTAAACATCCCAAGTCTAGTGGTTACGATTTGTGCTCTGTCATCGATTTGTGCCTTGAAGTCATTTCCAAAGGAACACAAGGTTTTTACTTTTCACCTCGTCAAAACCCTACAAGACACGGGATAACGAAAAAATATACAATTCCAGCTGTATTCGTGCCAATTAACAGCTACAATCTGCATGCAGTTTAGAAACTAATATACCATTTGCCTGGAGAAGATAAATCAACATAAAGCATACCATCTGTAGATTACATACTCCTAGGCCTACATGTCAAATGATCAATATTTAGTAACGCACATTATATTTTATAGGTCATAGGTCTGTGAATTCACAGGGTCCCTGTGAGGGTCCCTAGAATCGATTAAATTATCGATTCTTTAGCTTCAGTTCTCGATTCAATTCTTACGTATGTGGTGAATTTTTGACTTTTTATAAATAAAAGCAATTTGACCAAAATGAATGTTGGTGAAATTCAGCAAACAAAAGAAAAATATGCTTTTATGCAAGTGGAGTAGTCATTCAGCGAAAGTGTAAAGTATATTTTGGGCACATACGCATTGATTAGAAGAATACAACATCTCAAACTGCTCCATCGAATTTGAGAACTCACAGAGGACTTCTAGCGTCATATCGACACTCTGGCATTACGACCAGGGTGCTATTACGTCCAAGTCTATACGTCGCAGTATAAGGCCTTATGAAGATGCAAATATTTTCGTCATTTCTGACAACGCTTCATGGCCTACAGGTACACTGTCAATCAACATAAGCCAGACCAATCGTTGGCGTTTTGTGTCCTCTTAAATAATACCAAATATGAGAGAGAAAAATTCCCGATTTAACCCAGCTAGCATATTGGTAAACCCCTCGGCATGTTTGTTGAATTTATAGGGACATAAACAGGAGCAATATTATTCCTATTCTTTAACACTATCAGTTCAGTTTTGCTTTATACAAAAGCTTGCCAGCTTTTGTTTAACACTTTTTATAGCCCCGCGTGTTGGTAAACACAGTCTGTTTACGATAACAAGGCTGCGTGAACGGAGTCCGATTAAGTGGACCAATATGCGGTTTTTCAACCAGGGGGAACATGTATTTAATATTTTTTTTGCAAAGTCAGTCAGGGCATTTCCTGATTGGTACATGCATGTCGGACTCCGCGCAGCACACGGCCAGATGCACTCAGGCTGTGTTTATGTTTACACCTGCGATCGCGCCCGGTTCAATCTTTTTATCACTCGTTTACAGGCGTAAGCAAACGGTTTCAGAGCAATATTTTGGCAGGTACAGATTAATTTTAAAGGGAAGAAACTATTTTCGTGTTAACTCAACATACTTGATAGGTGATTGGGCCCCTTTAAGACACATGCATGGCTCGCACGGGTTACAGGACGCAGCTAGGCAGCTTGCAGGCGATACAAGAAATGACCCGTTTCCATGGAGACGGTGCTTCAGTTTAGGTTGTGAGCTCACGTGTATTATTGTGTTTATTTATCATTCTCAGCATAATATTGAGATTATGGGCTGTTTTCCACAAAATGGATGCAACCTGCATGATGGAAGACCACTGCGATAAATTCCCCGATATTACTTGTATCACGACTCAAGTAGGCTTACCAGCCAAAATATCCGATTGCCTACTGAGTCGGGTTATCATGGCCAAGGGGACTTCGGGATGGTACATGCAAAAACATCATAATCGACATGAATCGTTTCAGTGGTTAAGAATCGATTACAATTAAATCCATGGCTTGCAATTCAATGCATCGATTCTTCAATGAAAACTCCGGAAAGAGTTGTTTAAGAACATGTATCAGATACAATTTCCTTGTAGGATTTTCCGAACAGATAATGTAATTTAATCAATACTACAGTTCGAGATTTAAAATCGCCATATGGCCGAAATTAATGTCTTCCGAATTTGAAATATTCGTTATTACTTAGACAAAACAAAAACTACCAGTCTATTTGTTGAACGTTAAAGAGCCGAAGAGCTATTACGTACAATCGCAGCGGGTACTATCAACATATTTCCCCTTATGTCGATAAACGTTTACCACGTCATATAGGGCTATACAATGATTTGCTTATGGGAACCAGCCATATATCCGCCAGGTTAAATTATCCCTTCACCAACGGCTGGATGAAGTCACACTCTTCTCATTCAGGCACCGTTATGGATCTGAAGAATTGACAAAAATAAAACCAGGGCATAGGACCAACTGGGGTATTTATGCAAAATATTAACTTTTTTTTTAAAGTGCTTTTCTGTGAAACTTTATTTGTTGCGACACCAATAAGTTGCCTCCACGTCAAAACGGATGGCGTGTAATGCTGTAAACAAACCGACCACGTGCTTCTCACAAGTAGGTCAAACCGATGCTTTCTGGGAAGATACAAAATTCGGTCACTGTAATGGAAGCGAGGCGTTGCAACGTGTCCGTACTTCCGATCCCGTGTGGACAGCTAAATTACACATGATATTTAATCATATTTATGTACCCTGAGCTTTGCAAGAACAAGACACGAGGATAAAGTAGGTTTTACATAGTTATACCAATGTTATATGGTCTGAATCTTACCAGTGATATACTTACGGCAGTTTTGTTAAATGCGTCTGAGGTTACCAGGGGGTTGGACCGGTGGTACAGTATTTGAGGTGACACCGGTACTGACAGTAGGTTGCTGATTGAATAATGGCCTTGGTCCGGCTGGGTAACACAGATATCATAACGTCAGTGTCATTTTCAGTATTATTCTTTCATCGTTAAAAATATAATGGAATAATAGAAAGGCCCTATCAACATGACACCCTGTAAAGTGAAATAATTAAATAATATTAAATTTAGATGTTGAAATTGAATGATTTATAAACAAATTTGATGTCACTGACACAGCATTAATTCTCAGATTCAAATCTTGGACCTAGCTTTGGCTCTGATATATACACAGAGCTTAGCAGACCTCAGAGCGGCTGCAGGCTCACTTGCACTCTGTCTCGACAAGGTTATGAGTGAATACGGATGGACGGTTTGAGGTTTAGGATTCATCTAATGGATAAGTTAAAGACAGAAAAAAATAAGTGGAAACATAACATAAAAGCAGCTGGATATAGAAACATTATCTGTTCACAGAAGTGTTGTGCCTCAGAGAGATACCGGAGTTATTCTGCAGTTGTGCCCAAACCTCATTACCTCAAACTTTATTTATTTAGCAGCCAGACTGAGAGCGCATGAAAACTGCTGCGCAACATTCAGGTGACCCCCATGTAAATACTACCCAAATGTAGAATACAGTGCCACAGACCTGTGGCTTCATTTATCCAACAAACTGAGCTCGTACCAAATGCCTCGCAGCACTTGTGACATTTTTGTGTTGGTAGCCCCATTTTATCAGACTTCATATTATTAGGCCCTGCCATATATCAAGTCTGATCACCATACACTGGGAGTTTCTACAGTATAAGCACACAGTTTATGCAATGGATCCATTGCATCTTCTTTGACTGCCTAACAACATGACACAGGGTTGCACCATTTTGACACTAATCAGTATATGTTTCATGGTTTTGATTGTAACTAAAAGTAAACTTGGATCATCATTTTTAAACATAAACTGGCCTCATTACTTGAGGCATATTATTTAGTTTAGTAAGGACTGAGAAGAACGGTCCAGTTGGCACACTTGAATACCTCACTGGGAGCCTCGCTGAATTCAGGGAATGAGAGCCAGAGTTTTGATAACGTTTTGTTTAAAGAGGCCCACTTTGAACACTGAAGCGCCAGCTTCACTGCTAACACTGATTACAAGGGCATTGGTTGGTGTGTAGTGTGAGGCTTATATTGTAGAAACTCTCAATGTATGGCTATTGGTCTCCAAATATGGCAGGGCCTTATCAAATTGAGACCTATTAATCTGGCTAAATGTTGTGTTTGATGAATCACCTACTGAGCTGACTACTGGTCACTAGGGCTGAAACGGGTACAAAATTTTGGACTCGAGTACCCGATAGGCAATACCCGACTCGGACTCGAGTACTCATTACTATGGCAACGCTGTAACATTAAACGGACATCTGTTAGGACATCTGTTTACCGATGCAAAAATACATAAAATTGACTTCATGATGGCTTAACTTTATCCAAACAAAGTAATAGATATAAATACTAAAATTAAACAGTGGAAAACTCAATTCGAAAGTATATAACTTATAAATGTTAGTCTCTTCGAAATAAACTGTACAGTATGATTATTACTTCGATAATGAATAAATAGGCCCAGACTGCCAGTAAATTTGCAGTTATATTCAGATACGCAGGTACATACACGATTATTTGAGTCAGAATTTTGGACTTGAGTACTCGGTAAGTATTACCCGTACTTGAGTACTCCTTTCAGCCCTACTGGTCACACATTGTTATAACCAGGGATGTGCATGTATTACATCATCACTGCTGACCTCCAGCCTCCTGGATCATCAAGCTGAAAATGTGATATATGCACCCTACCCAGCAGGCTAAAACAATCATGTGACAACTGGTAGGCTCATTGGGACAGGCATCCAATGCAAGAGGTCACCTAAAGTGCTTTGTCTGCGCTCCTTCCGCAAGATAAATTAAGCCAGAGTTATGTGGCTCTGTAAATATACAACAGAGCCACAACTAGGTCTACCCACTACCAATGTGTTTGTTGCCTGTTCCAGTGAGTTGGCCACAATTTTCATGTGATTGTTCCAGCCAGCAGTGTGCATGTATAACGTCATCACTGCTGACATCCTGGCTTACTCAGCAGAAAATGAAATCCATGTAACCTGCACTGCTTCAGGCTAAAACAGGTATGCTGTAACTAGTGGCCAGCTGGCTGAGACAGGCACCCAACACAGAGGGAGATGTAAATTTGACTGCTGCACAGGGAGTTCAATTTCATGGGCTCTGTCCATAAAATAGATGAAACTCCAGGTGTGTGGCTCTGTGTATACCCACAGTGTCTTACTCAAACCTATGCCTTGGCTCCCATGTTTTTCACTTAGGATACCCAGTACCTATGCCACAAGAATCTAGTTTAAAAAAAATAAGACCCAGATGGGCCTCTGTGTATTCTTGAATGTGAAACCTGGGTATAACTGTAAGTGCTACATCCAGACTGGTAGATCTTTTGCCAAGCGCAAGTGCTTGGGCTTTTGACGAGCAATGCCATTGGCTGTTTGACAGTTGTCATGATCTGTTGAGACCATTACAATTTTTTCAGTACTGGTACTTAATTACTACTTATTTGATAAATAAACCAGGGCAACTATTTATTATACAGAACCCCACTATCACTTTGTGCCAGGCTTGGGTCAAGTACAGGGGGTCAGTACTTGAGTACAAGTACTGCAGAATTTGTCAAGTACAAGTAAAAGTACACAATTTTTCAATGTACTTGAGTACAAGTACAGGGGTCTGTACTTGAGTACAAGTACAAGTACTTTTAATTAAAAAAGCAATTTTTTCTGAATATTTATTGATAAACCAATTGCCTATGTTATACACACTGTTACACAGTCTGATATCAGTACTGGTACACAAAAAAGTGGGTTGATACTCCATTTGTTTTAAGTTTTTTTTTTGTGATTCTAGGTAATCCAGGGTGACGGTCTTGATGGCCTTTCAGTATTCATATACACTATAACACAGTTGTATATCAGTACACAAGAAATGGTGCTTTGATGCCTATTCTGAATGACCATTCTGAATCTGCCAATTCTTTCACTTATTATATAGTGGCTTTAGAGTCTCTGTACTAGTCTGTCAGGTGTGTAAAACTCACAGCTGATCAGCTAAACAGTCCACCTGAGGGTTGTGTATAGTTAAGCTGTGACACCTCAATTCCAGATTTACTCATTACCAACTAGTGGTGGGCAGATCGAGTTTTATTGAAAGTCAGTCAGTTTCCTGCCACTTTCAAGCGCATGATTAACAAAGGCAACTATCAATTACATCATAATCATGACTTTTTTTCCCATAATGCCTATTATCTTATAGGCTAAAATTATTCTTCCGTTTTTTACAACATTCCGCGCTTCAAATAATTAGTCTTTGTTCCCATATTAACTTCCATATGTAACTGAGTATAACACAGTAGATGCGAGAACAGAGGATTTAATAAACCTCTGTGAACTGGCAGGGAGCTGCAAAATTAGCGTGGAGTTTTGTAACAAATGTACATTGCACAGTATGGGCGGTATGGCGTTAAAATGCTCCATAAATTCTCTAGGTCTATGCAGCAAGTAGATGTCCTGGATAGTGGTTTAATTCTTGTTTATTATAAATAATTAAAATGAAACTTTGAAAAGCATATCTTACTGATAATAGGAAAATATAAATAAGGCAAAACTTCTTTTCTTTAGGTAGAATTACTAAGACATGCAGGCTGGGTTAAGAAAGTACAGTTTCACAGATAATTGCATATTTCTTTATATTTGCCTGAACCGATTACTTATCGATCATCGATCGGTTTGCTTAAACCGATGATCAATTATGAAAAAGGAATCGACTCCCACCACTAATACAAACCTGACCTTCTAAGTTACCAAGGCTAATTTGCATGGGACAAACTTACTCAGCAGAACTATTAAGTCGGTAGTGTTTTCACAAGCTGTTCATATAATCAGGTCTGAGGATAGACTATTACAGATTTTTCCATGTAATAGTAATAGTTATAATAATAGAATAAAAAAATTTGAGCTGTAATAGTAATAGTAATAGAAACAGAAGGCAAAGTAATAGAGTAATACATATTACTTTCCATCACTTCCTGTGAGCCCCTTGATCATGAAGCATATCAGCAAATAATGCTGAACAGACTCAGTTCCTGTCCAGTAATTGCCCAGGATGTGCCTATTGTGGAGGCAAGTATGGGCCAGCTGCCACATTGCTGGTGACCACCAGTGCTAATTACATAAGAGTACTGGACAGAGTAGGTCACAGCCAAATAAGTTACCTGGCACAATCTGACCTTTGTTTAGTAAACCATGGATAAACACAGGCATGTTTGATGTTAAATAGTGTAGACTATTATTATTTTGACATGTCTTGTCTCACATCCATCAATCCATATGCTCTGTATTCAAAATAATTAAAAAAAAACATGTACTTGACTAGTACTTGAAATGTACTTGATTTTTCAAGTAAATTTTTAGCAAGTACAGTACAAGTACTGTACTTGGTGAAAAGTACCAAGTACAAGTACAGGCCAAGTACTGAAAATTTTGTACTTGAGTACAAGTACCAAGTACAAGTACATGTACTTGACCCAAGCCTGCTTTGTGCATCAAATGGTTTGTTATATGTTTAACTATTTGATTTATATTATTTAACATTTCATATACTATTATATTGACCATTTGTATTTTATAATTAAGTATTTCCTCATAAATATATATTGTGGTTGGCTTCATATTCACGAGGCTGAAATTTCGCGATTTCTCCATTTTTAATGTTTTGCGAGGGTTTCATTTTCACTATCTCACCAGGACCTATATCAAATCTTTGGTAAAGCCATACCTGTGTGTATCATAAAATGAGAGAAGTGATGATTTTGTGATATTCTTCTCATCTAACGATGGGCCCATACACAGTGCACATATAGAGTAAATCAAATCTAAGCGAATGTTTTCCCTATACCTCCATGGATATAATGTATTTAAAAATTTCTCACTGTTCTAACCTATTTCCATATACAAGTATTGGCTACACTAAATAAGAAGGTCATACTCAATTGGCCAATTATTCCCAAGGGTTTCATTTTCGCGATTATTTCCCAATCGCAAAATTAAAACCCATGCAAACAAAAATGTAACCACAATATTACATTATGTTACTGTCAACTTGGGTACCAAGTGCTTACTGCATAGAGCCAAGTGGCCTGTAAGCCTCACAAATGTGGCTGGCTTGGACAAAATGACAGCTGACTTTAGAAGTAAACTTTAAGAGTTTTGTGGCTCAACTCAGCTCACAAAATGTTGGCTGGCTTAAACTGACCTAAAAACCCAATTTATTCATTTGACAATGTTACAAAGTACCCCTTTTATTTGCACAAGTTATAAATATTACGTGTGACATATTGCATCCAATTATGTTCAACTAGTTTGTGGTTAAATATAAAGTATAATTTATTCTGGTGGTTTTATAAGCAAACAAATAATCACTCTGTTTCATTTCGGCAATGAAATATTGGTGGTGCCTCCTTATAAACTCGGCTTGGCTTGATCATAACTCAAATGGAGGTGGTGCAAAATGGCAGGGTGCTGAGTTCTCCTAGTGATTGACCAGAGACTTAGCATTTGATTGCCTCAGTTTGGTAACAGTACTGACAGCTGTAAAACTATGATAATGCCTAACAAAAAAATATTCCTGGTAATCATGAACACTCACACAAGTACTCCCGTCTCCAGTCTAGATTTTTAGACTTTGGTACCTTCAACATTCATAATGTTCATGACTTAAATGAGTAAATACTCCTACTAGCTGATGTCAGCTTGTCCTGACAGGATGATATCATCACCGAGGGCATTGATTGCAGTAATGTCAATGAGAGTGATGAAGTGATGCCTCATGGTTGTGAAAATCTGTTCCAGGAATGGTAACTCCTGTTTTGATTCAACAGGCATATAAAGTGTAGGAAATGGTCAATGATCAGTCGCTTATGACATGTTGACAGACCTCTGACTATCCAGGTGGTTTTACATTGATTTCAGGGATGTTTGCAAGTTGTTTGCTTTGATTGTTGGTCAAGTCCATAGTCTGAAACAGCTGCAGTGTCTGCCATCATAAATTCTCTTGTTCAGTATTAATCAAGTGAAGGACGTTTTGATTGGATAAAGTTAGGACACAATAAAACCGTATAATAAGCTCAGGTGACTATAAGTCATCTCAGCTATAGTCGTGGTCCATTGTCTGTCGTCCGTCTGTCCAGATGTCCGTCCGTAAGACTGGCACGTTTCGACACCGTTGGACCTACGAATCTGAAATTCGGCATACAGTTAGATGTCCCCAAAATCCCCTACCATGCCGAAAATTGGGTCAATAGGACTTCGTTCCTTCGAGATATAAAGGAAATACCTCAATTTTTTATTAGAAATCTATTTTTACACTTCAGGACTGCCTAATATCAAAACCGCTCATCTGGTTTTCTTCATAATTACCATAAATATTCCTCTATATAGTTCCTATTTACATGCCAGAAATTAAGTCAGTATTATTTAATTTAAAAAAGTTATGGGCCCAAACATAATGGACTTTGTAAAAAAAATCAGGAAGATATTTAGTCACTTAAGACCAAAACTGTTAAAGGTAGGGACTTCTTTTCAGTAATACAACTTTAATTAATCAAAATTTAATTGTTTACCAAAAATTAGATCAAAATCTGTTAAAAATGTTTAATTATTGGCAAAAATATAAAATTGGTACCTTAAATTTTGCCCAACTTTGGCCACGGCACGTTTTTTTCCTGTAAGAACTATGGATTTAATTTTCACAGCATGTACACATAAAGATTTGATCTGTTAAAATCTGAAATTTGAAAATAAAAGCTGCAAAATTAGGCTAGTTATTGAATTTTTTGGAGGCTCTTGTTGTATTCCCTTACATTGTCAACCAGTCCACTTTGATGACTGTAGGTCATTCAGTGCACTTCTCTATGCTCCCCAGGCTGTTGGCATAATTTTAGATGTCCCCAAAATCTCCTAACATACCGAAAATTGGGTCATTAGGACTTCGCTCCTTCGAGATATAAAGGAAAAACCTCCGTTTTCCATAAAAAAAGCCATTGTTACACTTCAAGGCTGCCTAATATCAAAACCACTGATCTGTTTTTTATCATATTAAGTATTCACATTCTATCATACATTTTCTATAAACATAAAAAAATTAGGTCAGTATTGGGTATTATTTTGAAGTTATGGGCCAAAATATAATGCAATTTTTAAAAAAATCAGGAAATATATTTACTCACCTAACATGAGAATTGCTGAACCTAGACACTTTTTTTCAGGAATATAACTTCATTTAATCAAGATTAAATTGTTTACCCAAAATTAGATCTGAATTTTGCAAATTTTTCAAGTTATTAGCATAAATAAAAAATCAATACCTTAAATTTTGTCCAACTTTGGCACTGTTGATTTAATTTTCACAGCATATATACATAAGGATTTTTTCTTTTAAAATCTGAAATTTTAAAAAAATTGATTGGAAAGAATAGCTTTTATTCACGTTTTCATACACCATGTCAAGTGTTGTTTACATCTAGCCCACCTAGTAGTACAGCTTTCACTTGCATTATGTAACCCACCCCAGGCAGCATGCCTTGGGTCAGCTTGGCCACTACCAGCAGGCTTCCCCTCTGCCCTGCACTCCCCCCCCCCCCCCCCCCCCAGATGGTGCATAAACAAGATGAATGTTATTATTTTCTGTATTTGATTCATTCTTATTCTAGGCAATGCTACATTTTAGATTTTGTATTGTACCACCAGGGTTACAATGATTAAAGTGTACATTTAATTGTGTCCACAAAGTGGTGTATTGCTATGAAAGTGTGGATGTTCATCAGATAAGTAATTCCTTACTTCAGAAGAGTAAAAACTTCACCAGGTGTGAAATTGACTATTAATTCCAGTAATAAATTAAAACTGGGATAGTAATTAGCACAATGATATTGGTTGTCCCTCATTCAACCAACAGTGTTTATACTTTATTTGAAAAGATGTTTTATTTTATCAAATTTACTGAATCTTTTATTTTATTTTGGTGAATAAAATTAAGCATGTACTGAAAACTCCAATGTGCAAAACTTTTTAATAGTGATTCAAGGAATATTCTTGTAGATGCCATGTTGTGGCATTATTTTCTTTTACATTCAGTTTAAACATTTATGATTTAAAAATAATAAAATATATGTGTATGCATTATATGACCCAATATGAGCTACACTCTGGATATATGATGATTGCAACTTTTGCAACAATTCTTATATTTTACCTTATAGTTTCAGTTTTAAGCCCTCAGCCCTTAGGCTGATGGGCTATTGTCGTCACCCAAGCTGTCCGTCCGTCCGTCCGGCGTCCGTTAACTTTTACCTTGTGAGCGGGATATCTTGAAAAGGATTCACCGTCAGAATTTTATTTCCTCAGTAAAGATGTATATCGACAAAATCTCGGTCAAGTTCGAAGATGGGTGACCTTGACCCATTTTTCTACATTTTAGAGCTGATTATAGAAAAACACTTAGATGCTTATTACTCAGGAACCATTTGGTGGATTTTCACAAAACTTACTATGATTATTGGGACTGATAATCTGTACCTGCTAAACAAGTTTGGTGGCGCCACCTACAATTTCTGATTTTTAATGAATTTTTATCGGATTTTTCAACTTTGGGCTTGTGAGCGGGATATCTCTAAAAGGTTTCACCGTAGGAATTTTATTTTTTCGGTGAAGATGTATATTGACAAAATCTCGGTCAAGTTCGAAGATGGGTGACCTTGACCTGCTTTTCAAGGTCACAGAGCTGATTATAGAAAAAACATTTAGAAGCTTATTTCTCAGGAACCATTGGGCGGATTTTCACAAAACTTACTATGATTATTGGGACTGATAATCTGTACCTGCTTAACAAGTTTGGTGGCGCCACCTACAATTTCTGATTTTTAATGAATTTTTATCGGATTTTTCAACTTTGGGACTGGGAGCGGGATATCTCTAAAAGGTTTCACGGTAGGATTTTTATTTTTTTGGTGAAGATGTATATTGACAAAATCTCGGTCAAGTTCGAAGATGGGTGACCTTGACCTGCTTTTCAAGGTCACAGAGCTGATTATAGAAAAAACATTTAGAAGCTTATTTCTCAGGAACCATTGGGTGGATTTTTACAATACTTACTATGATCATAGGGACTGATGGTCTGTAACTGCTGCACAAATTTGGGGGCGCCACCTGTAATTTCTGATTTTTAATGGATTTTTCAATTGTGGCCTTGTGAGCAGGATATCTCTAAAAGGATTCACAATAGGAATTTTATTTCTTTGGTGAAGATGCATATCAACAAAATCTCGGTCAAGTTCGAAGATGGGTGACCTTGACCTGCTTTTCAAGGTCACAGAGCTTACAATAGAATAAAACTTAGAAGCTTATTTTCAGGAAGCATTTGATGGATTGTTATGAGTCATGGTACATACCTCTCCATTTTAAATTTATAACTGAGACATGTACAGATATACATCCATGTGAGAACAGATATTTAGTACTTTTCACTGTTACCACCTCTAAACACTGTTCTTTTGGCTGAGGGCTTTTGTCAGCTTCTGCTGATATTCTAGTTTACTCTGTATATATAATGATTGCAACTTTTGCAACAATTCTAATATTTTAACTTATATTTTCAGTTTTTTTATTAAAAATTTATAAAACCTGTCAATAAAAAAATTATTCAGATAAAAACATCTTAATGGAAAAAGTGGATATGCTTAAAAAAAATAGGCTTATATATAAACTTAAATGCATTATTCCCTTGAAAGTGAAATAAAGGTATTAGTCCATTCTGTCCACTTGCCTGTCCATCTGTAAATTTTCATATGCATCATGGTATCTCAAAACTTTTACTGTTTTTCTACATGACAGTCTTGTCAGAGTATTAGTTTGCAATCATATATTTAGAACTTTACTATTTATAACCAAGTAGGAGGGCCCCTTTCCTCTTAGCTTTTCATATTCTTATATAAATGAAAAACATTACAATAGAATATTTCTACATCCATCTTCATGCTGCCCTCACTTTTCCCTTCTCTGAACCCCATTGCAAAGTCAGCCTCAGTAAGCAAGAACAAGATGAAACAGATATATTCATACTTTAATATTTTGTATAACTATTTGTCCATAGGTACCGTTGTACATGCCAGAAATTATGTCAATATTGTGTAATATGTAGACATAGTGGGCATCACAATAATGTACCTTGTCAAGTCTAAAGAGATATTGTTTCATACAGTCACAAATTCATAAATCACTTCATCAGCATAGTTAATCATAACATCATATCTGTCAAATTGAAAGTTTGCAGACTACCATACACTTTAGATCCTTCAACAAATAGCCTTATCATCATTCTACTACTGCCTATTACTGCTGTCATTGCATTCGTATTTGCTCAAATATATCACAATTTTTGACCCCTCCTAAATAAATAAAAAATAAACCACTATATTTTACTCTTAATCCATCAGTCAGGTAATTTCATTTATCATTTACTCACATATTACATTACATTCCTTTATAATAGCCCAACATGTCCATGATATTCATAAGCTTTATCGACTCGATATAGTATCACAGTGGAGGAACATTTATAGTCCAATCACGATCAGCTGAGCGCCGTGACCCATGGGTCCCTTGTTTTAACATGGGGTCCATGTACTCTCTTGCTGAGTTGCAGGTATTGGTATATAGGTTCATCCTCCCTGTTATATATTTTGCAGTTTCAATATATATCACTTTGTTGAGTTTTAGTTTCATGAAGGCAACAGAGAAACAAGATACTTTGCTGCATTCAGTTTTTAGTTTTAATACTGATAGTCCTTACCATAACTTTTTACATAATAGCTGTAATTTAAAAAAAAAATGAGAAAATCCACCAAGTTATAGTAAGTCTTTATGAAAATTGTGTAAAATGCTGAGTTCAATTTTGATTAGAACTGTCAGTTGTGATGTTCCATCAGAATATTGAATTGTGCATCTAGTTAACAAAGACTTGTGAAAGTTACTATCTGATCCTTGGAAAGTCCTTAATATTTATTATGATAATTATTTGTATGATGACATCATTATGTCATATTTCTGTATGCCCTCATCACTTGTAATATTTCTGCATTATGCCATCACTGTGTCATTTTTCTGAATGACCTCATCACCTGTTATATTTCTACATGACACTATCACTGTCATATTTCTGCATGACACCATCACTGTCATATTTCTGCATGATGCCATCACTATGTCATATTTCTGCATGACGCCATCACTGTCATACTTCTTCATCACACCATCACTGTGTCATATTTCTGCATGATGCCATCACTATGTAATATTTCAGCATGACACTATCAAAATGTCCTATTTCTGTATGAGGTCATCAATATGTTATATTTCTGCATGACGCCATCACTTGGTCATATTTCTGCATGATGTCATCACCATGTTATATTTCTGTACGACTGAATTACTATGTAATATTTCTGTATGAACCTATCAATTTGTTATATTTTTGTATGACACCATCACTATGTCATATTTATGTGTAACATCATCACCATATCATAAATCTGTATGATGTCATCACTATGTAATATTCCTGAATAAACTTATCACTTTGTTATTTTTCTGTATGACGTCATCACTATGTCATATTTCAGTATAGCATCACTACATCATATTTCTGTATGATGTCAACACGATGTCATATTTCTGTATGACGTCATTGCGGTTATATTTCTGTATAGCATCACTGTTGTATTTTTGTGTTACAGAGTTTGAGAATGGCTAGCTCTTCAGAGGGGGATTCAGTTCCTTCACAGCCCAACTTCTTTTTGAAATTGTTCCGTAGGATAGGAGAGGTAAGCTACTACAAATATGTTTTTAAAACAAATACTCTGCACCACAATCATGGCACAATGTTGAGCATGTAACAGCAAAGGTCATGGATAGATTGCAATACATAGCCAGATATCATATAACTATTAATAGGCATCTGTGTTTTGATACATTGATATTTTATCATTCAAACTTACAATGTAAAGGGGCGTCAGGTATTTAAAAGTGATCTCTCAGTGTCAAATAATAAGTGCAACATAAATTGCTGTTTGTCAAAAACAAGTTACAAGGCATCTGATGATTCTGATTGGATAATCATTGTATCCATTTGTAAATGACCCCCTAAGTGTATAATCCAGATCATTATAGGCTACAATAAGATATAAGCTTAGCATTTATCCTAGTATGAAGTGACCTGTTTCTTATAACATTTTGTTTTCTGTTACAGCTACATCAGCTTAGTTTAGATAAAGCTACACCGTATGTTACTGGGCGCTGGGTTGCCTGGGTTACGCTCATCACACTTTACTGTATTAGGGTTTACATTCTACAGGTAAGTATTCTATTGTTCAGGGTCTATTTTTTCACATTTTTAATTAAGATATTTTTTGGATAATGATTTTTTATTGGTCCTGCTATAAATGTTGATTCAATATTATAAGAAACCTGTTTGAAGTGGGTTGTACATATGGGGAAGTTCTGACAATTCTATCAGAAAATGCCAGTTTTACCCATTCCTGAACATCCTTTAATGAATTTCTTGATCAAGCAAGAGGAATATATGCTTAAGTAGGTCTACACTTTTTTATAACATTGTAAATATTACATCTAATAGGTTTTACATATTCTTTGTAAATTCTAATTCAGGATTGTGTTACACACTTAATTTAACAGGGATTGCATTTTTAATTACCTATAAACAAATAAAAAATACCTTGACTACCTTTTTAAAGCTTAAAGAAATTACTAACTTTTTTTAAATATCGGAAAGATGTGAGGAAGTCATGTTTGAGCCCTTAATTTTTAATATGTCTCTATAACTGATGTTAATCTTTATGTATTTCAGGGCTGGTATATTGTGACATATGCTTTGGGTATTTACCTGCTCAACTTGTTCATAGCCTTCCTCACACCAAAAATAGATCCAGCTATAGTGGATGATCTGGGTAAGTTGTACCAATCTCTTTCAGAATTTTTCAACTGTCTCTGAGAATACAGGATTATGTTTTTTTGCAAAATGCACAGGCCTTGCTAATTTGATTTAGAAATACATAAATTGCCATGAGGGTCTGGTCTGTAGACATTAGGAATAAATGTCAAATGTATGAATGTATATATATATATATATATATATATATATATATATATATATATATATGTGATAATGTTTTTGTTTTATTTGCTTAACATAAAAAAGTTTTTTTAGAGTTGCTTTTGGTTTTTAGCTCAGCTGACTTTCAGTCAAGCTGAGCTATAGCGATCACTCTTTGTCCGTCGTCCTTCTGTCCGTCTGTCTGTCCGTCCGTCTGTCCGTCTGTCCATTAACCTGGCACAAATCGTAACCGCTGGACTTAGAATCTTGTAACTTTACATTCTGAGAGGTCAATGAAAAATCTCCTTGGAAACCAGAAATTAGGTCTCTGTTACCCATATCCTTCGAGCTATAGGGACCCAAAGTACCCCCCAGAAAAGTCAAAAATTTCATACAAAAACTTCAATATCTCATTAACTACTTGACTCCTGGTCATAATATTTGGCATACATAATGATCATGAGATGTTCCATCAGTTCCTGAGGACTGGTGGCGCCACCTGTATTTTTCGATTTTTTACGAATTTTTTTCTCTATTTTTGTTATGTTTAAAAATGTGAACATCTGTTAACAAGGCACAAATCGTAACGACTGGACCTAGAATCTTCATTATCGACAAACTGAGAGACCTATGAAAAGTCTCCATGGAAACCAGAAATTAGGTCTCTGTTACCCATATCCTTCCAGCTATGGGGCCCCAAAGTACCCCCCAGAAAAGTAAAAAATTTCATGCAAAAACTTCAATATCTCATTAAATACTTGACTGATGGTCATGATTTTTGGCATACATATTGATCATGAGATGTTCCATCACTTCCTGCAGACTGGTGGCGCCACCTGTATCGTTCAATTTTTTACTAATTTTTTTCTCAATTTTTGAGACCTTACAAAATGTGAACATCTGTTAACAAAGCACAAATCATAAAGACTGGACCTAGAATCTTAATTCTTGACACACTGAGAGGTCCATGAAAAATATCCTTCGAAACAAGAAATTAGGTCTCTGTTAACCATATCCTTCGAGCTATGGGGCCCCAAAGAACCCCCCAGAGTAGTAAAAAATTTCATACAAAATCTTCAATATCTCAATAACTACATCACTGATGGTCATGATTTTTGGCATACATATTGATTATGAGATGTTCCATCAGTTCCTGCAGACTGGTGGCGCCACCTGTATTGTTCGATTTTTCACGATTTTTTCCTCTATTTTTGAGACCTTTAAGGATGCTGTCATCTGTTAACGTGGCACAAATCGTAACGACTAGACCTAGAATCTTCATTCTTGACACACTGAGAGACCTATGAAAAGTCTCCATGGAAACCAGAAATTAGGTCTCTGTTACCCATATTCTTTGAGCTATGGGGCCCCAAAGTACCCCCAAGAAAAGTAAAAAATTTCATACAAAAACTTCAATATCTCATTAACTTCTTGACTGATGGTCATGATTTGTGGCAAACTATTGATCATGAGATGTGTCATCACTTCCTGCAGACTGGTGGCGCCACCTGTATGGTTGGATTTTTTATGAATTTTTTTCTCTATTTTTGAGACCTTTAAAAATGTGAACATCTGTTAACAAGGCAAAATTGTAAAGACTGGACCTAGAATCTTAATTCTTGACACACTGAAAGGTCCATGAAAAATCTCCTTGGAAACCAGAAATAGGGGTCTCTGTTACCCATATCCTTCGAGCTATGAGGCCCTAAAGTACCCCCCCAGAGTAGTCAAAAATTTCATACAAAAACTTCAATATCTCAATAACCACATCACTGATGGTCATGATTTTCGGCATACATATTGATCATGAGATGTTCCATCAGTTCCTGCAGACTGGTGGCGCCATCTATATTGTTTGATTTTTTACGATTTCTTCCTCTATTTTTAAGACCTTTAAGGATGCTGTCATCTGTTAACGTAGCATAAATCGTAACGACTGCACCTAGAATCTTCATTCTTGACACACTGAGAGACCTATGGAAAGTCTCCATGGAAACCAGAAATAAGGTCTCTGTTACCCATATCCATCGAGATATGGGGCCCCAAAGTACCCCCCAGAGTAGTAAAAAAATTCATACAAAAACTTCAATATCTCAATAACTACATCACTGATGGTCATGATTTTTAGCATACATATTGATCAAGGGGTGTTTCATCAGTTCTTGCAGACTGGTGGCACAACCTGTATTTGTTCGGGTTTTTTTTATGATTTTTTCCTCTATTTTTGAGACCTTTAAGGATGCTGTCATCTGTTAGCGTGGCACAAATCGTAACGACTGGACCTAGAATCTTCATTCTCGATACACTGAGAGACCTATGAAAAGTCTCCATGGAAGCCAGAAATTAGGTCTCTGTTACCCATATCCTTCGAGCTATGGGGCCCCAAAGTACCCCCCAGAGTAGTCAAAAATTTCATACAAAATCTTCAATATCTCAATAACTACAACACTGATGGGCATGATTTTCGGCATACATATTGATCATGAGCTGTTCCATCAGTTTCTGCAGACTGGGTGCGCCACCTCTATTTTTTTCAAATTTTTACGATTTTTTTTTCTCTTTTTTTGAGACCTTTAAAGATGTGGTTATCTGTCAACAGGGTACAAATTGCAACAACTGGACCTAGAAACTTCATTCTTGTCATGCAAGGAGGCCCATGAAGAGGGCCTGTGGAAACTTGAAATTAGGTCTCTGTTACCCATATCCTTCAAGCTATAGGACTCTGAAGTATCCCTCAGAATAATGGACAATTTGATACAAAAGCTGAAGTATCTGAACAACTCATGTGGAGATCACCATGATTCTTTGCATGGATATTGACAATTAAGTGTTTTTATTAGTTTCTGCAGATTGGTGGAGCCACCTGTATTTTTGTATCCTCCAAAACGAAGTTTTGCAGATACTATGTTTTTGACTGAGTTCCTCCACAGCTGCCACGTTTGTTTCCAGAGAGCTCCTCTGAGAAAAATGGACCGATTTTTCCAAAACTTACACCAATTATCTAGTCACATGTGAACTAGTGCCTAACCAATTTGTGTTGACCTCTGACCTTTCCCCTCTATCCAGCGTCCATTTGTGCGTCTGTTTCCACACATAAACCCTCATATCTCGGGAACCGATTGACCAATCAGGAAATAAAATTTATACAAATGTAGCCCTTGGATTGCTTTATAACATACACAAAAATGGTGGCCCCTCCTGTAACCATGTTTGCACAGTGTCCATCTGTTCATCTGCCTTGGGTTAAAATCACTCATATCTCTGCAGTGAATTGACTAATTCACCTGAAATTCGGCATGCATATACATCCAGGATAGCTTTTTGATTTTATGACAGATGGCACCACCTACATTCACGTTCAAGCTGATCACATCCAAGCTCATATCTCAGGAACCGTTTGACCAATTGGGCCAAAATTTTGCATGTGTATAGATATCACATAGCTGTTTATCATATGCAAAACTGTTTTTGCACAGCGTCTGTCTGTTTTCTGCCGTGGGATGTCACTCATATCTCGGCAGTGGTTTGACATATCTGCCTAAAATTTTGCAGTTTTATACATCCTGGATAGCTTTCTTGATTTTATGACAGGTGGCGCCACCTACTTTCTAGTTTACGCTGCAGACATCCGAGCTCATATCTCGGGAACCGTTTGAACGATTGGGCCAAAATTTTGCATGTGTATAGATCTCCCATAGGTCTTTATCATACACAAAACTGGAGGGGCCACCTGCAACCATTTTTGCACAGCGTCTGTCTGTTTGTCTACCGTTGGCTAAAATCACTCATATACATGTAGTGGTTTGACTTTTCTGCCTAAAATTTTGCATATGTATACAACTTGGACAGCTTTCTGGATTTGTGGTAGGTGGCACAACCTACATACACATTTACGCTGCAGACATCCATGCTAATATGCAACATACCTCACTATTTCCCCTTGCCACTCAATCCATGCCTCACTTCAACCGTTCCACTCTGATTTTAGCGGATACACGTGGTCACTTGTCGGCTACCCGTATTCTAGTTTTTAACGTTTACACATTTTTTCTCTATTTTTGAGATATATAAATAAAGACTAAATCTTGGCCTGTTGGTTAATCTGTTTGATGCTTCAGTTGAATGGGTATATACTACCATTCTGATGATAAAATATCCTTTAGCGAATCTCTTCCCTGTCAGCTGAGCGACATGACCCATGGGTCACTTGTTACCAGTGTTCTGTCACTTAATTTTTTGTTTTGTTTGTTTTTATTTTCTGAGGTGATGTAATGATGTTAAAATATATCTCAGTATAACATGTTAACATTCTTCTCATGCAGATGTATATATACAGTCAGTAGACTGTATATTAAACAAACAGCAGAGTTCTTTTATCTTGGTTATTTTTTTCAGAGGATGGACCTTCTTTACCGACAAAAGCAAACGAAGAATTTAGGCCTTTCATGAGGCGATTACCTGAATTTAAATTTTGGTAAGTTCAGGTAAAATATTCCTAGTATACTCAGGGCCTGGGAGTTAAAATTTTATAGAATCTTAGAGGGAATAATTATACTGATATTTGATGAATGTAAGGCCAAAAAAGTCCAAAATAAAGATAATATTGATAATACCATGTGAAACATTCATTATCTCATTCTGGCTTTGCAAATTTGTTTGATATACATATATGAATTTGTTAAGTGTGAATTGACATTGATTAACTCCACCCCCCCCCCCCCCCACGTTCTTTACACAGCGCTTTAACTATAGGCCTACTCCCTATATCGTAAGCGCTGTTTTTTATGATCTTGTATCCTGAATTGCTTCACCAGAGGGGAGCACTGTATTCATGTCTAATCAGATGAGACCTTGTGCTGGACGACACAGCCAAGCAAGGAATACATGGAGCCAGTCATGTTCATTGCGTTTTGAGTGACAGCTCATTGCCCCGGTAACCGTCTGAACAGGCCACAGGCTCAAAGAGAATTGCCCCAGACATGGTTTGCTTAGGGCCTTGGGCACATAGGATGCCCGGCAGGGGAGTTTTTATTCAAACTAAACGTAAAAACAAAGGCTGCATGCACACCTCACTGGCTGGTTTCAGTTCTACAGACAACAGATACATGGCTACACTAACACGGTCATTGATGCGAGAATACAGAGGGAGCAATTAGAATTTGACCGTTAACTCTCATCAAGCGGCGCTTGAAGTGCAGCTATGGTCGGAGCCAGGATGCCTGTCGAGTGTTTGTTTATTGGCATCCGGTTGGCTGCTTGTCACATCATATGCACATTTTTTTTTCAGCGAACAACGAACTGCCATATGGTGTCTAAATATATCATAAACGGTCAAAACTGGCAGCGTAAAAATCAGTTGCTTCTTTTGAAGCGCAAGATTTCCGCTGCCTCGGGAGCGTACCCCCCCCCCCCCCCAATTTGCTAGGTTACATGTTGACCTTCCAAGATAAATTTGGCGTTAAACTGAGTCTGAAATCTATGTCTATGCATTAAGTTAATTTACAACACCTGGAGTGATTAAATTATTTGATTTAGTGAAGGATTTCTCCATCTTACTTTAAGTAAGTCTCTCCTTCCTTTAGCAGACTTACTGCAGACCAGCCAACAATTATGGTTAATTATATCAATTTTTTATAAATGAACAGCTGTTTCAGCTTTTTCCAATATGAAATAAAATCCCTGCTTTGTCATTTTTACATCTCTGGAAGAAATCTTTTATGAAGATGGAAAATCTGTAAATAACATTCCATAGTGACTGAAACATACCGGTAAGGCCAGTCTGTTAAGTTCCTCATTTCTGTGTTTTCAGGTACAGTGCTCTAAAGGCAGTGGTGATAGGCATGGTGTGTACATTTTTTGACGCCTTGAACGTTCCTGTGTTCTGGCCTATTCTTGTGATGTATTTCATAATTCTCTTCACCATCACAATGAAGAGACAAATAAAGGTCAGTATGTTGATGAAATACCCCATCATAATGTCAGTTTGACAACCAAAGAACAAACAATATATACTGCCATACTTTAGGTTGGCATCCAAAATGTATTCAGTGCTCTGCAAATATAGAAAAGAACATATTTTTGTGGTTAAAAATTAACCAGTATAAAAAGTACTTTTTCAAGACCCTCCTTGGTTTGGAACTGTGTTGAAAACTTCATATTTACAGATAGAGTTTCTCACCTGAATTACCTTCTCATCAAAGTTAATGCATATTTAATGAGGTCAGGGGTTTCCAGATACATGACGGGCGTATTATGCACATTTTTGCAATGCTCTTGTTGTATTAATCATTACTTAATCGTTGTTTGTGGTTAAGTTTTTCAATGTATCAGGTCTGCATCTTTACATTCAGTACGGTATATATGAATTTGTCATCTTTTTTATCATACTCAAATTCTGTACCCAATGCATGTTACATAATCTTAAATCAAACATTATCAGTTGGCCAAGATTACTAAGCAGCTTCTTGAACTGTTAATTGTAAGAATATACTTGAAATCTGAATGTATATTTTTTTTTCTTTTTCAGCATATGATCAAGTACAGATATTTGCCGTTCTCCCATGGGAAAACCGTATACAAAGGAAAGGATGACTCCGGTAAAGTGGTTCCATCATAACTGAACAATCATATTAAGGCCTAGGTGCTGCATTCATGATATAAACAACTACTGTGTGTTAGGACGGGCAGTTGATTAAAAGTCCTATATTCACAATACATGTACAGGTACAGGGACAGCTCCCCCATATGGACACTTAATTCACAAAAGCACCTCTTTAGTATGGATGCTTCAGACGGTCATGTGACAGATATGTTCGGAGGTTTGTAACCTCCTTAATGTTGCCATATCTCTATTACGGGCATCAACCCTAATTTTTTCAGTGTCCATAATTTTGAGGTTCCACTTTTGTGTGTTTCATGGCTGGAAACTTACTGATTATCATCGTGAGTGACAGGATTTGATACAGGGAGGTAGATGCAGTTTGTAACTGGTTGCACCACACAGAACTGATCATTTGACTGAAATAAGTCAGCCACTGAATTGCTGTAACATTACAAATTCATTGTTGTACTTATCAGTGATATTGGTAATATCTTTTTTTTTTTTTTTTCATTTTTCACATTATTTTGTTGTCAAACAAATAATTGTTTTAAGCAAAAATGTATTTCCTAAACATAGGCTAGTAATCAGTTTGTAAATTTTAATGGTAGCTGGTTCTACAGTCAAGTGACGATAGTCATAGAAATACTGTTGCCATACAGATAATGGAGAGGAAGTCGGCAAAACTTAGTTTTTCAGAAAATATTCCCACTAGAGGTACTAGTGTGTGTTCATTAAAGGGTTCACATGAGACCCAAGTAAAACCTATTTTACCCAACCTAATGGGTATTATTTCCATGGTCTTTAACAACACATTACCCAAGCTTTTTCCCCATGTTAATTTACTTATCAAGCTGGGCCCAAGCTTAGATTCATTCTAATGGTCAGCAAAAAATTGTACACACATTTTTAAATATTTATAGCAAGCTAAGTGGCTCTGACCATATCACCCCTGTCTTAAAGAAGCCATTTACTGCTCTCACATTAACTCATGTCTGTCTGTGCTGAGCACATCACTCCAGTCAATAAAAATAAGGGGTAAAACATAGGAATATTGGGCAATAACTGGGTTACCCAGCCTGGGTTTTACCAGGGTGTTGGGTAAAACCTGTTAACCATGGTTCACTAGAGTTGAACTTGCAATCACCAAGTTTGTGCAATGCATTATTTTACACAAGGCAAAACAAGGCCTATTATTCGTACTAGTAACATACTTCTAATGACTAGAGACAGAGAGCTTAACCCAGAATATTACAATTTTTCTGTAAAAGCACACACACAAAAAATAGCTCATACAAATAAATGTTTTTAATGTTACTTTTTCAAGTTTTGCTGTTGCCAGTTCTGTTGTTGACAATACTTCAGTTTTATATTCAGTTGACTGCAGATGTAACTGAAGCTTGTGTGTCCTGTGTCTGTCTGTGTTATGTTAAATAGTTTGCCCGAAAAAAGGTTAATGACCAATTTTACTCTTGCTGGTTGCACAGTAATCAGTGGGCAGTTTTACTGAGAGAAGATAATATATGTTACACAGTGTTTGATGTTTTTGTGTCTTGCAAAATAAATGATGTCACTGAATATTAAGCAGTTACATTACCTTCATGATTAGCCAATGAGTCTTACTATAATTTTGGGATTTGGGCATGGTAAAAAAAAGTGTTATTCCACTATAAACTCTGCTGATACACCTCCCTTTGCCTCCAAACTCCCTCTGTAGCTAGATTATCACCTGAACACTCTTCTTTGTGTCTTCCTAGTCTTATCCTTTCTTCCTTATTGGACCCTGACAGATTTACTGCTTCCAGATTTTGAAACATCTTGGGGCTGGCATTAACTTTGGATACATACTAAAACCCAGATGTAACAGGTGGCATGTAAAAATTACGGGTATACCACCAGTGTATGAAAATAAGATATCCCCTTAGCCTAAATTTCATTATTATGATGATTTATGAGATTTTTTATATTATGAGAGGTTTGACCAAACTGTTGGCTCGTATCAGCTTCCCAGTTCTCTCTCTCTCTCACTCTCTCTCTAATATATATATATATATATATATATATATATATATATATATATATATATTCATATAAGATTTGGTACACTAGGTCAAAACATTGAACACATAATGATCCATGTTTCTGCTTGAAAGAAGATCCTTTACCCCGCAGAAAAGCTGTTGCTTTCAGATTATATTTTATTGTTGTACATTCCCAGTAAGTAAGAAAAAATGTACATATCGGTACTCTTAATCTGTCAAAATGTAAAATTAGCCAAAATATTGTTACTGCTTAGGAGTCCTTACAAGTTGAATCTTCTTCATGTGTAATGCTGAGAGGTGTGTGGTTAAAGTTCTTAACTTGGTTTATGGCGTAGTGTATTGTTAATGTACCGACTGAATTTTTCTGGATGGACATTGAAACTGTACACATATACATATTATAGTTGGTACGCAACCGCAAGAAGATCTCTAATCATGCAGGATAGCCAGGCAGGACAGAATAAGACCCAACATTGGCAGATTGAAACATGGTATGTCCAACTACATAAATAAATCAAAACATTAAAAATGTTCTTATATGCTGCACTGGCTTTAATACTTACATTTGCAGCTTAAATTGAATAGTTTAAATTGTGCTGTAAAAGAAAACGGGCTATAATGGCACATGTCTTATTTTGCACTGGTTGTCCAACTTATTTAGTTTTCATAACACGGCTCTTTAGTCTTAGTTAACCACCCAGGTAAGTCCTAGTTATCCAATGATGAAACAATTGCATTACAGTTTGAGTGCTAGAGCACCCGTAACTGAAATGACAGGTGACTTACCTAATTATTGCTTCCAAGATTCATGAAAAGCGAACTTTGTTATTGAACTTAGCTTTCTCATTTAAATTTTTCTTGCTGGTCCATGGGGCACCAAACATGGATAATTTGCTATCAAGTAAAGCTTACCATACTAATTTGTTGTCAGTGTATTACTGCTTACATTACATTTTGTTAACATTACTATTTTCATTACCAATGTTTTTGAGTTTGAGTCTCCTTTTTTTGAATTTGTGCATTTTCTGGTCTGCAATCTTATTTGTCATTCAGATACATGTATTTATTACTATTTTTGTTGTAAATTCTTCTGTGGAATATTGCACACACAAACACACCCAGTACACCACATTGGTGCTAAATGGGTTTGGAATAATTATATCATGTTTTGTGTACCATACCTCATGTAAAAGAAACAATAAAATGTTGTGAAAAGTATGTTACAGAATTATGTTTCTAGGCATTGAACCTGTCATCCATTGCCTGGAAATAATATGCATCTTGCATAAAACAGGCATTAAACATATATTATACATATACATGTATAGTGGACCCAGAAAGCTGTCATGTACATATAACACAATAGACCGATTCCTGGTTTTTTTTGTACTCGCAAGTTCTCCCAGGTAACAATGAGATGGAAACAAATCTGTAATTCATGTTGTGTTTGTCAAATTGCTTTATGGCCAAAATTATACAGCAAATCTGCTGCTTCAGCACAAAAATAAATAATTTATTTTCAAAAACCTGTTCATGGTATTGACAAGATGAGTTTACTTGCGGGTGTTGACACCTGCAATAAGTCATGGAAACTAAATGAATTGATATAAATTCTGTTATAGAATCACTTATGGAAGACTTTGGGACTAGAGAATAATAAGTATTGGTTCTGCTGTCCATACTTCTATTAGTTAATAAGACTCATGAATGTTTAAATGGGTGGATAGGGAAAGCAGTACATTGGGTCAATGACATGTGCATGATTTCATAGTTTGGATATTTTATAAAATATCCCCATCTAGATTGATATATTCTTTGAAGGCTATTTGATATTACACCATGATTGTAATGATTAATTATTGTTTAATTGTATCTTTACCTCCAGATAAAAGAAAAACATGTCATTGGTTATCATACTGTCAGTTTTATAATGCATGGGATTTGCAAGTCATTAAGTGTGCACTTTGACATGTATCATCAGTGTTCACAAACAGTCACACACTTATACACAGGGCATGGTGAAAGTTCAGAATTCCAGGATTACCAGATAAACATTGATAACCAATATGCTGTCTGTGCTTGGCAGATTTCCTTTCACAGTATATGGATATTATTGGGCTGTTATAACATATAATTTGAGTGGTTTTACTGCTTTAAAATGTTGAATTGTCTTTTATTGAACATTTAACAGTATTTTCACTTATAAAACACTAGCACCCTGTACTGGTTTCCTGAAATGTAATAACCAAAAGTCTGGAAATAAAATGAAAGAATAGTTTTATTGGCACTCCCAGTGTCCAGTCAGAAATCACTGTTTGTCTTTGCAATGACACATCTCTGCAGATTCATGCAGCTGCCACCAGAGGGCTCTTTTGTCTGGTGCAGCCCACTAGAGCACCCCATGGTGGAGTTTGTGGTATTTACCAAATATTAGTAATTTTAAAAGATCCAAAACTGTATCAGATTGACCAAGTACCTAGGCCTTAATTTAGGAATAGTGAGTAAAAATGACTGATATTTCAAGGTATGTATGTCGTCCTTGTGCAGCCAGCTCTTTCATTCACAAGTATGTTACCTAGCAACTGAAACTAGGGGAGGGGCCAGGCAGCATGACAGTAGGGTCAGTTGGTATGTCAGTCATAGACCATATTAAGCATTTATATCATCATTAGCAGGTCATACAGGTATCATTGTACAAATGTATTTATTATCTTTGTCAAGTAATCATTAAATTTGAATTTTAATTGAAGATGTATGTTTATATAAGTTAGAACAAGTATTAGAATATGATAGTTTCATTGCTGTGTATTGGTTTATTTTTATTAATTGCCTTATAGCAAATTTACCAAGCGCATTATTTTCATCATGGTTCTAAGCAACATAGTCATTACCTTATGGAGCTCATTTAAATAGAAACAAAATATAGGTTCTGGTGTGAAAGTAACCTATTTATGAATAACTAATGTTTTCTTAGTCTGCTTTTTTGATAGATACATTTTCTCTCTACTTCTGCTTATATATTATTAATTAGTCTGATGTGAAAAGTCAAATCTTTGAGGCATTCACAACATTTATTATTGGCCTTATAGGTCAAATAACTGTTGTAGGGATTGCCAATAAATTGGAAAAGTTTTAACATTCCCCACTAGAGGAGTCCTGATGAGTTTATGAGAGGCCCTCTGGGGGTGAATGGGGTGTGGTTGCATGGTGTTGTGTGTGGTGGACACCAGATTAGCTGTCTCTTCAATATGGGAGCATCATTGGTAACATTTTCTTCTGATAACAGACAAAAAAAAGTGCAGCTCATGCAAGGTAACAGAATTAAAATTGCACTTTCACTACAGCAGACTGCTTAGTTGTGTAGTGACAGATATGTTTATATTCATATGTGTGAATCTTGCTCGAAACCTAGAATGGTATGCTTGCCTTTCCATGTAACCACAGAAACATATTTCATTTCATTGGGTGAATTGTAGGAAAACATGGCCAACATTTCAAAGGTCCATCTGCAGTGTTCATGAGACAGCTAAACTTGCCCAACATGCAGTAATTATGGTACTGCTGGTAATTTTTAAGACTCCATCTCTATATATTAAATACCATGATGTAGAGCAGGTATGACTCATCCGTGTTTCACTATACACACGTCAACAATATACTAGTATATATATGTATCAATACACACTCAAGTTTCAGTATTGTTTGAAAAGCCCAAATTTGCTATGCTTGACAATATCAAGGAAATAGTTGAAAAAATCCTCCTTAATGATTTTATGAACAGAGAACAAATTTACATGAATGGTGAAGCTACCTTAATTTGTTATTTTTGCATTATCTTTTAGGAAGTGTACTGGTGCAGCTGTTTGACGCTTCTAAAATCTTGAACATACAATGTATCATGGTTTATACCATATGGCCAGGGTGTATTGAGATTCAATGGTGAATTAATTCACAATATGCAGGTAACGTTTTAAAACCAGACGCAGGTGAACGTTAAGATCACATGGAGCAGTGTGGTTTTGTAAATTGTTATTAATCACCAGGTTTGATAATTGAAGTTTAACGGACAGGATCTTAAATTGTAGAGTATGATACGAGATCACCTACATGTGTATAAATCACATCTTGATGCAGTTTGCAGATAATCATTCTATCAGTTTTGTTTTCATTATATGTAAATGTGTCGAACTGTAAAATCTAATTGAATAAATGTATTCAGTAATGCCACACAAGACTTCCTTATTCTGTTTTAAGCTATGTTACTGTTAAGCTTGACAGCCAACTTGAATTAGAATAGACATTAGTGCTTCTTTATGAATTCAAACATTTTTCCATGTTACCTTAACTAAACAGCTTCTTTGCCTTCAGCATAATGGCTTTGCACATGCTGTAAACATGTCTTGATGCCCTCCTTGTGTGACATTATTTTAAGGAAATCCACCATGTTTTACCAGCCCTCTCATTCTCATACATGCTCTCATTTGCCCATGCATATATTGAAATAGTAGTGTTAGTACTGATACTTCCAAACCTATTACAAATGACAAAGAGTGCACATTACCAATTCTGGTGTAGTTCACGATTCCTGATAGATGGCACTGCAGTAGCCTCTTTGCAAAGTAATGTTGAATTTTCTCAATAGTCCCTTTGCAATGTAATGTTGAATTTTTCAATAGCCCCTTTGCAAAGT
This sequence comes from Sipunculus nudus, assembly GCA_026874595.1. Lineage (NCBI taxonomy): Eukaryota > Metazoa > Annelida > Sipuncula > Golfingiida > Sipunculidae > Sipunculus > Sipunculus nudus. The sequence continues at coordinate 14,237,274 of CM049320.1, read as the reverse complement.
AATGCTGTTTTTCTGAATAGCCCCTTTGCAAAGTAATGTTGAATTTGTCAATAGTCCCTTCCAATGTAATGTTAAATTTCTCAATAGCCCCTTTGCAAAGTAATGTTTTTCTGAATAGCCCCTTTGCAAAGTAATGCTGAATTTCCCAATAGTCCCTTGCAATGTAATGTTGAATTTCTCAATAGCCCTTTTGCAAAGTAATGTCGTTTTTTTCAATGGCCCCTTTGCAAAGTAATGTTTTTCTGAACAGCCCATTTGCAAAGTAATGCTGAATTTCTCAATAGTCCCTTTGCAAAGTAATGTTTTTCTGAATAGCCCCTTTGCAAAGTAATGTTGTATTTCTCAATAGCCCCTTTGCAAAGTAATGTTTTTCTGAACAGCCCCTTTGCAAAGTAATGTTGAATTTCTCAATAGCCCCTTTGCAAAGTAATGTTTTTTCTGAATAGCCCCTTTGCAAAGTAATGCTGAATTTCTCAATAGTCCCTTGCAATGTAATGTTGAATTTCTAAATAGCCCTTTTGAAAAGTAATGTTGTTTTTCTCAATAGCCCCTTTGCAAGGTAATGTTTTTCTGAATAGCCCCTTTGCAAAGTAATGCTGAATTTCTTAATAGTCCCTTGCAATGTAATGTTGAATTTCTCAATAGCACACTTGCTAAGTAATGCTGAATTTCTCAATAGTCCCTTGCAATGTAATGTTGAATTTCTAAATAGCCCTTTTGAAAAGTAATGTTGTTTTTCTCAATAGCCCCTTTGCAAGGTAATGTTTTTCTGAATAGCCCCTTTGCAAAGTAATGCTGAATTTCTTAATAGTCCCTTGCAATGTAATGTTGAATTTCTCAATAGCACATTTGCTAAGTAATGTTGAATTTCTCAATAGCCCCTCTGCAAAGTATTGTTGAATGTAGCAGGATATCTCGGGGGGGGGGGGGGGATATTGAAAACAACCCCGCCTTAGGATACACTTGGCATCATTCCTAGCCGTTCAATACCACTGAGGGCGTTTCAGAGACAGCCACAGAGTCTGACAAAAGATGAGTGGGACCACTGTCCATTGATTATGCTGCATCTGGAATTTGATAAGATTTAATTTATACTTATGACCATCTCTGTAAACAGCCCCTATTTTGGGCACCCCCCCTTATGCAATGAAAATATGGATATAAACAAGACAATCAGCCTGCGTGTGTGGTGAGAATGACATTCCTTGGCCTTTTTCATTAAAAGGTTAAAGGGGATCTTTAGCTGACAGATTAAAGAAACGTATAAGAATAGGCTCCTGAAACTGGAAACTAAGCTAATATTATTTTCACAAGATTCAAGCACCTGAGCATTTTGGTAAACACAACAAATACTCCATGAGGCATATCACATTTTATTATGGCCGTACTTAACTTTTCTTTTGTACACCAGTGTTCCTAAACCCTTTGGGCATTCATGGCTTGATAGCTGTGCAGCAAATAATATTGAGTGTATATATTTTCACCTTTGTGAAACAACTGTACAATGTAATAAGCACATTCTGGTACCGACTTCTCCACTTGTATTAAATGTATCAAACACATACATCATCATGCAAACAACCACACACTGTAAGCAATACTTGTTATACAACTTTTTGAGTTTTATATCAATTACCACGAAAAAAGAAACAAAGTCTTAACTACAGGTATATTACACCCTGGATGTACCACTAAGTATCCAAGTCCATCCTTATTTAGGTTCCAGAGAAAAGCAAACAAATCTAGTGCAGAGTTTTTCCAAATTTATAATGATGGCTATAAAATGATTTTTTTTTAAAGTTTGTACTGCTTCAGTGAAAATAACCATCTTGTGTGCACATTACAGCTTGTGCATGTAAAAACAACAAAACCCAGATCTTTCTTTATCTTATCTTCATTCTTTATATCTTAACATTAATCTTAATATACCCTGTCTTATCTCCTTAAATCATCCTTTTAAAGCCCACATTCTTGTTATCCTACATTTCTGCACAAGAAACTTCTTGTGTGAAAGCAATGAGTTAATTGAGACCATGGGAGAGTTATTCTGCTCCTGAGAGTTTACTTCTTTGAAGCAAAGCTATCCGTTCTTCGGAGCGCTGCTGTTATCAAAACTACACCCCAAGATCTATGCAAGGAAAGCATTTATAAACACATAAAAAAGAAAACATGCATATTCATACTCATAGTGCCATGGTGTCTCTTGTGTCTGATCACATATCATCTCATGAATATTCAATATCAATAAATACATTTGTTCACATCCCAGGATGCATGTGAGTGTTTAAAGTGGAGTTTTCTCTTGAGATCCCAGTTTAAGCAAAAGGATTCCTGAATTTTTCACCAGCATACACAGCCTTGTCTCCGAGCTCTTCCTCAATACGGAGAATCTGGTTGTACTTGGCGAGACGCTCAGAGCGGCAGGGGGCGCCAGTCTTGATCTGTGTTGGAGAAACATTGGAGTTAATATCATATGTCTCACTTCACATGTGCTGTCTTACAATATGGCAGTAGAAATAGATATTTGTTAAAAACCTTATTTGTATGAAATTGGTGCAAACAATATAAGAAAAGTTTTAATGAGAATCAGATCTGCTAAAATTTGAGTAAAAATTCTTCTGAAATTTTTTTTCAAGAACAAAACTTCATGAATACAATTACATGAATACAGAGGCTTGACCAATCAGAAATGCACAATACTCTACCAAGCTTTAAAGGTCAAAGGTTACATGGAGAACAAATAAAGCTGAAGTGCTCATTAAGGTCCATTTAGGTGTCCTAATTTGAGTCTAAGAACTTTGATTTGTGGCCCAGTACTCTAAATTTCATGTAACGGGTGACTGAAATCAGTTCTGTACTATGACAGATTAAATATGAGTTTTACAGTAAAACAAGTGACCCATGGGTCATGACGCTCAGCTAACTGGGAAGAGATTCGCAAAAGGAAATTTTATCATCAGAATGGTAGTATATACCCATTCAACTGAAGCATCAAACAGATTAACCAACGGGCCAAGATTTAGTCTGTATTTATATATCTCAAAAACAGAGAAAAAATGTGTAAACTTTAAAAACCAGAATACGGGTAACTGACAAGTGACTACGTGTATCAGCCAAAATCAGAGTGGAACGGGTGAAGTGAGGCATGGATTGAGTGGCAAGGGAAAAATAGAGTGAGGTATATTGCATATTAGCATTGATGTCTGCAGCCTAAATGTGTATGTAGGTTGTGCCACCTACCACAAATCCAGAAAGCTGTCCAAGTTGTATGCATATGCAAAATTTTAGGCAGAAAAGTCAAACCACTACATGTATATGAGTGATTTTAGCCCACGGCAGACAGACACTGTGCAAAAATGGTTGCAGGTGGCCCCTCCAGTTTTGTGTATGATAAAGACCTATGTGAGATCTAAACACATGCACAATTTTGCCCCAATCAGTCAAATGGTTCCTTAGATATGGGCTTGGATGTGTGCAGCGTTAACTAGAATGTAAGTGGCGCCACCTGTCATAAAATCAAGAAAGCTCTCCAGGATGTATAAACCTGCAAAATTTTAGGCAGTTATGTCGAACCACTACAGAGAAATGAGTGATTTTAGGCCATGGCAGACTAACAGACAGACGCTGTGCAAAATGTGCAAAAATGGTTGCAGGTGGCCCCTCCAGTTTTGTGTATGATAAAGACCTATGTGAGATCTAAACACATGCACAATTTTGCCCCAATCAGTCAAATGGTTCCTTAGATATGAGCTTGGATGTGTGCAGCGTTAACTAGAATGTAAGTGGCGCCACCTGTCATAAAATCAAGAAAGCTGTCCAGGATGTATAAACCTGCAGAAATTTTAGGCAGTTATGTCAAACCACTACAGAGAAATGAGTGATTTTAGGCCATGGCAGACTAACAGACAGACGCTGTGCAAAAATGGTTGCAGGTGGCCCCTCCAGTTTTGTGTATGATAAAGAGCTATGTGAGATCTATACACATGCAAAATTTTGGCCCAATCGCTCAAATGGTTCCCGAGATATGAGCTTGGATGTCATCAGCGTGAACGTGAATGTAGGTGGCGCCCCCTGTCATAAAATCAAGAAAGCTATCCAGGATGTATATGCATGACAAATTTTAGGTGAATTAGTCAATTCACTGCAGAGATATTAGTGATTTTAACCCAAGGCAGATGAACAGATGGACACTGTGCAAACATGGTTACAGGTGGCGCCACCATTTTTTGTGTATGTTATAGAGCTATCAAAGGGCTACATTTGTATCAATTTTATTTCCTGATCGGTCAAACGGTTCCCGAGGTATGAGCTTGGATGTCATCAGCGTGAACGTGAATGTAGGTGGCGCCACCTGTCATAAAACAAGAAAGCTATCCAGGATGTATATGCATGACGAATTTCAGGTGAATTAGTCAATTCACTGCAGAGATATGAGTGATTTTAACCCAAGGCAGATGAACAGATGGACACTGTGCAAACATGGTTACAGGTGGCACCACCATTTTTTGTGTATGTTATAAAGCAATTCAAGGGTTACATTTGTATAAATTTTATTTACTGATCGGTCAAACGGTTCCCGAGATATGAGCTTGGATGTCATCAGCGTGAAAGTGAATGAAGGTGGGGCCACCTGTCATAAAATCAAGAAAGCTATCCAGGATGTATACGCATGACGAATTTTAGGTGAATTAGTCAATTCACTGCAGAGATATGAGTGATTTTAACACAAGGCAGATGAACAGATGGACACTGTGCAAACATGGTTACAGATGACGCCACAATTTTTGTGTATGTTATATAGCAATCCAAGGGCTAGATTTGTATAAATTTTATTTCCTGATGGGTCACATGGTTCCCGAGATATGAGGGTTTATGTGTGGAAACAGACCCACAAATGGACGCTGGATAGAGAGGAAAGGTCAGAGGTCAACGCAAATTGGTTAGGCACCAGTTCACATGTGACCCAATAATTGGTGCAAGTTTCGGAAAAATCAGTCCATTAGTCTCAGAGGAGCTCTCTGGAAATGAACGTGGCAGCGGCGGAGGAACCCTGTCAAAAACTTCGTTTTGGCGGATCCAAAAAACAGGTGGCTCCACCAGTCTGCAGAAACCAATAAAAACACTTAATGGTCAATATCCATGCAAAGAATCATGGTGATCTCTGCATTCAGCTTTTGTATCAAATTGTCCATTATTCTGAGGGATACTTCAGAGTCCTATAGCTTGAAGGATATGGGTAACAGAGACCTAATTTCAAGTTTCCACAGGCACTTTTCATGGGCTTCCTTGCATGACAAGAATGAAGATTCTAGGTCCAGTTGTTGCGATTTGTACCCTGTTGACAGATAACCACATCTTTAAAGGTCTCAAAAAAAAAAAAAAAGAGTAAAAAATTCGTAAAAATTTGAAAAAAAAAGTAGAGGTGGCGCACCCAGTCTGCAGAAACTGATGGAACAGCTCATGATCAATATGTATGCCGAAAATCATGACCATCAGTGTTGTAGTTATTGAGATACTGCAGTTTTTGTATCAAATTTTCCATTATTCTGGGGGGTATTTTGGAGCCATACAGCTTAAAGCATATGGGTAACAGAGACCTAATTTCAGGTTTTCATGGAAACTTTTCATGGGTCTCCCTGTGTGTCAAGAATGAAGATTCTAGGTCCAGTTTTTAGCTCAGCTGACTTTCAGTCATGCTGGGCTATAGCGATGGGTCTTTGTCCGTCGTCCTTCCGTCTTTCCGGCCGGCCGTCCATTAGCAGGGCACAAATCGTAACCGTAGGGGCTAGGGCCATGAACCCTATGCAGTCTTAGAGGTTATAAAAAGATCTCCTTGCAAACCTGAAATTAGGTCACTGTGACCTATATTTTCGAAGTTATGAGGTGTGTTTGCACCCCCCAGAAATAACTCTTTGAGACAAAATTTTCATCCCAAACCTTCCATCTTTCACATACAGCTCACCTACCAACAGGGGAAGAACCATAATTTTTTTTAGGTCAAAAGGTCAAAGGTCAAGGTCACAGGAGCCTCTTCTTTGAAAAGCCTGTGGATGCATTTTAAGCCAACCCTTTCATCCCAATTCTTTGATCTTTCACATATAGCTCACTTACTAAGTTGGAGAAGAATCCTATAGATTTTGAGGTCACAAGGTCAAAGGTCAGGGTCACAGGATCCACTTCTTTGAAAAGGTAGTGGACACATTTCAAGCTAGACTTTTCATTCCAAACCTTCCAGCACTGATTTCGCTTCTCTGCCAACAGGGGAAAAGACCTGTTGATTTTGAGGTCAAAGGTCAAGTTCACAGCACCAACTTCTTGCGTGGAGTCATTTTCAGGCAATCTTTTCTATCTGTACCTTCCATCTGTCATATATGGCTTACCTACCAATAAGGGAAGAAGCCTATTGATGTTGAGGTCAAAAAGTCAAAGGCCAAGGTCAAAATATTTAATTGTTCTAAATGCTTGTGAGCATATTTCAAGTGTAACTGTTCAACCCAAACCTTCAGTCTTTCACATATGCCACATCTATGCATCACTCAGTTTGACTCAAACTTCATATTTATGGGCCTTTTTGCTTGAATAAATAACTTATTGATTTTTGGGTCAGCTGGTCAGCAGGTTAAAGGTTGCAGGTCAAAGTTATTCACCCATTGGTTGCCAAGTAATTACACCAGATTTAAGTGGTCAGTAGTTACCCATCATTTAGAAAGAATCCAGTTGATATATGGGCAAAAGGCCAAGGTCATAGGTCAGGGATGTTCACAATTACTTATTTTATAGACCATCTCTATTTTTCTTGTATATATAACCATCCCACTCCAGCTGGTACATCTGCCTGTGTGGCTGTAATTGTGAGTGACACTGGTGACATATGACTCCCTTTTGTATCAGCCTATTAAGTGATAAGGCTCAGTGATAAGTACCTCATTACTTTATAACAAAAACACTGTTGTCAGAATGCTTCAGCCAGGCATTAAGACTATGAGAGTATAGTATTAAGGTTTAGCTACTGATTTATAAGATGATGGGAACATTTTGCAGTTTATTTTATGGAACCCTAGCAATAAACTTTGTTTCCTAGATATCTGAATATTTTAATATATATCACCACATATAAAAGCAAGTGTTTGTTCTCATAATATGTGGATGTGTACCTTGATTTAGGATGGCTTTGTGTTTTATTTCAAGACTCTTAGTCATGCTTTCTGCATTTCTTTTCTTTCAGGTTTGGCAGTTTACCTACCCTGCTGACCCTATTGAAAAGCAGAGTGATAATAAAAAATATTGGACTTACACTTTTTACAATTGCATATCTATAAATCTGATATGAGGGCCTGGACATGCCTTTTGAATTATTTTGGGCATTTATTACTGGATAATTTGCCCCAAGTTTGGTCTCTTATTGGAGAATGTGGGATATCAAATGTCATACTTGTCAGAAATCCATTATGTCTGCCAGTTAGCCACCTTAGAAATTCTTTCTTCAGTGCAGTTTCAGTAATTTTTCTTTAATGTTTGGTCCGATTTAGAGAATGTTTGTTGTCTGATTTCAGACTTGTCAGAAGTCCAATATGGCCACCAGGCAACCATCTTTTTATTCCTTTTGATCATATTATCTCAAGAACAGTTAAAGTGAATGCAGTTGGATGTATATTTATGTAATCTTGTAAAGGATTGGGTCAAATATTTCTGAATAAATATTACCATCATTTATAAAAGTGCAGTACAGTTGGCTTGTATTGAATAAAAATTCATACAGAAGCACCTGTTTCTCAATAATTCTTGCATGTATTTCCTTGATTTTTGCTATATATTTTGATCTTATATTTGCCCTTTGTTGTGTTCCTTTTGAGACTGACAGGTTTCAAGCAAGCTGTTTGAATAGTTCCTGATAGCTTAACAATCATGCATTTTCCTCAGACCATCAATTCACTGTGTTTTAACCAGACATAGGTGATATATATTTCTGTTGTCATAGAAAATTTTCAACAAATTGGCAAATTGGTTCTTCAAAATTTGACTGGAAGTTGTGAATCTCAGTCCATGATGTCACAGGTCATGCTTGGCAGCTGAGCGTCATGACCCATGGGTCACTTGTTATGATTTGTGCCCTGTTAACAGATGTTCATATCTTTAAAGGTCTCAAAAATAGAGAAAAATTTCGTAAAAAAACCCAAACAAATACAAGGGTGCCACCAGTGTGCAGAAACTGATGAAACACTCCATGATCAATATCCAAGCAAAAAATTATGGTTATCTCTGCATTAGTTGTTCAGGTACTTCAGCTTTTGTATCAAATTTTCCATTATTCTGAGCTGTACTTTGGAGTGCCATAGCTCAAAGGATATGGGTAACAGAGACCTAATATCAGGTTTCCATGGAGACTTATCATGGGTCTCCCTGTGTGTCAAGAATGAAGATTCTAGGTCCAGTCGTTACGATTTGTACCCTGTTGACAGATAACTACATCCTTAAAGGTCTCAAAAATTGAGAAAACAATTCGTAAAAATTGAAAAATACAGGTGGCGCCACCAGTCTGCAGAAACTAATGAAACATCTCATGATCAATATGTATGCCAAAAATCATGACCATCAGTGATGTAGTTAATGAGATATTGAAGTTTTTGTATGAAATTTTTTTACTATTCTGAGGGGTACTTTGGGGCCCCATAGCTCGAAGGATATGGGTAACAGAGACCTAATTTATGGTTTCCATGGAGACTTTTCATAGGTCTCTAAGTGTGTCGAAAATGAAGATTCTAGATCCAGTCGTTACGATTTGTGCCACGCTAAACAGATGACAGCATCCTAAAAGGTCTCAAAATAGAGGAAAAAATCGTAAAAATCGAACAATACAGGTGGTGCCACCAGTCTGCAGGAACTGATGGAACATCTCATGATCAATATGCATGCCAAAAATCATGACCATCAGTCAAGTAGTTAATGAGATATTGAAGTTTTTGTATGAAATTTTTGACTATTCAGGGGGGGTATTTGGGGCCCCATAGCTCGAAGGATATGGGTAACAGAGACCTAATTTCTGGTTTCCAAGGAGATTTTTCATGGACCTCTCAGTGTGTCAAGAATTAAGATTCTAGGTCCAGTCTTTACGATTTGTGCCATGTTAACAGATGTTCACATTTTTAAAGGTCTCAAAAATAGAGAAAAAAATTCGTAAAAAATCGAATATAGGTGGCGCCACCAGTCTGAAGGAAGTGATGTATCATCTCATGATCAATATGTATGCCAAAAATCATGACCATCAGTCAAGTAGTTAATGAGATATTGAAGTTTTTGTATGAGATTTTTGACTTTTCGGGGGGGTACTTTGGGGCCCCATAGCTCAAAGGATATTGGTAACAGAGACCTAATTTCTGGTTTCCAAGGAGATTTTTTATGGACCTCTCAGAATCCCAAGTTACAAGGTTCTAGGTCCAGCGGTTACGATTTGTGCCTGGTTAACGGACGGACAGACAGACAGACAGACGGACAGACAGACGGACGACGGACAAAGAGTGATCGCTATAGCTCAGATGACTTTCAGTCAGCTGAGCTAAAAAACTACTGCAATCGATGCTACCCTGGGGATCAAACCTGTATCGCCAGCAGAGCATGCCAAGTTTTACCACTCAACTGTACAGGCCCCAAACCCAACAGAGAGACAAATGTATGAATAGAGCTGATCATTATATCCCCTGCTTTGCTGAAGTTGGTGATAATGAAACTAATGATCCATGATAATCGCTGGCAATATGCTGATTATTCAATTAAACCAATGATAGGTCACTTTCTTTAATAATCTATTACACTGGTTGCATTTTTGCATATACAATCACAATTAAAAATTTGGTATGGACATGGAAAAAAGACAATATCTAGAAAAAAAGGCCAAACTCGACAGAGACATAAAGAAGACAGGGCATAAAGAAGCAATATGCATTAGAACTGACGCTTGTGCAGTGAATAAGTGTAAACAACTCAGTCAATATTTTAGGTATAAGTCTTTCAATAACCGATTAATAATCTATCATCTGCCAATTTTTCTTTCTATATTCTATTCCAATTCAACCATCATTTCCTACTGCTAATAATCACTCCAGTCAGTGAACTTGCTAAAAGTTGACAACTGATGACCACTAATGTAACACGTGATTCACCTGTCCAGTGCACAGTCCAACCACCAGATCAGCAATGAAGGTGTCCTCAGTCTCTCCACTACGGTGAGACACCATCACACCCCAGCCTTCCTTCTGAGACATCTTGCACCTGTCCCATAAAGACACAAAAAGCATAGCTACCGTTAGTACACATCTAATAGCGGTAGGATGTAGCCTAGTGGTTAAGGCACTGGAGTTCGGAGCTGAAGGTCCCCGGTTCAAACCCAGCTGGTGCCTAAATGGCATAATAGTGAAATCTTGTTACTGAACCCCAGAGAATCGCTCTTATGTCTTAACAGTTATGACCATGATTTTTCCTAACCCCATGCACATAAAACCTAAAATCCAGAAGGCTAAATAATAAACATTTTATTCTTATCATTTGGATTCCTTCATCCTTATTTAAAAGACAGTGCCACCAACAGGCCATGGACCTATAAAAAAAAAGTAAAATGCATCTTGTAGGTACACAAACAAAACGTCTACCATAAAGATTCAAAACATATACCTGTTTGATAAATACATGTGCAAACACTGTACTGCTTGTCTGCTAGGATTATCACAGTGAGAAAGAGAGATGCAAACATATAAAGTCAAACTTCACATCTAGTGCTGGTAGACGCTTGATTGTATCCATCATCAATAGCATATATATATATATATATATATATTTATCAAGCTATGTTTGATTATGAGTCCTTTATAGGTACCCATCCACCTACCTGATAAGAAAGAATTTATATGTCTGGCCACCTCTGTGTATATATTAATGATCTAAGGGTAATTTTGGTTGTGATAAATTCTTAAAAGGCCTTCTTTAGGATGTTTGAACTTGTTTATCAAAAACATGTCTGTAAACACAGCAATATTGACAAATGGCAAAAAACATGTAACCAAAGGTGGTAGGTTGCATATGTGCGGAGGTAAACAAGTCAGTTGTTGCAAAACACCATGTGTGTAGCTCTGGCTCATCTGACATGCTGCCAGATGCCCTTATTTAATTTGTTTGGATTATTTTGGCGGGCCCCACAAACTATAAACATGTTGATATAAACAAAACAACCAGTTTGTGTGTGGTGATATCCAAGTTTTCTGGCCTTTTTTTTATAAAAGCTGCAAGGGATATCCTTTAGTTTATGAAGGTGAGATAGGTGAATGGGCCCCTTTATGACAAGTGTAGGGAATTGGTTATAATTTTAGGATTATTCATCAGTAAAAATTGGTTGACCTCTAGGAGTATGAAATTTCATATCAATTTAAGACCTGTACATCCCCTCAATTGATATATCCTCCAAATATTGGCTAATATCTTATAACTCTGTCACCCACCTATGTATATTGTTAACTTTGGTTTGAATCTATTAATAAAACAGATTGTTCTAAAGTTTGATCACAATGGTATACCTTCTGTCATTATAAAGCATACCCTTTGTGAAAAACTGTAATCGATTATGGCAATGCAAGATTGATCATCAGATCATTTGCATCAGCCAACTGATCATCAATTATAAATGATCATCAGTCCAAACACTACTTATGTCCAATTTAAGGCAAAAAAAAAAAACATTTCCTGCAGTTCTGTATTACAGAGATGAGTAAAAGAACCTAGTTTGTAAAGATGCAACATGCAGTGGCAAAAATAAGGGATACTGTAGGTGTACCTGCAAGATATAAATGATATATCTGTACTTTAAAAATGTAAGACCTGAACCTCTGCTACAAGGACAAAAGTAGTGATACCTACAAGAAATTTCAACAGTTTGGCGACAACAAATTAGGTATATCTTGTTGAGACACCGAGATATTTCAAACAGATCACTTCCTATTTTTCTGTGGAACCACAGCTGGTGATAGTAACTTTGACAGGATTCATTAAGTCTGGTGACAACCAGGATTACATAACACTGTGTATTTAATAAGTCCTTTCCTCCAAAAGCATCACTCTGATGGCTTCCAGAAAGTTTATTTCATTATTGGAAACAAAGTATTCAGGATTTAATATATGTGAACAAATATTTACTTCTCAAACAGCTTTCATTTTGGAACTATAGAACCAACTATGTGTGACTTACGCATCAATGGATTCTGTGACGGAACCGATCTGGTTGACCTTGAGAAGTAGAGCATTGCAGGCTTTGTCGTCAATTCCCTTCTGTACACGCTTGGGGTTTGTCACGAGCAGATCATCTCTGTAATGCAAACAGTTAAATGTACAAGAAAGAGACAACACATAAATTCTGAGGCTGGATTAATTTTAAGATGATAGACAATTGTTGAATACAGTCCAAGGTTATCAATATTTTCGATAAAGTAAGGATGGTAAAGATCTATAAAACTTATATATTTTGATGAGTGAGTGAGTCTTTAGATATATTTCGTTAACCACTCCTTGCAAGAACGGATCCCTGGCTGTCAACTAATCCTTAGGAAACAAACCTGGACAATGCACTTGATTACTTTACTCAAATTTTATAAAACATAATAAGGAACAAGTATCAAAATAAAAGGTATTTATAGGTCCTAAAACAAGCAATAAACATGTAAATGTAAATGGCTCTTTAACACATGAGAATTATTACGTCTGCATTGATTTCAGGAGTAAAATCTTGGAAATCTTCAGTTTGAAGACCAGAGATATCCCATTTATTTTACCAATTACCAGTGCAGGTACACCTTACTGAATACAGTGTGCAAATCTCTCATGTTGACCACTTTCCTAATATATCTCTTAAAGAGTCTGAAGTCACATGAAATCATCTAGGAGTCAAAATGCATAATAAATTAATAAAAGTATAAAACAAGTAAAAAAAAAGGCTTTCTTGAATATTGTATCTTGCTTTCAATTAAGTACCATATGGTTACACTAATACAGACATCAGTCTCCAAAAATTGATCATGCCATCTAGGTCACTGTTCTGTACTTTATGCTGCTGAACTTTAACATGCTTATGAACTTAAACATGCTACTGTACTTTACAATTCTTATGTTAACTGTGTTCAAGTAATTTAATATGCTACAGGTGTTTCTCGTACCCAACAAGCTGAATGTCACATTCTGTGTTCATTTTGGTCCAGGCGGCCCAGTCGTCCTGGTCATATGCATCCTCAATGCTGACCACTGGGTACTTGGCAATGAACTGTTTGTAGATGTCAAGCAGCTGGTCAGAGGAGATCTGTCAAGAAAACAGTAAAATATTGATAGCCAGGAGATTCTGCGGAGAAATCTATTCAAACCAGTAAAATTTGAGGTTTTGGAGATTATATTGAGAACACTATCTATAACTGGAAAATATTATAATTTAAGAAATTCTAGGGAGGACATTGACCTACTCTAAACAGTAAAATATTGACATTCTTGCTATTAGATGATCACCATCCAAAAGCTGACTAATGAAATGTACTCCTTTTATAATATTTTGTGATGTAACTCAAAATAAATGTAAAAAAATATTTGATCTGAGTAAAATTGGGACATGGTGGAGATTATGCAAAGAAAACTATCCAAATGTAAAGCCAGATTTCACCAGAGTTATCTTACCCATGTGCTGGGGTCAGAGTTGGGGTTCTTGAAGTCCAAGTCATATTTCTTATCCTTGCAGAACTCTGATGCTGCCACATCCATACCAATCTTGATTTTACCAGTGTAGCCAGCCTTCTCAATGGCCTGGATCAGGAGTTCCAAACCTGAAATAAAGACGTTATATCAACTAGACATGTCTGGGGATCAATCCATGCAAGATTTCTTTAGATATTTAAGAATTTGTGTGATTGTCCCTAAAAATGGACCTATTCAAGGTCAAGGTCACTCTCCTAGTACAGGTCATGCCCCCATTTTAAATAGACTTTGTCCTATCATCCATATGAATGCACATGTCAAGTTTGGTAAAGATCTGTGAAATAATGTTTGAGTTATCTTGCAAACAAGATTGATCTGCGACGATGGCGGGACCAACATAAAAACCATTGTATCCCCTCCGACTTTGTCTGAGGATACAATTACCTGTAAGGCTTTAATTTTCATGGTCTAGAAAATCTTGTTGAAACTTTCACACATAGAAATTAAAGATACATAAAAAGTTGTAAATGAATGTTAGTTTGTATGTTGCCCAAACAATCTCTAAAAATGATTATATGCTTCTGAATATATCATTAGGTTTTAAAAAAACTAAAAGTAAAGAAATATAGTTTTACACTTACAGCATAGTGGCCCAGTTGGTTAACAAATCCACTTAAGATTTGAATCAGATTAAGCAAAGATATGTTGCCTCTTTGATCACTATCTATCTTATCAATTGTTTATTTAATTTTATCAATAACTTTATTTTTACCATATAAACACTTGTCTAAACATTTCAATTTTCCCTTATCCACACTGTGCTCTATTTATTCATAAGACTGATTAATATACACAGGATTCTATACTTATTCATGAGCAAATTGCAAGGATTTTTTTTCAAGGAATTTCTAAGACAATTACACTGTAGGCCTGTGAACTGTGAGGAGCCTTAGAATTGATTCGATTTTTGATTCTTATACCTTCAATTCAATAATTTACTTTGTTGGGTTTTTTTTTCATTAAAATCAAAAATATTTTACCACAATGAATGTTAATTAATTTCAGCAATTTTCAGAAAAAAATGTTGTTTTTGCTCACTATATCACTAACTTTTTTTAGTAAGTGCAGTGGGCACATAAACAATAAATGGCCTCAACTCAGAGGCATGTTCCATTAAATTTGACAGCTCACAGGGTGATGTATGCAAAAAAAAAAATAAACTAAACAGTTGATTTTGAGGTATAGAATCACTTACAATTTATTAAAGGTTGCAAATAAATGTATCAAAAAAACTTCAATACCTTTTCCAAACTGAACCAGGCCTTACATGGAACAATTTTTCCATACAGTTTTAAAATATGCAACACATATTATTTTCTGTGACAATTGTAACCAATCACAGAAACTGTTGAATTACATCTCACACAAGATGACTATATCACTATCTTTGACAAACAAAAATTAAAATGGAACTTTACAGCTGTTTTGAATATCTCTAATTTTCTACCATTTGCCACAAGGAGCCACCAAGCACCCTTTTTTTAACATGCACAAAACCCAACATTTTCTCGTTTTCTAATGCTAAAATTTTCAATGACAGAAACCTGTCATATGTGCTCTAATCCAAGTGATTTCCTATGATTAAATGACATCATGGAAAATCATTCAAAACCCACACAATCTATAGCCTTGTTCCAACCAACCAAAAGAAGTATACGCTCATCGAGCAGCTACAGGTTGCTGCAGTCATATCTCTGACGATTAAGAAAATGATGAAGAGCCTTATTTCAGCCATACCTTTAACCTGTGAATATAAACATTACCCATGCCCGCTTCACTATGTATAGAGCAGGGAAAGTTTCAAGGACATATTTTATTAACATCTAAATGGTTATGTGCAGGGTGTTTTTCATTTCATGATTCAATACATGATAATCACCAATGAACAATTATCCCTTTCTGATATTGTCACTTTTACTCTAAGTGATTCAAAATCTTAATCAATGATTGTGAATAAACAAAAAAATTTATTAAAAATTAACCCTCAAAGTTGTCCAAGATGTTGGGTGCAAAGCCGCCCTCATCACCAACATTGCACGCATCCTGGCCATACTTCTTCTTGATAACGGCTTTAAGATGGTGATAGGTCTCGCTGCCCATACGCATGGCCTCAGTAAAGCTTTTAGCTCCTAAAATAACACATCAAAGACATAACAGAGGAATGCTGGTCAATATATTACTAATATCTAGATATTATTACTAATATAATATTATTTGCAAAATTTGATATTTCTATGGTTATAAAAAAAGAGAACCCCACTTCCATTATATATAAAAGAAACCTGTTTAAGATCAAACAATATGATATGAATATATAAACACATATACTTTTTATAATTTATTTTACAGAAAATTAATGCATCGCCCTTTTGAAGATAAAGATAATCATATGAAAATGTTTAATCAAAGTTAAACTTGGTAAATATCAGAAAATAAAAAGAGGTACTGGTATTTGATATCAGAACTGAATTACAGGCTTCAAATGAAGGGACAGTAATAAAACTAGTGTAGATTTATGTATTTATCAACAAAAATACTTAATTGACTGAATGAAAGAAAAATATGATGGCTACTCCATAACGAAGCATCTATTGTTATCAATTACTTCTAAATTTCCACTCTAACTAAGGTTTCATTCAGTCTATTCTGATAACAGTGAACCTACCCCACCAGACAAAATAAACAGGACTTTGAGGATCTGCAACACTTTTACAACTATTTTTTAAATGATATGTACACATTAAGGCTGTCTCTTGAATCTAGGCCTTAATTTAATGCATTCCCACATTCCCAATAATGGCAATAATCAAATGTAAAATGCTGTAAAATGAAATGAAATTCTAGTTTTGGGATGCCACTATTTTAAGGACGAATTTGATAGAATGACACAGCTCATAGCCCAATGTTCATACCATGTTTACAAGTTAACATTAACTGGGTGGGAAAGGGGGTGTGGGGGGGGGGGGGGGGGGGTGGGAAGTTGGTTGGTTGTAAATTCAAGTTCAAAAGGAGAGTATATTAGGTTAATTGTTAACAAGTGTGCCTGATAGAAAAAAGAACTTAGTAGACAAATGATGGAGACTTAAGAAATAAATGTTTGTGCTGGCAGCAACAAACGTTGTTAACTGTATCCCTAATTAGGGTGATACAGCTCAGCTGAATTAAAAATTTAAGTCAGCTAAACGATAAAAAGGACAAATTAATGGGACACTGACCAGTTGGGAGAATCATAAACTCCTGCATGGCCAACTTGTTCCCAGCATGGCTGCCACCGTTGATTACGTTAAAGCATGGAACTGGAAGAACAAGCTTCTTGTTGCCGGCCAGGTCAGCGATGTGCTGATACAGAGGTACACCCTGAAAATACAGACACAAACTGGTCAGCAATGTGCTGATACAGCAATACACCCTGACAATGCAGATACATAAACTGGTCAGGTATGTGCTGATACACAGGTACACCCTCAAAACACAGACAGGAAACCAAATAAGAGTTTTCAACAATTAAGCCATGCCCAAATATATTACAAAGATTTTACAAGCATGGTGAGTCATGAACATTAAAATGGCTTAAATAAAGTAGCTACTGTGTGGCACCTCTGTATCATACTGGAGCTCTGGTGAATATTTGGTCAAATTGAAATAATATTTACCTACCTTCTGACAAGCACCTGCTTTGCACACAGCCAGAGATACACCCAGGATGGCATTAGCTCCGAGCTTGGCTGTAATCACAAATAAGGGGTAACAGCAAATGACCATCACAGTGATAAGATCATATAACACACAGCAAAGGTAAGTTGCCTTAAGTGGTAGTGCCATGACATTAGAGAGTCTACGACAAGCGTACTGGCTATCAGAGTGCCGTCACATACTTCGACGAAGAGCGCACTTGAAGATGTTAACAGGATGCACATATTTTCCTCATTTCTGACGCCTTTACAAGTACGCTGTCACTCGACATAATCCATACCAATCATTAGCTTATTTAGTATACTTTGTAACAACAACTGATGTAATTGTGTACTATATATTTTCTATGATTAATAAGGAGCCCAACAATTACTTTTGATGATGCAATGGTACTGCATCAAGCCATATTTTTTGACACAATAGTATGTTAGAACTGCTAAACAACAACAAATGTGATTACAAACTGGAAGCAGCCCGCTATATGTGAACAACAAACAGAGCTAACAACAATCGTGGCTGGCTCTCCAGCTCCATCTTACTTTAGGTGGGGATTTCCAAAGGTCTCCAAAGGCTACTTGTTTCACAGTTGTTTCTACAAATCACTTTAAATAGGAGGGATTTCACCTGAGATATCACTTGCCATGAAATCTAATGCAGAGCAAACAGGACTACTCAAATACCCTGGTTGAAGAAGCCTCAACTCAAGCGACCCCATGCTGCGAGATCCACGTGACAGTGTTTTAGGCTAGACCTCTGCAGTCTTCCAAGCAACAAACAACCATATTGAATAACGTGTTCTTAATTAAGTGCAAATCTAGTTCCCGCTAAAAGCATGTAAATTGAAACCCCGCTAACAAAACCACTTCCACAGTATACAAGTAAGAATCCAAGGCAACCCCTCCATTTCCTTTTATCATATATTTTCTATAATATAAAAAAAAAAAAAAAACACATGTATGGAATAAATCCAGATCCTCTCTCTGTTCACATTTTGGAGATTCCACTGAATGTATACTGAAAAGTCATCATTAAGGTGAAACAGCTACCATATTCAACCTAAATATTCAACCATCAAAAAATAAATAAATTTGCAACGGGTCAAATTTATCGATGATATTTCAAAATTATCACCAAGAAATATATGTGGTAGTTGACTAATCAGAATTGTTTATTCAGGGGTACATCAATTGTCAGACCTCGAGAATTAAATATCTGACTTACATTTGTTATCTGTTCCATCAAGGTCGATCATCAATTTGTCTACAGCTCTCTGGTCTGTTAAATCAGGTTGCTAGAAATAAAAACAACCCAACATCAATATTTTTTTAATTCACAAAATAATTGGAAACCTTTGAACAAGATTATTGTTCTTTACCGTGACGACCGTTTTTTGCTTTTTAGTGCCATCTAGCATTCAAATATAGAATGATTTAGAGGTTTAAAAGATCTATCTTTTTTTATTAAAAGTGAGCTTTAACCATATTTTAGCTCAATGCAGTTGGCAATCCACTAAAGTGTATAAGAATATATAACAGAATTATCCAGTTTTAATGCCTCGCCTGCACCTTATGCGTTTCACTAAAAGAACACAAGATGGCACGGAGATGCAATAGCAGTTTTACCATAGGTAACAATGAAGACACATTTTGAGGTGCTACATTAATACAGAGTGAACACCAAAATATGATACGATATATACTTTGTTGTTGGGTTTTAATAATAATTTATAAAAAAAAACAACTGATGTTATCACCAATATTTTACTCACCTTCTCAAGCAGGAATGGAGCGATGACTTTGTTCACATTGTCAATGGCCTTGCTCACACCTAAAGAGATATGCTAATAACTATAGCAGGGAACAAAGTAGGCTTATAATTAAATTCTTATGCAATAATTCAGGTGCTTATAAAATAATGCGCAACATTAAAATAGGAGACATAATTTCCAAGTGAACAAAAACAAGATAAAACTTACTGGGTATGTCAGCCAAGACTTACTGATTAAATATGATCTAATAATGGGCCTTGAATTGCACGGCTAGAGATCAATACTATAAGATAGTAGTAATAGTAGCATGTTTCTGTTCCTGCATTCAAGCTTGTTACAGGTTCAATTTCAAAATTTTAATTTAAATTATCTGAGGAAGACTAAAAACAATGTTACTATAGATTTCATTTGTCATATTAGATTTCAATGACAGTATATAATTATAACGTACGAGTTCCTAAAAATTGTAATGTCACTGATGTGTGTTACAAGATGACCAACTCATAGGGAACCTTAAAGAACACTTAGTATAGATATGACAGATACACAGGTAACAGCTAATGTTTATTTATTAATTTGGTCACTTACCTTTGCCGTGATAGGAGGAGCCCTTGTCCCTCATCTCCAGGGCTTCATAAATACCCGTGGAGGCACCGCTGGGCACCGCAGCACGGAACCTCCCTGTGGATACATAAGCACAGATTAAAAACTTGAGAAAAGCTTCTTGTAAGTTTATAGAAAACTAGAATATGGGTAGTCAACAAGAGACTATGTGTATCTGCCAAAATCAAAGTGGAACGGGTGAAGTGAGGCATGGATTGAGTGGCAAGGGGAAATAGAGTGAGGTGTGTTGCATATTAGCATGGATGTCTGCAGCCAAAATGTGTATGTAGGTTGCGCCACCTACCACAAATCCAGAAAGCTGTCCAAGTTGAATACATATGCAAAATTTTAGGCAGAAAAGTCAAACCACTACATGTATATGAGTTATTTTATCCCACAGCAGACAAACAGAAGGACTTGTGCAAAAATGTTTGCAGGTGGCCCCTCTAGTTTTGTGTATGATAAAGAGCTATGTGAGATCTATATCAATGCAAATTTTGGCCCAATCAGTCAAACGGTTCCCAAGATATGAGCTTGGATGTCTGCAGTGTAAACAAGAATGTAGGTGGTGCCACCTGTCATAAAATCAAGAAAGCTATCCAGGATGTATAAAACTGCAAAATTTTAGGCAGATATGTCAAACCACTGCCAAGATATGAGTGATATTATCCCAGAGCAGATGGATGCTATGCAAAAATGGTTGCAGGTGGCGCCACCAGTTTTGCATATGATAAAGAGCTATGTGAGATCTATACACATGCAAAATTTTGGCCCAAACGGTTCCTGAGATATGAGCTTAGATGTCTGCAACGTGAACCTGAATGTAGGTGGCACCACCTGTCATAAAATCAAGAAAGCTATCCAGGATGTATACGCATGCTGAATTTCAGGTGAATTAGTCAAACCACTGCAGAGATATGAGTGATTTTAACCCAAAGCAGATGAACAGATGGACACTGTGCAAACATGGTTGCAGGTGGCACCACCATTTTTTGTGTATGTTATAAAGCTCTCCAAGGGCTACATTTGTACATAATTTTTTTCCTGAACGGTCAAACGGTTCCCGAGATATGTGAGTTTATGTGTAAAAACAGAGGCACAAATGGACGCTGGGAAGAGAGGAAAGGTCAGAGGTCAAGGCCAATTGGTTAGACACCAGTTCACATGAGACCCGTTAATTTGGGTAAGTTTCGGGAAAATCTGTCCAGTAATCTCAGAGGAGTTCTCTGGAAACAAACGCGGTGGCAGAGGCTGCAGAACCTGGTCAAAAACATAGTATCCGCAAAACTTCGTTTTGGCGGATACAATAAATAGTCTGAGCATTTAATCATCTTAGAATGCTAACTGCACTTGTGGCCTGTTTAAGCTGCAGCTGGGGGGGGGGGGGTTACAGAGGCTGAATACCTGCCAAATCCTGGTTTCGGAAACCTATGAGGCTGTAACTATACCTGCATACAGCTTAAATATAGTCTTTGACTAGGCTTATCATCATAGAATAGATCATACAAACTATTCTTGGCCAATACTTGTTCACTTTTTAGGATAGCAGGGCACATTTTAAAATTAAGGCTTGTCAAAAGCTGATTACACATGTATTTAGATGTTTTTTCAAGCTGAGGTCCATCTGAATTGCCTTAACTAATAGGCTATGACCTAACATTTCTTTCTTATCATTTGGTTACCTTCAACCTATTTTATTCAATATACAATGCCTTTGACAAATTGACAGGCCACTGACCTAACCTTAAAGTCAGGGATAATGTAGCCTCATTTCCATCTTCAATCATATGGAGAAGGGGGGGGGTGATGACAATTATTCATATATCAGAGACAAGGTACTGCCGGTTCACAGGTGTTCCAGTTGTCTGGGGATTACCCTTCACTGCTCAGTGTTAGACCATGAACTATGTCTGGTCTGGCTGTACTGAGTTATTTATATCAGCACTGTAGCAATGTGAGAGTACATCATTCTCAGCAAGCCAGGCAGGCCTTAATGCTGCAGCAGCAATATCAAATATCACTCCCAGTGCACTCAGTATTACAAAATGCCTCCCCTTGATCTCAGATACTTTAGTTCATACTTTTTTGCTCAGTAGCATGGCAATGAATTGTGTTAGGAAATCACTTTTTATTGTTTTACATGCTTCTAAACATATGGAAAATGTTTATTTTATACATATTCAATACAGTAACCTTCTATTTTTAATCACCCCCTAAAACAAGCACATCTATATGGTGGGCATTTGACAATTCAATTATTTATCTTTTTGTAAAGTAGCCATTATCTCTGTTGAAGCAAATTTATAAGCACTTGCGCACCTACCATATAATCTAAAAGTGGGCACCAGCAGTTTGGCCCAGACCAAATGATGCCCACATTATACAGGTATGACTGTATATATCCAAAAAAAAATAATTTATGTTCCAGGGTTAGTCATCCGGAATTAGGAAGTGAGACTGCAGTGCTTTGACTGAGTTAATAACCAATAAATGGCAGACACTGACAGCAGGGATGCAGCAATCCTGTTCAGATGGCCTCTCTTGATCCCATAGGAGGTTAATTCTTGATCATGTACACCGGGTCTGTCTATGAGAGGCCAAGTTAGATGTACAGAGTAGTGCTCTTAAAGGTTCATCATGTGACAACCTGTGTGTTTCACTATGGCGATGGTAAAGTTTGAATGTCTGGCAATTACATAATTATACTTCCAATTAGTTTTTCTGAGAGGCAGCATTTTGGAAAGAGGTATTGAGCTGTACTCCCTACTCCCAGTATTTGTTATACTCATAAAACAAGCAGATTGACAGGAGCACTGACACCTGTTTATATCTTGTGACCTCTGACATCAAACTTATGCGAGATTTTATATTGATTAATTGGAGTTTTATCAAAATCAATCATATTTCTGGTAAGTTATTGCGACATCACCATAAAGTAGCCTAGTGACCTCTGATGTTAAAAAAATAAATATGCATGGATTTTGACCATACTCCAGCTCAGATGAAATAATCTATTGATAAGTAGTTTTGATGAGTTTCATGAAAATCCATCTAAGCCCAGGTAAGTTATTATGGAGACAGTAAAAGTTAATGGACAGACAGTCTGTGGCCAGTGGGTATACCGTAACATGTCCCTTCAGTTATATCAAATAGAATTACCGTAATGTCTACTTGAATTTGTACAGGAAAAAATTATTATTTTTCTCAGTGTGTTAATTATTATATGTCAAATATGAAAAATTAGAATATGGCAGGATAGAAGATCGTCTGAAACCTCCGAATCGGCGGGTGGGCGATAATAGAGTATGTACGGCAACCCTCATGTTAATTATTATTTAGCACTTGTTCAGGATTATATGTGAGCGCTGCTGGTGACGAGAAGGAAATCCATTATATCCCGTAACTGGCATTTTAAAAACCTGTTTTATATATATATATATATATATATATATATATATATATATATATATATATATATATATATTTAAATATATATATACATAAATATAAGTATATATATAATATACAGGGTTTTAGCCACGTCCGTCAGGGGTTACCGGGACTGCCTGTACTGCCGGCCGGAACAAACTGAACATTTGAAACCCACAGACCAGCACAAAAGATCATAAAGATCGTCGAAAAATCCAGCTACCAGTGATGGAACTTCAGTAATTTATTACCCCAAACTGTTAAATTTGTAACTCATTAGTATTTAAACAAATTTATTTGATCACGCCTGTGGTGCAAACAAAATTGACAGGAGTCACTGATCACATCAAATAAAATATTGGTAAACAAACAAGCAACAATCGCCTAAGGGATTCACAGTTTGGACATGAAAGGAAAACATCATTAGCCATGGGTCTCTCACGGTGTACATCGGTGCGTAGCACCATTAGTGGAAAGAAAATGGGTTATTGTTTTGTAATAATTAATGGCAACATTTTATTCATGTACGAACATTATTTGTATGGATTTAAGAATACGCCCTAAAAAAATGGTAATGGTGATTTTCTTAGGGCGTTAATGAAATTTATCCGGGATGCCACCTGGCGGCAAGTGAACTTATTACAGCCCTGAATATGTAATCTCACCAGATTTATTTATATATTTCAATAAATTGTGTATTTTACCCGTTTGGTAATTTCAGTGGAAAGAAATAAATGAAAAATATATGTTTATCATATTTCTAAACTGGGATGGGGGAATTACATGAAAGGGGGAAAAAACTGACAGGTTTGAACCAGGGGAACAAGGTTATCACCTTAATTGTTCATGCGCCTCTAACCAAATGGCCACAGCAGTCCACGCAATACTCAGAAGTTTTTATTTGGGAGATTCTAATCAGATTCATACAGCAGGGAAAAAAAATTATTTCACTGACATTACCGGGATTTATCAAATACAAGGGACTTGTGGGTCACAGTGCTCAGCTGATCTTCATTGGACTATAAATGTTTCTCCACTGTGATACTATATCGAGTCGATAAAGCTTATGAATATCATGGACATGTTGGGCTATTATAAAGGAATGTAATGTAATATGTGAGTAAATGATAAATGAAATTACCTGACTGATGGATTAAAAGAGTAAAATATAGTGGTTTATTTTTTATTTATTTGGGAGGGGTTGAAAATTGTGATATATTTGAGCAAATATGAATGCAATGACAGCAGTAATAAGCAGTAGTAGAATGATGATAAGGCTATTTGTTGAAGGATCTAAAGTGTATGGTAGTCTGCAAACTTTCAATTTGACAGATATGATGTTATGATTAACTATGCTGATGAAGTGATTTATGAATTTGTGACTGTATGAAACAATATCTCTTTAGACTTGACAAGGTACATTATTGTGATGCCCACTATGTCTACATATTACACAATATTGACATAATTTCTGGCATGTACATAGGTACCTATGGACGAATAGTTATACAAAATATTAAAGTATGAATATATCTGATTCATCTTGTTCTTGCTTACTGAGGCTGAATTTGGGATGGGGTTCGTAGAAGGGAAAAGTGAGGGCAGCACGAAGGTGGATGTAGAAATAATCTATTGTAATGTTTTTCATTTATATAAGAATATGAAAAGCTTAGAGGAAAGGGGCCCTCCTACTTGGTTATAGTAAAGTTCTAAATATATGTTTGCAAACTAATACTCTGACAAGACTTTCATGAAGAAAAACAGTAAAAGTTTTGAGATACTGTGATGCATATGAAAATTTACAGATGGACAGGCAAGTGGACAGAATGGACTAATACCTTTATTTCACTTTCAAGGGAATAATGCATTTAAGTTTATATATAAGCCAATTTTTTTTAAGCATATCCGCTTTTTCCATTAAGAAGTTTTTATCTGAATCATTTTTTTTTATTTACAGGTTTTGTAAATTTTTAATAAAAAAATACTGAAAATATAAGTTAAAATATTAGAATTGTTGCAAAAGTTGCAATCATTATATATACAGAGTAAAAAACTGAAACTATAAGTTAAAATATTAGAATTGTTGCAAAAGTTGCAATTACATATATCCAGAGTGTAGCTCATATTGGGTCATATTATGCATACACATATTTTATTATTTTTAAATCATAAATGTTTAAACTGAATTTAAAAGAAAATAATGCAACAACATGGCATCTACAAGAATATTCCTTGAATCACTATTAAAAGGTTTTGCACATTGGAGTTTTCAGTACATGCTTAATTTTATTCATCAAAATAAAATAAAAGATTCAGTAAATTTGATAAAATAAAACATCTTTTCAAATAAAGTATACACACTGTTGGTTGAATGAGGGACGAACAATATCATTGTGCTAATTACTATCCCAGTTTTAATTTATTACTGGAATTAATAGTCAATTTCACACCTGGTGAAGTTTTTACTCTTCTGAAGTAAGGAATTACTTATCTGATGAACATCCACACTTTCATAGCAATACACCACTTTGTGGACACAATTAAATGTACACTTTAATCATTGTAACCCTGGTGGTACAATACAAAATCTAAAATGTAGCATAGCCTAGAATAAGAATGAATCAAATACAGAAAATAATAACATTCATCTAGTTTATGCACCATCTGGGGGGGGGGGGGGGAGTGCAGGGCAGAGGGGAAGCCTGCTGGTTGTGGCCAAGCTGAGCCAAGGCAAGCTGCCTGGGGTGGGTTACATAATGCAAGTGAAGGCTGTACTACTAGGTGGGCTAGATGTAAACAACACTTGACATGGTGTATGAAAACATAAATAAAAGCTATTCTTTCCAATCAATTTCTTTGAATTTTCAGATTTAAAAGATTAAATCCTTATGTATATATGCTGTGAAAATTAAATCAACAGTGCCAAAGTTGGACAAAATTTAAGGTATTGATTTTTTATCTATGCTTATTACTTGAAACATTTGCAAAATTCAGATCCAATTTTGGGTAAACAATTGAATCTTGATTAAATAAAGTTATATTCCTAAAAAAAAGTCTCTAGGTTCAGCAATTCTCATGTTAGGTGAGTCAATATATTTCCTGATTTTTTAAAAATTGCATTATATTTTGGCCCATAACTTCAAAATAATACCCAATACTGACATAATTTTTGGTATGTTCATAGAAAATGTTTGAAAAAATGTGAATACTAAATATGATCAAAAACAGATCAGTGGTTTTGATATTAGGCAGCCTTGAAGTGTAACAATGGCTTTTTTTTATGGAAAACGGAGGTTTTTCCTTAATATCTCGAAGGAACAAAGTCCTAATGACCCAATTTTCGGTATGGTAGGAGATTTTGGGGACATCTAAAATTATGCCAACAGCCTTGGGAGCATAGAGATGTGCACTGAATGACCTACAGTCATCAAAGTGGACTGCTTGACAATGTAAGGGAATACAACAAGAGCCTCCAAAAAAATTCAATAACTAGCCTAATTTTGCAGCTTTTATTTTCAAATTTCAGATTTTAACAGATTAAATCCTAATGTGTACATGCTGTAAAAATTAAATCCACAGTACTTACAGGAAAAAAACGTGCCGTGGCCAAAATTGGGCAAAATTAAGGTACCAAATTTATATTTTTGCCAATATTTAAAAAAATTTAACAGATTTTGATCTAATTTTTGGTATACAATTAAATTTTGATTAATTAAAGTTGTATTACTGAAAAAAAGTCCCTACCTTTAACACTTTTGGTCTTAAGTGACCAAATATCTTCCTGATTTTTTTACAAAGTCCATTATGTTTGGGCCCATAACTTTTTTAAATTATATAATACTGACTTAATTTCTCGCATGTACATAGGAACTATATAGAGGAATATTTATGGTAAATATGAAGAAAACCAGATGAGTGGTTTTGATATAAGGCAGTCCTGAAGTGTAAAAATAGATTTCTAATAAAAAATTGAGGTTTTTCCTTAATATCTCAAAGGAATGAAGTCCTATTGATCCAATTTTTGGCATGGTAGGAGATTTTGGGGACATCTAACTGAATGCCGAATTTCAGATTCGTAGGTCCAAGGGTGTCGAAATGTGCCAGTCTTACGGATGGACATCCAGACGGACGGACGGACAGACAGACTGACGACGGACAATGGACCACGACTATAGCTCAGATGACTTATAGTCAGCTGAGCTAAAAAACTCTTGTAGGCAGTATATCCTTTGTAGCTACGGTTCAAAGCACTCAGACGATCTCCATTCAACCTCTGATGTCTAGTAGCACCAGGTCATGCCTGTGATCAGTGGTCCTACGAGGTTTGTCCCAAGTGGATTACTAGTATATATATGATCATCAGCTAATGTGATTTTTGTCCGACTTACAAATCCTTCTTATTTTATTATTAAGTAAACAAAATATCATCGATTAAAACACAATTTTTACCTCCAGTTCTATTGTAACAAGTCTGAAGCAAAGATGGCCCATCGGTATCAGTTAAGTGACAGTTTTTCAAATTTACTAACATGAAGTCGCAAATCTGATATAATTGTTCTAATAAATTTTCATGTTACTGCCATGCACTAGGACATAAAGATGTGTTGTTATCAGGTGAACAGCGTGGACATTTGATTCATCTCCATATTCAAAGCTGTTTTAATCATAGCAACAATTAGGGTTATACTGACCGCCGGTGGTCACCGGTAATAGCATATATCAGGCACAGTATGTTGGTGTACGAATTCATATATGTATTACAGAAAAGTATGTTTAAGGAAATTTATAGTGTGTGAACTAATGAAGGACACGAACTCATGTAGACATTACGGTAAACGATACCTTTGTCTGTGTTGAGGTCAACCTCGACTGTGGGGTTGCCACGGCTGTCGAAGATCTGGCGGGCTTGGATCTTTGTGATGGGCATGATGCTGGTACTGTACCTCCTGAAACATTAGAGATTAATTAATCTAAGAATAAAAATACAGTTATACAGAGCAAGTTCTCAAGACAAAGTGGCACAGCAGCAACAGAACAGAATAGACCTTACAGTGATAAGTATCTCTGACTCTCCAAAATCTCTGATCTGGACAAATTGCTCAGCAAAACATTGTACTCTTTGTATATATTTATATTTAATACAGTAGCTGGCAGATCAACCTCATATTACAGGGCAGTCAGTGTGTTAGTGACTTATGCCACATATTTAACTGATACAATACAAATAAAAACACAAGCATAAAAGATGAGTGTGTTGGAGCCAGGTTACACATGTACACACACACACACACACACACACACACACTGTGAGAGAGGTTTTTTACAGTACATTATCAGAGAGAGGTTTTTTTACAGTACATTATCAGACATGCTTTGAAAAAAACATCATGGTCTTCATGTGTGACAAGTCACATTTTATCAATATCTCATACTGACACTTGGGTGATTTGTTGCTTACATGTAACAACATTCCATTATCATTTAAAGTAAATCCAGTATCACATATTATGGACTGATAGGTGTACTTCATTAATTAATAATTACAGTAGGAAAGCCTGGTGTCAGTAATTCAACATCTGATGTCTTGTTAAATCAAATCCAAAAATAAATAAACTAGCTGATAAACCCGGTATACCGGGCTTTTTACCGGGGTTTGGGAGATATATTTAATGAGATATTGAATGTTGGCTCACTTTTTATTATAAAAGTTAAAAGAAAATATAGCTTTTTAGTGGGATACTCTCAGAATACAATATGTACAAATGTTTTTTACTTATATTTTGTGGCGCTGTGCTCATGGCAAAAATCATATCCCGTTATGTTTACCTTGAAGACCTGGTCAGTGATAGTTTACATAGGGAACAGGATTGAGACACAGAGGCACAAAGTGTTTCATTGATATTTGACTGGTTTCTATCATTGGACATATAATGAATAGGTTGATGTGAGGAACACGTGAAAGATTATATGTACGTTGCAAGGAAATTGTTCCCAAAGAAGGAAACAGAAATATGCATACATCGTAAGTAGCACAAGCGGACCCAGTGGGACTCCATGCAGTGGATCTGTATCCCATTTTCAGCCACCGCAACCTTTTTTTTCATTGTATCAGACAAATTTTGAGGCCTGAAACCCTCAACACCAGCCCAGCCCTGTTCCTGAAATTGGGACCTTGAATTAGGTTTTGTCATTAATCCTCCTGGGTTGAACTCCCCATTTCATAAAGCGAGAAACATGTTTTTCTCTTTTACTGACCACGCACGTGGGTCAAATCCCTCATTGAAAGCAAGCGTTATTCATATGAACAATAGTCCTTTGTGTTAGAGGTTAAGTGACCACGATGTACGCATTCCGGTGATTGCCAAAGGCAGTTGGGCTATGCTCGGAAAAAAAAAAACCGGAAAAATCACTTAAAATTATATGTATATTAAAAATTATTTATTTTCATATCGCCTATGTCACTGCGGGGATAATAACCTTTAAAATGATGTATGGCACAATATTGTACACGATGCGGTATTTGAGAATACTGCGAACAAACGTGAACCGAATTACTCTTATAAGTATTAGATTATTGCATGTTCTGAAGTGAAACTGTTGGCATGCACTTACCTACTTTTTGATACATGTTTACTGGTATCACAGGAGATCATAAATTATAGTCTGTGCCAGATAGATAATTAAATATTTTCATTGATAGACATGATTCATTGTGAACCGAGTAATGACAGCCCAGCAATATCTTTCAATCAGTACCCAGCCCAAATAATCCAGGATATTATACCCATTAGGATTTCAATCCTCAAAAGTGTGTTTATATTTAATATTAAACATCTGCTGATTGAACAAACATGTCATTAAAACAACTAACTCTGCATCTTTTCAAATACCAGTTTTAAATGATTATTTATTGCATTAAATTATAATTAAATATAGATTAAATACTAGTATTCACTTCAATCACAGAAAAGTTATTTGGTAAATATAAAGAGTAAATAAAACCACAAAGAGCCATTTATGGTTATCAGAGTGGTTGCCACTTCATCATAGTGATAACAGTGCAAATGTAAAAAGATAAAGTGACCCATTGGTCACAGTGCTCAGCTGAATTTTGTAAAATTTTAGCAAATGTAAAATTATTTATTTATATTGTTCTTTTTATATATAAGCATTAGCAAGGATGAGCAGAAATGGCGCTGCTATTGGGTAATAATCAAATACAAAATATATGACTGCCAAACTAATAAAAAGGATCATCACTATAGCTTAGATGATTTACACTTTAAATCTGTTCTTTCACTTGTTGTCAGTGGTCAACACAAAAGTTTTTTGTTAATAATATTTCTCCTAAGTATCTGTATAGATAAACATACAGGTAATTTAAGATAAATATGTAATATCAATAGGGCCAGCACAACTGATCTATATATCAATATATTCGATATAGGTGGTCAATAAGTTAATCGATGGGACTCCTGAAAATTGATATCATGAAGCCCAATTTTAACAAAGACATTTATAAACTGAACTGGCTGGGTAAACCAATGTATTATGAACCTAGATTGGGCAATATGTCTTAAAACCCACATGTGGATCATATGTGCAAAACTGCAATATGATATGGACTATTCTAAAAACGTTACAGGTAAAACTCCCCAATTATTAAGTACTTAATACATTTACAAATTAATATCACTGTTTACATGTGATTCTGTTGTAAACATTAACAATCAAGTCAACCACTGTAAATGATCCTGAAGATAATTAGTGTCATGAATTGTCCATGCCATAGTTCCTTCTCAGAGCTTTATTGGTAATCACCAATTTGGAAGCTTTCTTTGATCTGTCTTACTCAGGCCTAAGTGTGCATTGCTGTCCCATTCAGCACTGGTAAAGTGCATTTACATAAAAGTAACATTAGGGAGAGCCAGTCATGGCAGCCTTATAGGAGATGTTTTGATTGAATCAAGGATATTCAGGCATCCCCTTCATAACCACCACTGAACTCCCTGGTATCTGCATCTGGGCCATATAATTATACTGGTAATAACAGTGGTTGGGGTGTGCAGTGAGCACTGTACAAGCTAGGTGGCTGAAGGCAAACAGAAGTAGTTGTTAATTACCAGTGAGGGATGCCTGTGGTGGATCATTATTATCATCAAGGTGGATTTACACCCCTCTGATGCTGATCATTACTGAATTCTGTTTTAAAGAAATCCCAGAGACAAAGGGTTTTAAATTGTTTACACTTAAGTTGAAAAAGGTGTTTTTTAACATACAATTTATTTTCAGTGTAAATGATGTCAGTGTACAAGATTTGCCAACCCAGCTACATTGCAAGTTCACTATTCAGACTGAAAAAATAGAATGAGATCCAGTAGCCAGATTTTTGACAGACAGTGGCAAGTCTTGTCATAGCTTTATATTAACATAACATATATAAGGATAGAAACATATTTACCACTGTATTACATAATCATATTTAATTTTGAATTAATACTATATTGCCTATAAAACCTGGAAAACCTGTAAACCATGTTTACCTAGAAAACTCACTGGGCTGGGCGTTATGCTTAAAACCCTGTTTTGACCAACCCTGCTGGGGCTGCAGGAACTACAAAGATATAGTTCATGTGCAGGTCTATTAAAATTTACTAAATCTCTTGCCACATCAATATCAATATAAATGGATAATTGATCACCAAAAGGAGGTGATAATCCATGTCTCAGAAGGAAATTGGCTCAATGAAAATTAGTTAAGATTCAGGCATTTGGGAAAAAGTTTATGTTTGACCCACTAGCCTAGTCAGGGGTCAGTCTGCTTGACCTACCTCTATTTTGTGGAACTTTAAACTTGACCATGGCAAGTAGTACACCATTTATGTGGAGTCCTGACCCTCGGGGAATACTGAGAAAGTCTAGGTTCAGTCATTTTTAATTAAGCAAATTCGAACCATAAAGAATTAAAATGACTAAACTAATAGAAAGACACTGGCTAAGTCATATGTTTGAAAGAGCCGCAAAACCCTGCAGTTCAGACAAAATTTAGAAGGAACATGACCCTAACTGCTGCTGTAGTGCACATCTAGACCCAGTTGTGGCTCCTTAGTATATACAGAATTATTATATAAATAATATATAAAAATACTTCAATCAGCCTGTGTGGTGTATGTATTACATTTTAGCTTGGTAGGCCAGGAGGTTAACAGCATCTGCCGTTAGTCTGCCCTCTGTCCGCAAGATAAATAAAGACAGAGGCCTGTGGCTCTGTATATAATAAAGAGCCACGACTAGTTCTAGTGCACATACAGCTTTTTTTTACTATTTTCAGCTTACCTAGAAATGGGTCTTCCAGTTAGCAGTCCACCCAGCTGGACTGACTTCCTCATTGGGTACTGGTTGCCCAATCTCCAATTGTAAAACTTAAGTTTTTTTCTGTGCATGCTTTTGATAGGTTTGCAACTAACATCTAATATTAAAATAATTGGCCTTATTTCAGTTCAACTATGTTCCCTTTTCATAGGCCAGGAAGGGAAAGAATGAAGCAAATAATGGCACTGACATTCTTTTAGATTAGCTTGCATCAGTCATTTTTTCTGTATTGCATCTCCCAGACACTTCTGTTATAATATTTCTGTCAAACTTTTTTATATTTAAATGGAACTTGAAAGATTGGGAAAATTCTGATGCACAAAATTAATATAATTATAAACTGACACATGTTAATGGTTGGTGTGCATACACTTTTGCCTAAGATTAGTAAGGCTTAGGCTTAACTAACATAAAATAACAAAATGAAAATGCTGGCATGCAATTACTTCCTGTGAACACAGAAACCATAAATACCTGTTGGTATAGGAAGATTTTACCTTGCTTGGCAGCAGACTTTTAGTCAAATATCGCTAAATTATTTTAGTAGCTGAGATTGATACAGGTGTATGCACATCACTGAATAAATAATACTGCCCAGTTGTAAGCATGCAGCATTATGTTATAATACAATAATTTCATTTTTGATATAATGATTTTGTCATTTAATTTTTGATAACATTATACGGACACGCTAATGCTGCATAAATTAAACGTTTAGTAACAGAAATTGCACCAACCTGGCCGGACTTGTGCTACAAAGCGCTGCCTGTACGAATAACTAGTCTACTGGCAATACTGCCAAAATTAGTCTCAGCCTTGAGAAGCTCACAAGGTTACCTGTCAGCCGGCTTGCTGTAAATGTCAAGGTCACGTCTGTCCGGAAGGTCGCCCTGTGCAGGCTTTTTTTCATACGTACCGACAGTAAATTTTAACCTATCTTACGAAAGCTACATCTAAGCCACGACCCTAACTAATTAGCGTAATTGATAGCGTTGTTAAAATGATAATGCTATGTAGTTACCTTATCGCTAGCGAAGACGGGCGGCTGTCAAGATGTTGACCTATTCCAAAGAAGGAACTCTCCAGGCAGACACTACAATCGGAACAGCTAATACTCGTGAAAAACTATTGTTATCGAAATTAGTTCAACTGCATATATAGTTTTCACATACAATTGCAAAGAAAAGAAGATATTTTGTGTTGTTAAAGGAATATACTCAGCGGATTTATTTATCTATACTTTAAAATGTTTGATATTTATTTGGAGGTTGTAAAGCACCAAATACACCCGGATATAGTTCTTTGATTTGCCGCCAGACGTCAGAATGATATGTGATAGCTAACACATGTGCACTCGCAGGTACAACAAGGTCATTATGAAACTTAAAAAGTTCACTTGTGAAAACTCAAACCTACACACGTGCTTATAAAATATGATTAAAGCAAATATTCCAGCCAAGCTAGGGGAAATGCATGCTTAAGTGATTTCATAAAAAAAGTTTTATTTTTAAAATAGGCCTACGTACAGGAGCGGAAAATTTTCTAATCTCAATCTCCCGGACACTGATCGAATTCCTACATAATTATAATTAAACCTATATTAAAAGGATAATCCAATGCGATAAGGAATGTAAATGAATAATTCCTGGGCATCGCGCATTCTTCAACTCAGAACCAATGTTATTGAATTAATTCTTTTGAATTTGTCAACGCCTACAATTAATCATAATTTTCATGTCCTAATAAGGCCTACCGTACTTTCATTGATTATGATTGGGGAAAAAAGAGAATCAATTAAAACCACCAATGTCTATATTTAGCTATTGTGCCGGTTGATCAGAACGTATATCAAAGGGATAATATTATACTATTGAAAAACAGATTGTTTGAATCCAATTAATTTAATTGGACAAAAAATGTCCAAACAATTTATTTTAAAATAACCAATTTATTTGGTTGGATTCAAATAAAAGGTATTGATCAAATTTACCAATATATTACAATATTGGTCAGAGTAACCAACACAGCTGATCATTCGACCAACAAAATTGTTCAGTTTGACCAAAATTTTATTAATAATTTGGTTATTATCAATCAATGTATGTACTTTGGTTGAGGTCAACCAAAACAAATTGGTTTAAGCAGACAATAATTTGTCACATTAACCAATTCCAGTTTGTTAGATTAGTGGACAAATTTATGTGTGCACTGCTATATTCATTCCTTTTTTTCAGATGTCTTATCTCCAGATTGATTGCATGGAAGTCTTCTTATACATCGTTCTTGAGTTTCAGGTTGCTTTGGTATGGGTTTCAAGGGGGAAACACAAACTCTGCCCGATCATGGAATTGAACCTGTGAACGCTCGCATAAAAGTTGTTTTGCCCCTCAGCCAGTAAAGCTTGCATCACTTTTAACTGATTTGGAGCCTTTTTGTGTCTGGTGTTAAAACTGACCAATCTGTTTGGGCAATGCTTGACCAAACAGCTGGTAAAAATAACCAATATGCTGGTAAAATCAACCAAGAAAACTGCAACCAGTTTAACTGCAACTGTTAAATTGGTAAGAACAACTAACTGTTTAGGTGAGTACTTTAACAATACTTTAGTTAAGATAATATCTTGGTTAAAACAACCAAAATTGGCTCACCCAATTAAATTCGTTACATATTTTACCAATCTGTTTTTTTTTTAGTGTAATAACAGTAAGCCTATTGATGGACATGCAGGACTTTTACACACTTGAATTATGATTTTTCTTTATTAAATAAAGAATAAGAATTAAGAATTAAATTATATTTCAAATGTATATTGCAGTAGTGGCCCGTCGCCATATACTCAAGGGCGGATTTAGACTTTTGGAAAATGGGGGTGGGGCTTATTTTATAAAGGTCGTCAGGTCAGGAAAAAGAGGGGACTGGACAAAACAAATGGTTCCTTATCCTTAAAAATCGTTGCTGCCATACCCACCCCCCCCCCCCCCCGTCCCGCCCCCTCCGGATCCCGGGATCTGTATAATTGATTCTCCACGCTGACGTTGAAGACAAATATATTTTCAATAAATAGTCAATTAAAGTCAAGGGAAGGTTCCAACACCATGTAAAGTGCATGTCTGTTAAGTAGCCATTAAGCAGAACAGTGAATTCTGTCAATAAATACAGCTCATCCCTTAAATACAATATATATGTCACATAATGTTTACTATACATGATACTGCTATAATACTGTTAGTCTGTTACAATATAAAAAATATGTTTTGTTAATATTCTGAGATATCCAGGTGACAAAGTTTAGTTCAGGCACTAGAGGTGTGTTGTAAAAAGTTGAATTTAAGGGGCCCAATCACACGTAAAGCATGTTGAGTTAACACGAAAAATAGCTTCTTCCCGTTAAAATAAATCTGTACCTGCCAAAATATTGCCTTGAAACCGTTTGCTTACTCCTGTAAACAAGTGTTAAAAACAGTGAACCGGGCGCGATCGCAGGTGTCAACATAGACACAGTGCGTCGGGCCGTGTACTGCGAGGAGCCACAACACGTGCCAATAAAGAGATACCCTGATTGACTTGGCCCAAAAATTTAATACTGGCTGAAACACCGCTTGTTTTTCCTCTTAAACAGACCTTCGGTCACGCGGTAGTTATGGTAAACCAACAAGCAGGGTTATAACAAGGTGTTAAACAGTCCCATGCGAGGAAATGAGACTGTGTGTTGGGATGGTATTGCTGGGAAACATTTGTATAAAGCAAAACTGAACTGATGATGTGGAAGAATAGAAATAATATTGCTCCTGAATATGTTCCTTTAAGTCATGTAGGTGACTTAAGCCTAGTGGCATCTGTGCATCACTAGGATAACCGTTATGATGTAACAATTTTAACAATGGTATTTAGGCCTACTACTGGGCTTAAATCCTATATAATGTTATTGCAATATAGGCCTCTGGAGCCGAATCAGCGGTAGAATGTTTTTTCCTTGCCAAACAGTGACCAGTTACCAAAACAATTTATCCCCCCCCCCCCACCTTTAAGAATAGCCCCCCCCCCTATCTTCAGCAGCATATACTGACACTTGGCAAGTGAATAAGGTTTCTTCGATCTATCAACTTGAGAAACAATATTTTTCATCAAATATAGGGGCCAATATGTTGCATCTCTCTTGAGAAAAGAACATTAATTTATTTTACGGAAACGGGAAAAGTAGGTTGCACCACCTGTCTGATTTACGAGAAATTTTTCCATGATGGATAGACATGCCAAATTTAAGACCAATACCTTGAACCACTCCAGAGATATGAAAAGTTATTACCCAAAGCACATGAATGTACAGATGGAGACAGCAAAATGATTGCAGATGGCGCCACCAGTCTTGAGTACAAGAAGGAGTAGTCCAAGATCTATGCCTATGCACAATTTCCGGCCAATAGGGCAAATCACTCCCCTGAAAAGAGGATTAATTTATTTTACGGAAACGAGAAGGGAGGTGGCGCCATCTGTATGGTTTACAAAAAAACTTTCCAAGATGGATGGAGATGCCAAATTTCAGCCCTATACCTTAAACCACTCCGGAGATATGGGCAATTTTCACCCAAAGTACATGTACAGATGGACGCCACACCAAAACAATTGCAGATAGCGCCACCAGTCTTGAGAACGAGATGGAGGAGTCCAAGATCTATAGATATGCAAAATTTCAGGCAAGTAGGGCAAATCACTCCTCAGAAAAATGCATTAATATATATTACGGAAACGGGAAGGTAGGTAGCGCCACCTTTCTGGTAAACAAGAAAATTTTCCAAGATGGATGGAGATGCCAAATTTCAGACCAATACCTTGAATCGATCCGGAGATATGAGCAATTTTCACCAAAAGCACATGTACAGATGGACGCCACGCCAAACGACTGCAGATGGCGCCACCAGTATGAGTACAAGATAGAGGAGACCAAGATCTATGGATATGTACAATTTTAGGCTAATAGGGCGAATCACTCATCAGAAAAGGGCATTAATTTAGTCTACAAAAACGGTAAGGTAGGTGGCGCCACCTGTCTGGTTTACGAGAAAACTTTCCAAGATGGATAGACATGTCAAATTTTAGACCAATACCTTTAACCACTCCGGAGATATGAGCAATTTCCATTGAAAGCAAACTTTCGGATGGACGCCACAAGGTCAATGGACATGCACAGTTTCAGCCAAATCTGTCCATTAGTTTTAGACTTATAATGCTTACAGTACTGTCAAGTGAAGTGGCAATGATGGGCAAGTAAAAGGCCCAAAAACAAGAAAAAGACAGAAGGTGGCGTCACCTGTCTTCCGCAGAAGACAAAGCTATCCAAGATCTTTCGGTCAATTTGATTTTTGAACCAATCCATGTATCCCTTATTGAAATTTTTTATGATTTTGTGTGATTTTCACCATATATGGCAATATTCAAGGTCAAGGCTACTCTCATAGGAAAGGTCATGACCCCAATTTTAAATATACATCATTCCATAAACCATGTCTATGTATATGCATAATATGAAATAAATCTATATATTAGTTTTTGACTTATAAAAGACTAGAAAAGGTCATGACCCCATTTTGATTGGGCTTCGTCCTGTCATCCATATCAATGCACATGTCAATTTGGGTAAAGATCCGTAAAATATTTTTTGAGTCATCGCGTCCAAAAGAAATCTCTGCGACGACGGAGGCGGCGGCCGCGCCACCGTGCTTAAACCATAGTATCCCGATTAGTCTGGGGATACAATGATAATCATTTACCTCCTAAAAAACATGCATCTTCCTTCTTCGGAATAACCTTTGCATGGGTTAAAGGACACATCCCGATGCAATGAATAGGCCTTTAAACTTAGGTCCGCCTACTTCAGGAAAAGGGAGGACACCACTACATAACGCAAGACTGCTCCTGTAGCCTTGGTACATTCAATGCCCCGGCCGCCATCCTTATGCAGACGGCATATTGTCTCATTGCCTACTTTTCTAGATAATATTATCATGTTTAGCTCCTCTTTCCAAGAGTACTTTAACAGCCAAACTGCGATACTTAGCGACTTAAAGAAGCAATCATAAAAGTATTTACAAACCAGATTGTAGGCCGAATACCAAGCTGTCCAAATACACCTGGACACTGAAGGACCGGAATTTTAACAACAAGCATTCCTTAGAAATCACCGCCGGATCAGCACCCTTTCTAGGTGGGGAAGAGGTCAGTCGGCCGTCTAGTCCTATTATGTCATGAGGCAATAGCGGTATTCAAGACGGGTTCCCGGTTCCAGGTGTCATTTGTGTCAAGACGCGAGTTTTTGTTCCAAGCCTACTTATTATTCAGTGTGCTTATAAATATAGATGAGCCTTAGTAACATAACGGGTCCTAAGCAATGTAGGAACTTATGAAAATGGATGAGCCTTCAGGGTAGTAAAGTATAGATAGGAGTTGCATACACAGAATATATATACTCGATTTAGTCTTCGGTATTCAGAAGGCACCAAGCTGCCAGTTGGGTATCAGTGCTGCCAGCTGAGGTCTTGGGCTGCTAGTTGAGATTCAGGATTGCCAGTTGGGGTTCAGTGCTGCCAGTTGGTGTCTAGTGCTGCAAGTTGAGGTTCAGTGCTGCCAGCTGAGATCCAGCGCTTCCAATGGGGGTTCGGTGAAGCAGTGGCAACATGACTCAGTAGGCTCTTATATTTGGCAGGTTAGCCTAACTTGAGTAGTGATACAAGCCATATCGAGGTATGCAGTGGTCTTCCGTCATGTTGCATTCATATCGAGGTAAACAGCACATAATCTTAACATTAGGCTACGAAAGATGAATAAACACAAAAGAATACATGTGGACCCACAGCCCGAACTGTAACTCCGTCTCTATGGTAATGAGTCATTTTCTGAATCGCGTACAAGTTTGCTGCGTCCAATAACCTGCGCGGGCAATGCTTGTATTCATGCGGTCATAAATTCAACAAACATGCGGAGGGATTTACCGATTTACCATAAGCTGAGTTAAAGCGGATTTTTTGTTCGCTCAAGTTAGGTTTTGTTAGAAAATATTCTAAAAAAACTACAACGATTGGTGTGGTTTATATCAAGTGACTTCGTTCTTGAAGGCCATGATGCTTTGTCAGAAATGACGAATATATTAAATATTTGCATCCTCAATGTGCGCTCCTCACTGACGGCTGTTACGGTACTCTGCCAACCAGTACGCTGGTCATATACTCTCTAATGGCAGGTTCGGTGCTAGCAGTTGAGGTCCAGTGCTGCCGGCTAGGGTTCTGAGCTGCTAGGTGGGGTCCAGTGCCGCCAGTCGGTAATCAAGTGCCGCCAGTCAAGGGACAGAATTATCTAGAGCTAATGGGAGTTGTGTTTTTTTTTATGTGCAGCGAGTGTATTTAATTTGGTCTAGGCGTAACAGGGTGGGAACGCTATCGGGTAGGTAGTGGCTTGAATTATGTGATTTTGGTCTTACTTTTGTTGTTTAAATATATTCGTTCTGCTAAGCCGCTGTCTTGTGCTTTATTGTTTACCAGAGTGTCAATAAGTGCCTCATCAAAAACCCACACCACCTCTAATTTTCCACTGTAGACCAAAGGCAACCCGGTTCGTCACTTAGTGAAGGGCAGCCTTTTCCTTAGGGCACCAGGAAGGGATAACTTTTATCAGGTGGAATTGATTGATGCCCAGACCAGGGAGGTTAAACGGGAAGCTTAAGGTAAAACATTAGATATTTTTACTTCTGTTCGTGTTCAGAAACCCAAGTTACTATAGCTAGCGTTGGGCCGTTAGAACGTTAAGTAACAACGTTCGTAACCTGTGCAGGTTAGTAAAGCTAGCTTAAGGGTGTAGGACAAAGCTGGTGTTCGACCTGTACACGTT
Organism: Sipunculus nudus; assembly: GCA_026874595.1. Taxonomy (NCBI): domain Eukaryota; kingdom Metazoa; phylum Annelida; class Sipuncula; order Golfingiida; family Sipunculidae; genus Sipunculus; species Sipunculus nudus. The sequence continues at coordinate 14,196,758 of CM049320.1, read as the reverse complement.
GGTTCAGCCGGCGTTAGGATGCGGTTAACGGCAACTTTGAGTAATTATGAGTCTACCCTAAATTTGTAATAAGAGAACTGTGAAGGGCCTACAGCTTCTCTTTAAGTCGCTTTAGTGTATAGCCTGGGTATTGGTAATCTGCAGTGTCAAGTAACCGTGGCCACTGAATTCTTTGGTGTCACATGACTCAAGTGCCGTCGCGTTGTATCGTGTTCCTACGGATTTCCTTGTCTTTGAGGGTTCGTATACCCTTTAAGATTCGTGTCCGTCAGTAAGTCCGTGTAGTGTCCCGGAATGTTAAGGATATTTTAGTCGTAGCCCCGTAGTTAAAACGCAGGTTCGTGAGTCCTCGTCACGCGATCTCAATTCATTATGGTCCTGTTGAGAGAGGTCATATACAGTGGTTGGGCGACGAGTTTTACAGGGGAGGATTTACAGAAGTTTGCTCAGAGCCAGGTTGCTCAGGCTAGAAAGCAGGTCACGCAGGAACAAGAGGAAAGTACTAGGGCTCGCGAGCACGAGTAAGAGTTACTGTGGGAAGCTCGCGAGCACGATTAAGAGTAAGCGAAGTTAGTGGTCGCGTCGCGTAATCAAGCAGCAGATAGGGCTTCACGTGTTCAGTTCCAGCAGTAAATGTCACCTTTTGATGAATCAATCGATTGGATTGATGCATATCTCGAGTGATTCGAGAGATTGGCAGTGACCCAAGATAATCCGCGAGATAGGTGGGCATTCTACCTCAGTACTAAAGGGTAGAGCCCTGAGTATTTTTTCGTTGCTGTCTGCAGCTGATGCGCCGTTTTTCATTATTTGAAGTTAGTTGTATTGAAGGGGTATAGGATGACAGGGGATGGACATCGAGGTTTGTTTAGGTGGAGTATGCCCGAGCGTGGCTAGAATCCTAGTCATTTTCCCGTTAGGCTTAGCGGATTCCTGGACAATTGGATTAAATATTCAGGAACAGAAAAGGGTTTTGATGCTCTCAGGGACCTGCTCCTATGAGAGCATTTCGTGACACTGATCGAAATCCAACATAATTATAATTAAACCTATATTAAAAGGATAATTCAATGCGATAAGGAATGTAAATGAATAATTCCTGGGCATCGCGCATTCTTCAACTCAGAACCAATGTTATTGAATTAATGGGCACCAAAGCATATTCTTTTGAATTTGTCAACGCCTACAATTAATCATAATTTTCATGTCTTAATAAGGCCTACCGTACTTTCATTGATTATGATTGGGAAAAAAAGAGAATCAATTAAAAACCACCAATGTCTATATATAGCTATTGTGCCGGTTGATCAGAACGTATATCAAAGGGATAATATTATACTATTGAAAAACAGATTGTGTGAATCCAATCAATTTAATTGGACAAAATATGTCCAAACAATTTATTTTAAAATAACCAATTTATTTGGTTGGATTCAAATAAAAGGTATTGATCCAAATAACCAATATATTACAATATTGGTCAGAGTAACCAACACAGCTGATCATTCGACCAACAAAATTGGTCAGTTTGACCAAAATTTTATTAATAATTTGGTTATTATCAATCAATGTACTTTGGTTGAGGTCAACCAAAACAAATTGGTTTAATCAGACAATAATTGGTCACATTAACCAATTCCAGTTTGTTAGATTAGTGGACACATTTATGTGTGCACTGCTACATTCATTCCTCTTTTCATATGTTTTATCTCCAGATTGATTGCATGGAAGTCTTCTTATACATCGTTCTTGAGTTTCAGGATGCTTTGGTATGGGTTTCAGGTGGGAAACACAAACTCCGCCCGATCATGGAATTGAACCTGTGAACGCTCGCATAAAAGTCGTTTTGCCCCTCAGCCAGTAAAGCTTGCATCACTTTTAACTGATTTGGAGCACTTTTGTGTCTGGTGTTAAAACTGACCAATCTGTTTGGGCAATGCTTGACCAATCAGCTGGTAAAAATAACCAATATGTTGGTAAAATCAACCAAGAAAACTGCAACCAGTTTAACTGCAACTGTTAAATTGGTAAGAACAACTGTTTAGGTGAGTACTTTAACAATACGTTAGTTAAGATAATGTCTTGGTTAAAACAACCAAAATTGGCTCAACCAATTAAATTCGTTACATATTTAACCAATCTGTTTTTGAGTGTAATAACAGTAAGCCTATTGCTGGACATGCAGGACTTTTACACACTTGAATTATGATTTTTCTTTATTAAATAAAGAATAAGAATTAAGAATTAAATTATATTTCAAATGTATATTGCATTAGTGGCCCGTCGCCATATACTCGAGGGCGGATTTAGACTTTTGGAAAATGGGGGTGGGGCTTATTTTATATCGTCAGGTCAGAAAAAGGAGGGGACTGGACAAAAAAAATGGTTCCTTTTCCTTAAAAATCGTTGCTGCCACCCCCACCCCCCTCCGGATCCCGGGATCTGTATAATTGATTCTCCACGCTGACGTTGAAGACAAATATATTTTCATTAAATATATCTGAGAGTTTGAAGAAATTAAATTAAAATACAAGGTCTAGTGACAAACTCATCTTCATTGTTGGCAAATACAAATCAATTTAAGGCACGTGTATGTATATATTCAGATTCTTATAGGGCTATATAGGGATTTTGGGATGTTTACGTCTTCATTTTAACTGTTCATATAAATTAAAAATGGGGGTATATATTAAAAAAGAACATTTATTCCATGTTGTGAAGAAATCTCGTTAGAAAACCCATTTGAATTATCGACAATTGATGTTAACTTTTCAGGAGGATGATTTTTGAAGTTGTATACATTGTCATTTTTTTTAATTTGTTGAATACATATCTTAGGAATAAATATGCTACACTTATTGAGTTAACAGATTTTCTCTACTTATGATCTTGTAAAGCATGTGATCTTTGATGATGGGTTTACAATTTGTCTATGGAAATGATCACCGGTATCACTGGGTTTAAATATTTACAAAATAATTGGTTTCGTTCTTTGATTTAGTTCAGGCATAGGCGGTTATTAGGCGTTGTCAAGCCAGAGGCGACCAACCCTGGTTGACTAATGTGGTAACTTACTGATTTATGTTTCTTTCAGCATATTTGTGGGTTTTCGTCTTCCACTTTTTAAAATCCAAGCATTTTTTGTAGCAAAAACTGATTACATCCCATCTTAATTATTAACTTATGGCAGAGTTTAATGTGTGAAAATCGACATTTTATCCCACACACCTTCAAAACATTAGGTGGAGGGGGGGGGGGGGAGTTAATACAATGGGCCATATCCCCCTTGTTATATATTGGGGGGGGGGCGTTATATGTTCCCCCATCCCCTGGGATCTATTGAGAGTTTTGAAACTTTCTGGCAACAGAGATGTCAAAGCATATCCAAACTTTGTCAATAGCATCTTTAAAATATTTATCTTTAAAGATTCCACCAGTAATGTTCACTATTTACTGGTAACCATGAATTACCATGAATGAGAATGAGATGTGTAATTGTCTCCCAGAATATACACACGGAGGGATACCAGGTAAAAATGGTAGTAGGGGACATTACCGGTCCTATTAATGAGTCTAAGCTATCCCACATCAATCAAAGCCGAAGAAATGTGTATTGGTGGATGCTATGTGAAGTCAAGGGAAGGTTCCACCACCATGTAAAGTGCATGTCTGTTAAGTAGCCATTAAGCAGAACAGTAAATTCTGTCAATAAATACAGCTCATCCCTTAAATACAATATATATGTCACATAATGTTTACTATACATGATACTGCTATAATTCTGTTAGTCTGTAACAATATAAAAAATATGTTTTGTTAATATTCTGAGATATCCAGGTGACAAAGTTTAGTTCAGGCACTAGAGGTGTGTTGTAAAAAGTTGAATTTAAGGGGCCCAATCACACGTAAAGCATGTTGAGTTAACACGAAAAATAGGTTCTTCCCGTTAAAATAAATCTGTACCTGCCAAAATATTGCCTTGAAACCGTTTGCTTACTCCTGTAAACAAGTGTTAAAAACAGTGAACCGGGCGCGATCGCAGGTGTCAACATAGACACAGTGCGTCGGGCCGTGTACTGCGAGGAGCCACAACACGTGCCAATAAAGAGATACCCTGATTGACTTGGCCCAAAAATGTAATACTGGCTGAAACACCGCTTGTTTTTCCTCTTTAACAGACCTTCGGTCACGCGGTAGTTATGGTAAACCAACAAGCAGGGTTATAACAAGGTGTTAAACAGTCCCATGCGAGGAAATGAGACTGTGTGTTGGGATGGTATTGCTGGGAAACATTTGTATAAAGCAAAACTGAACTGATGATGTGAAATAGAAATAATATTGCTCCTGAATATGTTCCTTTAAGTCATGTAGGTGACTTAAGCCTAGTGGCATCTGTGCATCACTATGATAACCGTTATGATGTAACAATTATAACAATGGTATTTAGGCCTACTACTGGGCTTAAATCCTATATAATGTCATTGCAATATAGGCCTCTGGAGCCGAATCAGCGGTAGAATGTTTTTTCCTTGCCAAACAGTGACCAGTTACCAAAACAATTCCCCCCCCCCCCCCCCACCTTTAAGAATAGCCCCCCCCCCCCCCCCCCATCTTCAGCAGCATATACTGACACTTGGCAAGTGAATAAGGTTTCTTCGATCTATCAACTTGAGAAACAATATTTTTCATCAAATATAGGGGCCAATATGTTGCATCTCTCTTGAGAAAAGAACATTAATTTATTTTACGGAAACGGGAAAAGTAGGTTGCACCACCTGTCTGATTTACGAGAAAATTTTCCATGATGGATAGACATGCCAAATTTAAGACCAATACCTTGAACCACTCCAGAGATATGAACAGTTATTACCCAAAGCACATGAATGAAAGGAGTCGTCCAAGATCTATGCCTATGCACAATTTCCGGCCAATAGGGCAAATCACCCCCTTGAAAAAAGGATTAATTTATTTTACGGAAACGAGAAGGGAGGTGGCGCCATCTGTATGGTTTACAAAAAAACTTTCCATGATGGATCGAGATGCCAAATTTCAGCCCTATATTTTAAACCACTCCGGAGATATGGGCAATTTTCACCCAAAGTACATGTACAGATGGACGCCACACCAAAGCAATTGCAGATGGCGTCACCAGTCTTGAGAATGAGATGGAGGAGTCCAAGATCTATAGATATGCAAAATTTCAGGCAAGTAGGGCAAATCACTCCTCAGAAAAGAACATTAATATATTTTACGGAAACGGGAAGATAGGTAGCGCCACCTTTCTGGTTAACAAGAAAATTTTCCAAGATGGATGGAGATGCCAAATTTCAGACCAATACCTTGAATCGATCCGGAGATATGAGCAATTTTCACCAAAAGCACATGTACAGATGGACGCCATGCCAAACGACTGCAGATGGCGCCACCAGTATGAGTACAAGATGGAGGAGACCAAGATCTATGGATATGCACAATTTTAGGCTAATAGGGCGAATCACTCATCAGAAAAGGGCATTAATTTAGTCTACAAAAACGGTAAGGTAGGTGGCGCCACCTGTCTGGTTTACGAGAAAACTTTCCAAGATGGATAGACATGTCAAATTTTAGACCAATACCTTTAACCACTCCGGAGATATGAGCAATTTCCATTGAAAGCAAACTTACGGATGGACGCCACAAGGTCAATGGACATGCACAGTTTCAGCCAAATCTGTCCATTAGTTTTAGACTTATAATGCTCACAGTACTGTCAAGTGAAGTGGCAATGATGGGCAAGTAAAAGGCCCAAAAACATTAAAAAGACAGAAGGTGGCGTCACCTGTCTTCCGCAGAAGACAAAGCTATCCAAGATCTTTCGGTCAATTTGATTTTTGAACCAATCCATGCATCCCTTATTGAGATTTTTTTATGATTTTGTGTGATTTTCATCATATATGGCAATATTCAAGGTCAAGGCTACTCTCATGGGAAAGGTCATGACCCCAATTTTAAATATACATCATTCCATAAACCATGTCTATGTATATGCATAATATGAAATAAATCTATATATTCGTTTTTGACTTATAATGCTCACAGTACTGTTGAGCGGCAATGTTGGGGCTATTAAACGGCGCGAAAACAAGAAAAGGATAACAGGTGGCACGATCAGTTTCCGGTACATGACAAAACTATCCAAGATCTTCAGTCAAGTTGATATTGGATCAATCCATGCCAGATTTCTTGAGATATTTTCTTGAGAATTTGTGCGACTTTCCCCCAAAATGGACCTATTCAATTCCAAGGTCACTCTCCTAGAAAAGGTTATGACCCCATTTTAAATAGGCTTCGTCCTCTCATCCATATCAATGCACATGTCAATTTTGGTAAAGATCCGTAAAATATTTTTGAGTCATCGCGTCCAAAAGAAATCTCTGCGACGACGGAGGCGGCGGGGGCGCCACCGTGCTTTAACCAAAGTATCCCGATTAGTCTGGGGATACAATGATAATCCTTTACCTCCTAAAAAACATGCATCTTCCTTCTTCGGAATAACCTTTGCATGGGTTAAAGGACACATCCCGATGCAATGAATAGGCCTTTAAACTTAGGTCCGCCTACTTCAGGCAAAGGGAGGACACCACTACATAACGCAAGACTGCTCCTGTAGCCTTGGTACATTCAATGGCCCGGCCGCCATCCTTATGCAGACGGCATATTGTCTCATTGCCCACTTTTCTAGATAATATTATCATGTTAAGCTCCTCTTTCCAAGAGTACTTTAACAGCCAAACTGCGATACTTAGCGACTTAAAGAAGCAATTATAAAAGTATTTACAAACCAGATTGTAGGCCGAATACCAAGCTGTCCAAATACACCTGGACACTGAAGGACCGGAATTTTAACAACAAGCATTCCTTAGAAATCACCGACGGATCAGCACCCTTTCTAGGTGGGGAAGAGGTCAGTCGGTCGTCTAGTCCTATTATGTCATGAGGCAATAGCGGTATTCAAGACGGGTTCCCGGTTCCAGGTGTCATTTGTGCCAAGACGCGAGTTTTAGTTCCAAGCCTACTCATATTCAGTGTGCTTATAAATATAGATGAGCCTTAGTAACATAACGGGTCCTAAGCAATGTAGGAACTTATGAAAATAGATGAGCCCTCAGGGTAGTAAAGTTTTGATAGGAGTTGCATACACAGAATATATATACTCGATTTAGTCTTCGGTATTCAGAAGGCACCAAGCTGCCAGTTGGGTTTCAGTGCTGCCAGCTGAGGTTTTGGGCTGCTAGTTGAGATTCAGGATTGCCAGTTGGGGTTCAGTGCTGCCAGTTGGTGTCTAGTGCTGCAAGTTGAGGTTCAGTGCTGCCAGCTGAGATCCAGCGCTTCCAATGGGGGTTCGGTGAAGCAGTGGCAACATGACTCAGTAGGCTCTTATATTTGGCAGGTTAGCCTAACTTGAGTAGTGATACAAGCCATATCGAGGTATGCAGTGGTCTTCCGTCATGTTGCATTCATATCGAGGTAAACAGCACATAATCTTAACATTAGGCTACGAAAGATGAATAAACACAAAAGAATACATGTGGACCCACAGCCCGAACTGTAACTCCGTCTCTATGTTAATGAGTCATTTTCTGAATAGCGTACAAGTTTGCTGCGTCCAGTAACCTGCGCGAGCAATGCTTGTATTCATGCGGTCAGAAATTCAACAAACATGCGGAGGGATTTACCATAAGCTGAGTTATAGCGGATTTTTTGTTCGCTCATGTTAGGTTTTGTTAGAAAATATTCTAAAAAAACTACTACGATTGGTGTGGTTTATATCAAGTGACATCGTTCTTGAAGGCCATGATGCTTTGTCAGAAATGACGAATATATTAAATATTTGCATCCTCAATCTGCCTTAATGTGCGCTCCTCACTGACGGCTGTTACGGCACTCTGACAACCAGTACGCTGGTCATATACTCTCTAATGGCAGAGGACCGAAATTACGCTAGGTTCGGTGCTAGCAGCTGAGGTCCAGTACTGCCGGTTAAGGTTCTGAGCTGCTAGGTGGGGTCCGGTGCCACCAGTCGATAATCAAGTGCCGCCAGTCAAGGGACAGAATTATCTAGAGCTAATGCGAGATGTGTGTTTTTTATGTGCAGTGAGTGTATTTAATTTGGTCTAGGCGTAACAGGGTGGGAATGCTATCGGGTAGGTAGTGGCTTGAATTCTGTGATTTTGGTCTTACTTTTGTTGTTTATATATATTCGTTCTGCTAAGCCGCTGTCTTGTGCTTTATTGTTTACCAGAGTGTCAATAAGTGCATCATCAAAAACCCACACCACCTCTAATTTTCCACTGTAGACCAAAGGCAACCCGGTTCGTCACTTAGTGAAGGGCAGCCTTTTCCTTAGGGCACCAGTAAGGGATAACTTTTATCAGGTGGAAATGATTGATGCCCAGACCAGGGAGGTTTAACGGGAAGCTTAGGGTAAAACATTAGATATTTTTACTTCTGTTCGTGTTCAGAAATCCAAGGTCCGTAGCTTGTGCACGTTACTATAGCTAGCGTTGGGCCGTTAGAACTTTAAGTAACAACGTTCATAACCTGTGCAGGTTAGTAAAGCTAGCTTACGGGTGTAGGACAAAGCTGGTGTTCGACCTGTACACGTTGGTTCAGTCGGCGTTAGGATGCGGTTAACGGCAACTTTGAGTAATTATGAGTCTACCCTAAATTTGTAACAAGAGAACTGTGAAGGGCCTACAGCTTCTCTTTTAGTAGCTTTAGTGTATAGCCTGGGTATTGGTAATCTGCAGTGTCAAGTAACCGTGGCCACTGAATTCTTTGGTGTCACATGACTCAAGTGCCGTCGCGTTGTATCGTTTTCCTACGGATTTCCTTGTCTTTGAGGGTTCGTATACCCTTTAAGATTCGTGTCCGTCAGTTAGTCCGTGTAGTGTCCCGGAATGTTAAGGATATTTTAGTCGTAGCCCCGTAGTTAAAACGCAGGTTCGTGAGTCCGCGTCACGCGATCTCAATTCATTATGGTCCTGTTGAGAGAGGTCATATACAGTGGTTGGGCGACGAGTTTTACAGGGGAGGATTTACAGAAGTTTGCTCAGAGCCAGGTTGCTCAGGCTAGAGAGCAGGTCACGCAGGAACAAGAGGAAAGTACTAGGGCTCGCGAGCACGAGTAAGAGTTACTGTGGGAAGCTCGCGAGCACGATTAAGAGTAAGCGAAGTTAGTGGTCGCGTCGCGTAATCAAGCAGCAGATAGGGCTTCACGTGTTCAGTTCCAGCAGTAAATGTCACCTTTTGATGAATCAATCGATGGGATTGATGCATATCTCGAGTGATTCGAGAGATTGGCAGTGAGCCAAGATAACCCGCGAGATAGGTGGGCTTTTCACCTCAGTATTTTTTCGTTGCTGTCTGCAGCTGATGCGCCGTGTTTCATTATTTGAAGAAAGTTGTATTGAAGGGGTATAGGATGACAGGGGATGGACATCGAGGCTTATTTAGGTGGAGTATGTGGCGGGAATCCTAGTCATTTTCCCGTTAGGCTTAGCGGATTCCTGGACAATTGGGTTAAATATTCAGGAACAGAAAAGGGTTTTGATGCTCTCAGGGACCTGCTCCTTTTAGTCTTCTAAAAGGTGAAAACGTGAAGCTCGATTAGTGAAATGGCCTATTAGCAAAACGTTAAACTGGTGCACAAGAGGTGCATAGTTTTTTGAGAAACGTTAAGAATCCTGCGGGTAAAATAGGCCACCTCGCATTGCAAAAGCGTGATCAGGTCACAGGTCCAAAGGGGGACATGTATTTGGCTTGCAGGAAATTCACGGTCCAGTAAAATTATGGCCCTGAGAGCGAAAATATAAATCCGATAGTTTTACAACGATTGAATTTTGTAAAACATTTAACTGTCGTTTGCGAGATAGTATGGGTTAACGTACGGACGACAGTGGACGGACGACGTCACACAATCACATTAGAGGACAGGTCCGATAAAGAACACAGAACATTGATACAAACAAGAAACAATGATAAGCTGCTGAATAATATTTTAATGTTATATAATAATTAGGCTTTCTAAACACTACAGGGAGAAATCAGGAGGAATTGAAACCAATTAACAGTGTTGTGCAACTTAAGGTATGTCCATTGTGAAAGGAAATCTGCAGCTGAAGATATAAAAAAGAAGGTTTCCTTCGACAAAAAGCCATTCTTTTTTCGAATGTATATATGGCGTCGTACAAATTCATATACAAATGAAAAGGACTATGAAACTAACATTCACTGTTGAATATATAATGAAAACTAATGTATATAGCACATATACCTGGAACGTCAGCTGATAACGCTCTCCTAACGCTATTAGATCGTCACCTGGCAACGTCATATTCAGATAATATTGTAATGACTTCGGAAAAATTATGACGTCACGTTTTGGATTGAACATTTGGAATATAGTTTTTGGTTTACCTTTAAGAAAGCTAGTCGTCATCTTTAATAAGAACCTTTTCGTGATCATTTGGTAATAACAAATCACCTTCACTACCCTTCGGCCTTTTAAAACCAGTTAAACCTAGTCAAAACAAAAAGCTCTGACTTAGCCGAACTGGTTTTAAGATGGTACGCTCTTTACACAGCACTTAACGTATAGGCCTAGTACCTATATCGTAAGCGCTGTTTGTCATGACTTCGTATCCTGAATTGCTAGACCACAGGGGAGCACTGTATTGTTGTCCAATCAGATGACACCATGTGCTGGAAGACACAGCTAAGCGAATACACGGAGCCAATGTTGTTCATTTCGTTATGAGTGACAGCTCATCGCCCCGGTTCCCGCCTGAACAGGCCACAACAGGCTCAGAAAGAATGGCCCCAAACGTGGTTTGTTTCGGGCCTTGGGCACATAGGATGCCCGGCCGGTGAGCTGTAATTCAAACTAAACGTAACAACAAAGGCTGCGTGCACACCTCGCTTGCTGGTTTCAGTTCTGCAGACAACAGATACATGGCTACGCAAACACAGTCATAATGTCATAATCGAATCGGTAGATGATGCGAGGATGCGGAGGGAGCAATTGAAATTCGACCATAAACTGTTATCAAGCGGCGCTTGAAGCGCAGCTATGGGCGGAGCCAGGATGCCTGTCGAGTGTTTGTTAATTGGCATCTGGTTGGCTGCTTGTTACATCATACGCACGTTTTTTTTTCAGCGGACAACTAACCGCCATCTGGTGTCTAAATGTATCATTAACGGTCAAGGCTGGCAGCGCGAAAATCATTTGCTTCTTTAGAAGCACAAGATTTCCGCTGCCTCGGGTGCGTATTAAGATGGTAGTATATATGGAACTCATGTGCTATATATAAATCATGAAACAGCAGTTCAAATTGGGATCGGTTCTGTCAGAAAGTTTCCAGGAGGAAAATAGTAAACCCCCTTATAACATACATATTGTGAAGAAATATATACTCTCCCTGGCATATTTTGGGTTTGTTTTATATTATTCTTTTAGAAATAACAAATATTGTGTTATATATTTATTGGAAAAACACCGTAGGGCTGATTTAGTTTTTCTCGGCACAAATGTACCTTTCACATAAGACTCCTCCCACAAAAGCTTCATTTTCGTCCCACCAATGAAACCAGTTCATTTCAAAGAAGACATACTTTTCTCCTGGTAAAAAGTAATCTGGCTGGCCTAACCCCCATTTTGTAAATGTTAATTTCTGGTTAGTGGCTTTCCATATCCAGGTTCCATTTTGTTTTTCATCCACACCGGAGGTCCAGTAACCAAGCCACTCGGGTGTTTTCCAATCTTAAATATACATAATATATTGAATATCCGTATATTTTTTTATATGGTTATTCTATAACTGGTCGGGTGATTAGATACAGATCCTTGCAATAAAAATTAAGTTGTGATAATATTAAACTATTGACGTTACCGTGTTTTATTTGTAGTCTCTCGTTTCCTCTTATAACGTTCTCCAAGTGGTCCATCTCAGCCTCTGTTTCAATACTAACAAGTCCTGCGTTATGGGCCTTACAATTTCTGATTGCCCCATCTCGTGTAGTCATATTCCTCGGTAGGAACAGATAGCAGGACTTCCCTGGTATAAATTGGTGTCCAAACTTGCCATCGCATGTTTGTTCAATTTTATGAAATGAAAATAATGCTTGTAAGTGACTGTAAAGACAGTAAATGCTAATATTATGCTGATAATACTCTTCTCTTCAAAATTTCATTAAAGATGGGCAAGGTCAAGACCTTACGTGTCTTCATGAAAAAAAAAACATATTGAGGCTTTAGGTTCTCATCAACCCCTGTTGAACGTTAACCGTGGATAGGCCTATGGCCATGACAAAATAAACATATTAAATACATATATTGCCAGAATTACGAAGTATGTATCTTACTGCATTGTGAAATAGATTCTGTAGTTGTTCCATGAATCATATTCAGAATATGGCCAATATTCCTCGGTTGGTGTTTGTCGCTGTAACTTTTCATGCATGCATTCCTCAAACATGGTTTAGATATTTCTTCTGTGGACGCTTCCGTCTTTCCTTTTCCTACGACAGTCGAATGCATGTATTGTAATTATTTTTATCATATTTTTTTTATTTTATTTGGCCAATATGATTAAAAAAACCAAAAGTATGTATTTTTGCCTTTACGTATTATGTTACAGTCATTTTGTTCCAGTTAAATTAAGTGTAGTGGCTTCAATAATACATGCTGGTTTGTTTGCATAACTTCGAAAACTTTGTTATGCTTGTTCTTAAATTCTGTCGTCACTCATCTTTAGAACATATACTTGGAGGGCCGGTCAACTTAAACCACCATATTTTTACAGATTTCAAAAGAAATCAAGAAAACCCTGAGATTTTTCATTAGATTCTGTTCATGATTGCATGAGTTATATTGTGAAGAATCATACAAACACGGACAAAAAGTCACACACGAACAGGAATGAATACAAGACCTCATGGCGGAGGGAATTATGAATACAGAGAATACACAAATGTATCAGGTACAATATCACTTACCGATCAAGATGAAAACAAGCATGCAGAACTGCATTGGGATTGGAGAAAGGTACTTTATTTCGGAAGGAATAAAATAATGACACAATCTTCCCGTTTGCTCCGAAATAAAATGGAACCTCTACTTATGGGCACCTCCATATAGTGGGCACCTATATTAAGTGGACAGTTAAGTCCAGTCCCGAAATCCTTATGCCCACAATATAGAAGTTTCACCTTAAAGGATTGTTTTCTTGTACTTCGGAGGACTGACGAAATTTTTTATCCTGTTTTGGCATAAGCTCCATCCAGAGTGTTGTTTATTATATCGGGCTCCAGTCATTAACAGTGCGGAGGCAGCTTTGGATGTTTAAAAATTAGGTTTTATTTATATTCCTATTGTGTTATGATTGCTTTCCTATAATTATAGATTTTTTTTCAGGTTTAATTAATCTAATCACCCTCTCTCTAAGGTCCAATTAGCTCTGTCAGGCTCTAAGGTGTTTTGACAGTATTGTTTCGACTGTATATTTTCTCATGTGGACAGTATTATGACAACTTTTTTCTTATATTGATTTTATTTTTTTTATACACTGATGCCTTACTTGCACATATTTCTATCTTCATGCAATTAATTTAAAAGAACTCTCCATAAGTTCTAATTATGCCTCCTAGGCATTAATGAATTGACAGCCAGAAGAATACTTTATATCCTCTTACTTATTAACTGTATTCCTGAAGTCCGAGTTTTTCTTTATTTTGAAATTGTAAATTGTACCTGCACATGAAACTCTGTTTTTCTGTATACTGACATCAAAGGTACTTGCGTACATTTATTCGAATTACATCTGTCTGCTTTAACTTTTCCAAAAGCAGATAATGACTGTATGCACTTCTCAGTTCAAACAGTTACATAGGGGGGGGGGCTACTTTTGAAACCCCTGATCAATAAGTGTAACGGCGCAACATAAACAGAGCTGTTTATCACAAGTAATATTGGTTAATGCAATATGACAATCGAATTGAACCAATTGGTCATAATGGCAGGGTGGGAGTTGTGTTGACAACAACATTTAAATGGTTGTTTTTAATGGTTATCGACTGGAGACGATGTAGGCGGTAATTTTAAGCTAAATATAGAAGCCATTTGTACGCATAGAGAATATAATCGACTTGGTCGCTAATTAAGGAAACATAAAGCAGTTAATGGATTTCTATTTTGTTCATGACGACTTCATTCGGTGACAGTACCTGAATTGGCATAGCCTGATCAAAGCAGTAGGGCTGGGCGGGTTTAATTTTTCATGCAAGGGCACGAATATTCATCAAATTTGACTTCCTGTACGAATGGTACTTTTGTAACGGGGATATTAAAACGAAAGAAACATTATGAGAAACCTTGCAATTTCAACGGCACAGCATTAAATTGATAATTTGTAGAACTATGTTCAATAGAAGCAAACATGTGACACATTTATTAATCTTTCTTTGATACTTATCTTGGGCAGTTTAATTTTTGCGACTTGCTCATATATAATTGGAGTCTTTCAAGGAAACGTGTGTACATATTGCTTTTCTGAACCTGAAACGAGTCTTACGTGTAGCTGCCCCTGTAAGTCATACCTCCTGTACCACTACCGTCTAAAGACAGATTTGACCAGTTTGGTTGGTTGAGATGATATTGGTAGGTTTAACCAACACATTTGTTATTTCAACCAACTCGTTGGCCATGCACTAACTAAAACGATTGGTCATTTTGACCAATTTTCATTGGTCGACCGTTTGGTTGCATACATATAACCAATTTAATTGGCTGAATTAAAAATCGGTTGATTTTACCTGCATATTGTTTTTTTTTACAAGTTGATTGGTCAAATACTGAAAAACAGATTGGTCAGGTTCACATCAGACACAAAACTGCTCCTGGTCAGTTGCAAGGGAAGCAAGCTTTTGGGAGTGTAATACAATTCTCTAATTCTGATGCATTTGTTTAACCCTTTTTAATGTCGTTTATTTCCTCTCATTAATTAAGTCACTGCAAGTCTGTACCTGGAAAATAGATTAAGAGGATAAATATTTCAGAATCGACTGCAATTTAAAAGACCTACTATTTTCGCCTCTTTGATGGAGTTTATCAGTTTTTAATAAAAGGGTTAAACACATAGAGTGTATTTATATTTATGTTTTATTGGTGTAGAGAAGGTACCTTCACTAAATGTTTAATTTATGCAACGATTTACGCGTGTTAGTTTTAGCCCAGCCGTGAGAACACGTTCCTATGATCTGGAGTCACGGATCGCCAAGCGACTTCCGGGATTTGTATCTGACAGATTTTAATGGATGTCGTAACAGTTACAATGCGTCATTTCAAACTTCAAAGATTCCATGTGGTGTGATTTAAGTCTGCAGTTATAGCCGCCTAACGGGTCATTTATATATCCATACAGTTATTGTCAGTGATAGGATTTTCTGAATCATGATAGATTAACCTTAATATATTAGACTGTACGTTAATTTGAGGGGAATAGGGGTGTTTATACCGAATGAATACTATAATCAAACAGCGTTTAGGTCTTGCTGTTTCCTTTTGCTGAGGAGATCTGTGCTGTAGCTGCCTCAGCTAAGGCGACTTAATTCATGAGGGAGAAAACGTTTGGCTTTTTTTCATCATGTTCCGGGGAGCCAGATATGCGGCTCGGTTAAGCAAAGGCCTTCCTTTAGCGAGCCCCAGAGCCTCATATATCATGAATTATTCATAGGAAAATTAAACCAATCAGGTGGTTTGCGTAGCTACGACCAGTCTACGCGTCGTGGAAAACTAATCGGTCGCTATTTGCGATCAACTTTCTGACGACGGGAGAGTTTATCTAGAATGTGGTCTTTCATGCTAAGCCTTGCAACCTGGTGAGTTTCCTGTGCATGCTTTACAAGTAGAAATAACGATGCAGGCCAGCAGAGGACAGCAGAATTAACTTTGTTAATGTGTTCCATGGATGCATTTAATTAAATGTGGACTGAGTGGATTTAATATAGTAACTATTGGTGTCGTTCTGGAAAAAAAAAACCCGAGTGTGCGTGACCTAATGATCGCTAGCGGATTTTTACGTTTATAAGTACATTCATTTTCTTATTCCCTTACATTCATTGATTAAATCTCAGCCTTGCTTATCTTTGTGTGATCCTGCTTGGGTCAATGTTGTCTCAGTGCATCTTAATATTCCAGAAAAGGAACTAGGAGGATCACACACGATAAGGGCGTGACAGTGTCACCCCATAAACATGTACATAGTGCACATTTTCCTAGACCTTAAGGCTACATGTTCAGAATGTCTTCTACATTTCAAACATAGCAAAGGGGTGTCGCATAAATTATTGTTTCCTTACAAATACTGAAATAGTATTAAATTACTCATAAAATTTCCCCTTCACCTGGAGTTCATTATATAAGAGTAGAAGGGGTCCGGGAAACCCGACGGGGGTGTGGGTGCGGCACCACTCTGCATTAAATATTAATGTAAAATAACCGAAATAGTTTCCTATTTACTCCGTTAGATGGTACCTTGGCGACTGTTCGCAGAGAAACCCAAATCACCCTGACTAATATATTATTATATACACCAAAACAGAGTTTTGCGGATACTATGTTTTCACGCGGGTTCCGCTGCCACCAACGCGTTTGTATCACAAAGAACTGCTCTGAGACCCTTGGACCGATCTTCCTGAAATCCAGCATTCTAACTGTGTCACAAATGAACTTCTGTCTAACCACCTGTAATCCTATTGCTTGCAGTGTCCACCTGTGTATCTTGGTAATAATGGCCCATATCTCAGGAGTGGTTCAATGTATTCGGCTGATATGGTGCATGTCTATGGATCGTTGATTCCTCCTTCTCGTACTCAAGACTGGTGGCGCCATCTGCAGTCGGTTTTGCGTGGCGTCCATCCATAAATCTTTTTCTGATTAAAATTGCATATATCTCTGGGTGAATGGAATTATCAGTCTGAAAGTTAGCATGTTTATCCGTCTTGGATAGCTTTGTCGTAGACCAGACAGATGGTGCCGCCTACCGTTCTATTTTCTAAGAATAAACTGAAGCTTCGAAGGTCTTTTCTCAGGAGTGGTTTCATGTATCTTTCTGAAACTGCATGTCCATAAATCTTGGAATGGTTTATCTAGTGTACAAGACAGTTGCGTCATTTACAATCAATTTCATCTGGCGCCCATCTATAGATATGCATTCATCTTGGGCAGATTCTTCGAACACAAGACTGGTTGCGCGACCTAAAATTACGTATTTTTATAATACTATCAGGCATTAACTCAATAGAGGTTTGATGTATCTGCCTGAAATTTTGCACGTCAATCCATATTGGATAGTTTTTCCATACACAAGACAGGTGGCGCCAGTTCGTTGATTGCATGGCAGATACGTTTAAATGCCATTTTTGTTTACTTTGTGATACTCGAACTTATTCATTTAAATGCATTTAATATATTTTTTATATTTTTGTTGAATATAGCATACTATATATTATAGTAGAATTTTGAAAAACAAAAACAACAGTTTACATTGGATATTTAAAATATCAGGGCAATATGAGCTTATGTGCTCATATTGCCCAAGCAGTGGGTTAATATGAGCATAATTTCAAATAAAAAGATAGGTCCTTATTTTGTTAAAAGCGTTCAAGGATCCAATAGTTTTGTCCTATTCCCTTTCTATAGAAGTATCTCCTTCCAAACAAACCTAGAACTTTATGATAAAGTAGATTAATTACTTCTGTGATACAAAAATACTTTAGGTGCTCAAATCCGCCCCCCCCCCCCCCCATGTACCCTATGCACAGAGTATGACAAGCGACTACGTGTATCCGCCAAAATCAAAAATTTTGGAGGAGATCACAATAAGAAAACTAGAATACGCGTAGTCGACAAGCGACTACGTGTATCCGCCAAAATCAGAGTGGAACGGGTGAAGTGAGGCATGGATTGTGTGTCAAGGGAAAATAGAGTGAGGTGTGTTGCATATTAGCATGGATGTCTGCAGCCGAAATGTGTATGTAGGTTGCACCACCTACCACAAAATCCAGAAAACTGTCCAAGTAGTATACATTAAAAAAAAAATGTTAGGCAGATAAGTCAAACCACTACATGTATATGAGTGATTTTATCTCACAGCAGACAAACAGAAGGACTTGTGCAAAAATGGTGGCAGTTGGCGCCACAAATTTTGTGTATGATTAAGAGCTATGTGAGATCTATACACATGCAACATTTTGGCCCAATCGGTCAAACCATCCAGAGATATAATCATGGATGTCTGCAGCGTGAACGTGAATGTAGGTGCCGAACGCATGCCGAATTTCAGGTGAATTAGTCAAACCACTGCAGAGATATGAGTGATTTTAACCCAAGGCAGACGAACAGATGGACAATGTGTAAACATGGTTGCAGGTGGCGCCACCATTTTTTGTGTATGTTATAAAGCTATCCAAGGGCTACATTGGAAAAAAATTCCTGATCGGTCAAACGGTTCCCGAGATATTTATGGATTTATATGTGGACACAGACGCACAAATGGGCGCTGGACAGAGAGGAAAGGTCAGAGGTCAACGCCAGTTGGTTAGGCACCAGTTCACATGTGACCCCGATAATTGGTGTAAGTTTTGGAAAAATCGGTCCAGTAATCACAGAGGAGTTCTCCGGAAATGAACGCGGCGGCGGCGGGGGCGGAACCCGGTCAAAAACATAGTATCCGCAAAAACTTCGTTTTGGCGGATACAGCTAAGGGATGAGCCATCCTAACCTCGTTTTTCTCACTAGCCAATTAATATAACGTGGGGCAACGTAATTCATTCATTTCTCCCCGCCAAGCTTAAAAGTTACCGCCAGTTTTTATTCTACCTCCGTCAGGCTTTATCATCTAACAAAATAATAATATTGGTTGCACACAACAGAATCAATTGTCACTGGTCAAGTGTGTTATAGATTGCATTGACTGACTGTGTCCATGAAGGCCGACCCTGCAGGTGGCCATGCTGATCGGGTGATCTGAATTCAGGAAAGTATGTGGATGTATCACGCAATGTAATATATTTACATGGTGTTTGTTATATCATAATTTATATATTCTCTTTGAAATAATATTAATAAAACAATAGAGATGTCTTTTGTCCATATGCCGATTTGAATGACTGACCGACACGGCTGTGTCGTGCAAGGTCTGTCCCCTTACGATGATAATCCTCGTGAAATTCAGGTACGTATTTGGATGTATCATTCAATAAAATATATTTACTTGGTGTTTGTTATTTCTCGTAATTAATATGTTTTCTCTTAAATAAGAGTAATAAAACAATGAAGACGTCTTTCAAACTCTTTGCCGCATGTGTCAATGTACGTGCCGTGACATTAATTACAGCTGAAATAATGCCCAATTGACCATTTGCAAATTATGAGTAATCAACGGGTTGCACAGTCAGATGAACTTTTACTTTATCGTTGCAGTTTAATGTGACATTTGAATAATACACTGGTATATATGGCATAAAATGCAAGTTATCTTGCCTGCATAGACTGCTATAGCAGTTTTCTTCACTCTTAAAGCTGGAGACACGTTTTGTGCATTCGTTTGAAACGCCTGTTTGTCCCATTTTTTAAACACGTCACAATATTCTCAACATATTTCATTGTAAAATGTGTTTCAAATGGATGTTAACATATTTAAAATTCAACTTAAACACGTTTTGCTATTACACGCGTTTCAAAGCTTTTCCTGTCAAACGATATTGTTATTTGAAACACGTTTATTTTCACATGTCAGGTATTGAAACATGTTTTCCGGCAAAACACCTCTGAACACGTTTTAAATACTAATAAACCTGTTTTAACTTGAAACTTCTTTATAACTTGAAACGCCTTTTTGTCCCATTTTTTAAACACGTTTTCAATGGAAAACATGTTTTAACATTATACTAGTTGCTCTGAACACAATGAGAAACATTACTTGTTGAAATTTGGTTTAAATGTTTCTTGAGTATTCTAGATCTTCTTCTTGAAGTGTACTACCTGTGGGATGACACATTAGGAATACTTTGAAATTACGAAGTTATAATTTACTGAAATCTGAATCTTAGAAATCTGAAATATCAGTATCAAACATTATTAAAACAAAATAAAATTACAGTTTCTTTCAATCTTGAACTCTGTAGCCTCTTTTACTTCACCTGGAACACCACACTCGCTTAGATTAAAAATAAAAACTTTAAGGTAGCATCACTGCTTGAAACCCCTATATTTTAATTAAATTCAAAAGTGGTTTATATTCATATAATACCTCATAAATTATATATTACTTTAAACCAGGTACAGTAATGTTTCTTATCGTATACATTTTTTTAAATTTTTCGTTCATTATCACATGGTTTTTAAACAATTAAAATTAAAATTTTAAAAGTACAATATTTTAAGCCCCCCGTAAATGTGATCCACTTTTTAATGAACTAATATTAAACTGCATGACAATATCTTAAAGTGTTTTTAGTTTTGAATTTTTCTCTATTATGATTCTGTCTACCCAGAAACTGAAATTTTAATTTTTTTTCAACAATTTATAGAATGAAAAAAGTGGATTACTGTTACTAGGGGCTTAAAATGGTGTATCTTTTTAAAATACATATATATATATATATATATATATATATATATATATATATGTAATTATGTATGTATTAGATTTAATGAGGTTCCTTCATTCACTGAGCCTATAACTTCGATTCATGCATGTTATGCTGAAAATCCAAATTAAAATAAAAAAAGAAATAACTCAATGCAGCATTTTCAATCTTCTCCACCCTCTGCTAATTATAAATGAAAAACTTCAACAGTAAATCACTGCTTGTCATTCAGCTCTCAGCAAGTCATATTTTAAATATATATGTGTGCCAAAAAACAAGGAATTAAAGTAAAGCCCCCCTAAGGTGTATTAAATGAGCATGTTTGCCCTCCTGTAAGAACAGAGGTACAGGAGGGTTCTGTCAAGCATTTATCTGCTTTCGTTAGGGGAGGCAACAATGATCACTTCCTACCAGATCAGGATATTTTTTAAGTGCTTCATAATACCTGAAATGTTTATAATGGAAGGTGCTAATATATATTAATTATAATAGGTGAGAATTTCAATCTTTTCATCTTATAATGTAAACTCATAACATCAATCAAAATATACATTTTTTACATAAATAAGCAGGTCTGCAGGAATATATTGGTATCACGGTACAGTAAATTGGAAGAGACTGCCATTCTGCTTTGTCACATGAAATAGGTTAAAAATCATAATGGCATGAAAAATCATAATTACTATACCACTGTTCTGTTTATGGTTTAAGAAAATTTTGCCAGGCAGAATTTATTTATTTTTGTCTTTTTTAGTATATTGAGTGAACTAGACATTTTAAATAATTCCTTTTATTTGAATTTTGAACAGATGGGTAATGTCATGTTAAACACAGAGAAGATTTTTACAATTCCTAGTGGCATCAAAGGAATGCAAATTTACCCTAAGATGGGGTTTCATGAGGCTATTAAGGTAAATCTATTAAACTATAACGCAAACTATAAATTATTTACAATAAATCAATACAAATCAAAAGTGCAGACTCCAAACGTATGGCTGTTTATATAATATAGGTTAAACATATACAAATAAATACTCAGAATAATTTATCTTATTTTTGCACAATAAAAGGCACTTGTACTTAAGCACAGACCCCTGTTCTTGTACTCGAGTGCATTAAAAATCATGTACTTGTATTTGTACATCAACAATTCTAATTAGTCTACTTGTACTGAGGTAAAGATGCCTTGTACTTGACTCAAGACTGGAAACAGATAAATGCGTAAATTTTTTTTTTCTCACAAATCCCTAAGTGTAATTTTCCTCTTCTGGATATTGTGGATCTCTGGAAGGGTATTAGTCCCTCGGTGTAACACTGAACCCATCCTTCCAAAAATCTTAGATATACCCCTTGGTCCAGTACTTATGAGTGCCTACTTTGCAAGTAAAATCCTACAATGACGTCAACATAGTTCTCTCACAGTCCGCCATGTCCATTTTTGGGGTTATGAAAAAATGACGCCAAGTCTAGGCTTTCTTCTCAAATCATGTTTTAACTTGTTTGCGGGAAAATCACATCATGTAAATCAATGTTTTCCACATCAATTATATATGCATTTTCCTCTATCTACCC
The DNA here is from genome assembly GCA_026874595.1 of Sipunculus nudus. Lineage (NCBI taxonomy): Eukaryota > Metazoa > Annelida > Sipuncula > Golfingiida > Sipunculidae > Sipunculus > Sipunculus nudus. The sequence goes on along the minus strand of CM049320.1, from coordinate 14,174,498 downwards.
CTGGTGCAAAAATATTGGGCTTGTTTGCCTTACCAATCAGTCAGCACAAAAACATCTGTACAGGGGCAGTTGAAGAGACTATAACTGTATGTACTATGTGGAATTTAAATCTGTAGGTCAAACATTATCCAAACGCGCCGGCAAGCAGACGGACGGACGACGGACGCAGGGTCATCGTTAGTGCTAAGTTGACGTATACTTTGATATAAGCAGCTGAAAAACACTGATATACATGTATTTGTTTCAAATGTTTGCCATGCATGTATTCGTCATTTCATGCATTATAAGTCAATTGAATGGTTATGACTGAGTTATAATAGAGTGAAAAGGGGGTAATTAATCTTTCAGTCTGTATGCAGCTTCTTTCACTTTGAATATGCGTAATCATTCTTACCTTGTCCTGATTGCTTTGAAATACTTATTATCATGCTTTCAAATTATTTGTAGTCTCCTTATATAGTTATAGGTGATTAACACAGACAAAAAATACCTGTTTCTTGCTTTGTGATACACAGTGCCATGTATTATTAAAAACATTTATTTTTATGATTTAGAAATTACTCTTGAATAACGTACCATGTTATAATCGTCAGCCCGATAACAACAAAAATCAACTCTACCTTTTTCATTTTTATTCTTGTTAGCCAGGCAGATGTTTCTGGCTCCTGCAAAGAGAAAAATGCATAGGTAACCAGTATATTCTGTACTTGGCAATACACGTAATAAAACAATGCAACACCAGTTTAATTAGGGGACGCCTTAAACGAATGTGTAATTAAGCGTTACCACACATGGAGAGGCCCAGTTCTGTCCCGCATGTCGATATGTAGTGAAAACCCCAATACTAAAGTTTCCAACACATAATATAAATGTTATCAAAATAGAATGCATATGTGTGCATTTGATTATAACGATGAGATGTTTTAAAATAATCAATAAGTAACCTAGTCGTATTCTTTAAAATGTATTGTATGTTCCTCACAATAAGATTTAAATACAGACATACAAGTCTTAGATTTTTGTTTTGTGATACACAATTCCCCATGTATGTTGGTACCACTTGACGTAACAATTTAAGTATAACTCTGGAAGTACTTTTAAAACACATTATATTAATTTACCTTTTCATAGAAAAAATTTCCTGTCTAATTCTTCTTTTTTTTATTTGCTCTCTTAATATATATATATATATATATATATATATATATATATATATATATATATAGCCAGACAGATGCATCTTGTCACTGCAAAGAGGAATGCATGTGTTAATTAAGTGAAGTCTACGCTTAGTAATAATTAGTCCAGTATGTAACACCTAGTTAACTAGAATACGGGTAGTCGACAAGCGACTACGTGTATCCGCCGAAATCAGAGTGGGTCGGGTGAAGTGAGGCATGGATTGAGTAACAAGGGGAAATAGAGTGAGGTGTGTTGCATATTAGCATGGATGTCTGCAGCCGAAATGTGTATGTAGGTTGTGCCACCTACCACAAAATCCAGAAAGCTATCAAAGTTGTATACAAATGCAAAAAGTCAAAATACTGCTGAGATATGAGTGATTTTACCCCACTGTGGATATATATTTAATATATATATATATATATTACAGTTTGAAACAATTTTGAATATTAGTAATTGATTTTAAATATTAATGTATATATTTTTCGATTATATATACTTGTACATTTTATTACACCATTGTATACATTATAATCTATAGACCAAGTATATGAAATAATAAAGAAACTTATGCGCTGTAAAAGAATAAAACGATGTTATGCAACAGTGACTTATTCACTGGACATTTAATCTCTAGACGTATAACTTCGACGTTCTTCACATGAAATCAAATTATATATAAACATCAGTCTTACCGCATATACTGTGTTTCCTCTTCTAATATATCGAGCAACCAAAACAACTCGACCGTTGACTTCATTAGTTCAAATAAAGCTGCGCATGCGCGTACTAATCATCTGGGTATCCGGTTAAAGCACGGGTTCCATCTATGAATCGGGAACCTCATTTTGAGTTTTAGTCATCGCGCGAACCTCCAGGTCCATCTGGAACCTATTCACGGGGAAAAGAGTTCCAGAAAGAACCATGGTTCTATACAGAACCAATTGGGTTCTTAAAAGAACCACCAAGAATCCTTTTTTCTTAGAGTGTATCGCTGCAAGAACCGCTTACCGGGAATTCTGACACGTGTGTATCGTACGTCCGGGCTTTATGCGAATGATTCAATCAGGGGTAATTTTATGTATCGGCTTGCGTGTTGTTCTTGTCATTTAAAACGATGGGAAACGAAGTGCCTTCCTCATTTTGGGAGCGGTTAATGTCAACGTGTCCTAATTATTATTAAAATCTCGAACTGCAGTCATCCATATAATTCATGCATTGGCCAACAGCACAAAATAAAATTGTTTGCAAATCGGTATCACTTGGATAAGCTTTCTTTTTTCAAACCTTAACACAACCATCACTAAAGATCGTTGGTTTTTCTGAATAGCACTAAATATGCTGTGAAGTCAAACACGTGCAAACAAGCCGCAGTGTTAGAGGATCGTAACGCACTTTGGAAGTTGCCAGATGTGCGGTGGGGGTGGGGGTGGGGGGCTTATAATGGTGTAATAATAATGATAACACTATTATTAATATTAAGCGTCTCAACGGTCCCATATATTTCCATTATTTTAAGAGCTCTCCTATATTATATACATCATGTTCAGTTTTCTTTTGGTAGGGATATTCATGATCTTAAGAAATTCCCAAGTGCTGATTTAAACCTTGCACCAGTTCTTCTTAGACTTTTGAAATGGATACGAACTATATACAAAGTCCGCCTTCAACACTTAGGTTACAATTTTGAAAAAAATAAAAGTCCTTCGGCGCTATCCTGTCATTTCACCAGAACAAATTATACCAATCGATGATTGGTGCAGGAAATACATAATAAATAACAGCTAGTAGCTAGTAGGTTAGTAGGCTATTTCCCAAATCGATTACACTTACACGGGTCATACACCATGACCTCATTTTCGTCAACGGTTTCTGTACGATTCGATACATACAGGATAGTAATGTTTATATATGTGCGTGTTCACACAAATGTGATTCTGTTCTCTAGGTATAAAAATAATCTCCCTAACCATTATTATTGCGGATACTATGTTTTCAGCGGAGGCGGATCGAGGATTAAGGTAAAGGAGGGGTCCAACAAAGGAGGATTAATGATAAAAACTAGAAAAATCCTAAAGCCCGGAAAGGGGGGGGGGGCGTGTCAAGGTCGCAAAAACTCCTTAAAAAGTTAACCCTTCCTCTGGATCCGCTTCTGCATTGATCTAGGTTGGCATTATTTGGTAAGTAAAACTGGTGGTGCCGCCTACATTAAATTTTTTTTTTGGGTTTCGTCCATCCGGGGGTTATGGGATACTTGGGCATTTCTGATGCCTCACAGTTGGAGGGTTGTCACGTCAGGATTGATATCATACCTCACTCTATCCATGCCTCTGTGAATTTATGGGTACCTGTAGTCGCTTGTTGACTGCCTGAATTCTAGTTTAAGACCGGATCTTTTCGACCAGAATAGGAACAGATGGCAATGTTAGTCTGTTCAGCCAAGCTGAAAAGTAATGGAGTGACAGATCCCTAAATCGTAATATTGTCGATATCACGATATTAAACTCTTCAGATACAAACATTTAAACATATCTTTCAAAATGTCTAAGTAGAGTTTTTATTTATTTCTGCTCTGACTTTCCTTTATTTTACATTATATTACACAAATTGAACACTAATCAGGAATAAATGTATATAATATGAGTTACATTTTTAAAGTATTCCCTGAAGGGATATAGATCAGAAAACAAATAGGTCAGGGGAAAATACTGTGTCGTTTCGGGATTTGAACCCATGTGGGTAGAGCACAAGTCCGGCGTACCAACCGCTTCGCTAGCAAAGCAAGCTTGACTAGTAAGACAGTTCGGTCCGTTTTTATATGCACCCCGTAACACACCCCCTCTTAAGAGCGTTCTGCTATCAGAACAAGACTAATTATCCCGGGAGTCACACTTTGGTGAGCTTATTTTCTGGGCCACAAAGTTTACCGTCATCCAGGACGAATCCCCATTTGTTACGAACACAATTTGCTCAGGGGAAAATACTGGGCCGATCCGGGATTCGAACCCATTCTAACCAATTTTTTTACCTTGCTCTAAATATTCATATTAATATAAATAATTATACTAATAATATGTGAAGTCAATATTACTTTATTAGTTAGGCCTATTGTTCTGTGGGTTTCTCTTACATACCAAATTGATGCTAGATAAGAGAGTTATGGTGTTAATTGTTTACCTTTAGGTAATCTTAATTACTTGTTACAAATATTATGAATTCTAATGTTTAACATATAACAACTTTAACAGATCAGTACTTAATACTTTAGATCAATCTTTTAAATAGATATTTAGTAATTCTCATAGGATTACCTCCGAGGCATGCTGATATTTTATTTTACACTTGGACTTAAATCATTTGTTGAGTTTGGACCAAGGAGAAATTATCCTTTTGAAATTTAACTGCATTTAATTTTAATACAAATGTAGACTATTATCTCCAAGTTATGTAAATTTTCACAAACCTTTACTTATTAATTTCATTTGAATTATAACTTTTAATTTTATAATGAAACTTTTACAAACTTAGTTCATGCCAATTATAGTGTTTAACACTTATAACTCCAAAATAAATATAGATTTACAAATTAAAAGTATTATACTTATAAATTTAATACTATTAGGAGGATTTTCTTTTTTGCCGCACACACAGCTGGAATAGATATGTCAGATTTTTTACCTTTAATTTCTTTAATTTAATACCTTTAAGTAATGAAAATAACTTCCTAGAGGGTAAATATAAACTTTTCTGACACACCTGAATTTTTTTTTTTGGTATTCTTTTTGCCTCGATCTCAGTATCTGGCATAAGACCAATATTTTGCTCACCTCGGAAAGTTCACTACCAGTTGCCTTGTGGTCATATACCCGGCATGGAAAAATTTTCTTTGTTGAGCATGTGAGTATGGCATATTAGGGCATAAAATATATACCAGTCGCCTTGTGGATATACCCGGCATGGAATTAATCCCTTCTATACAGTATTTTGTTGCTGGCAAAGTTCCCAGTCGCCTTTTTTAGGAGATGTTCTCCGGCATAGAAACAAAATTTGCCTTGTGAATTTTGTGTCTGACATGGCTGCGTGTCTGCCTTGTAAGTTTATTTATTGCCTAGAGGGTTCTCGGTTTTAGCAGGGAACGAACCTTTCACTTAGAGTATTTTGTATCTGGTAGAGTGGATATGACACAATAATAAAATATATATAATCTATAATACTGTATCTGTCTCCGTCATATTATTGCAAATTAAATCATTGTGTGCTACAATTAAGTCTTTTGCACCGTGGAAAAAAAATGTGTAACAGCACCGTGGAAAAAATGTGTAACAGCCGGATGTCAGATGGCTGTAAAAGATGTGATAATTTTCCTGGTCGGCCTCGTGACGGAGCCGCTCAGACGGATCCACTGATTTAATATTACAGCAAGCTTATACACGTGTCCTTCAAAAGACATAAATAAAAGTTTAAAAAATTGACAGATTAATTCTTTTTACATTAAACTGTTTCCTAGCTATGAACATTCTGTTTTCTTCTATGTTTTAAATCTGTAAGTGAAGTAAGTAATAAGAAATTGCGGTCGGCCTCGTGACGGAGCCGCTCAGACGGATCCACTGATTTAATATTACAGCAAGCTTATACACGTGTCCTTCAAAAGACATAAATAAAAGTTTAAAAATTTAACAGATTAATTCTTTTTACATTAAACTGTTTCCTAGCTATGAATATTCTGTTTTCTTCTATGTTTTAAATCTGTAAGTGAAGTAAGTAATAAGAAATTGCAGTTTGTATAAATAACAGCCAGGACAAGCATTGGTGGCACTTGTTTAAACTTCATCAATCATACTGAGCTACGGCGAAGGCTCTTTCTCCGTCGTACACTCATCCTTTTAGTTAACCGGATTCTCCCTCCATCGGGCTAGACGTCGATCTTTCGTCATCCAGCCCTATAAAGGTCCTACCTATAAATCTCTGTGAAAACTGGCATATCTTTTGCTGGTAAAGAGGTGTGACTTTGAGCACTTTGACATTCGAGCATTTGTAGTGTTCAGGGTGTCGGAATTATTTTTGATGCTCTAAATAATACATTTAAACGATTGTGCCTTATTCAATGTCTGCATATTTTGAAGAATGTTAACCTAACTAGATCTTAAGAAAGGTTAACAATGCGACTTATAAAAGTAGACCGAACAGTCTCACAATCGAAGCTTACTTTTCTGGAGAAACGGTTGGGAACCTGATTTTGCGAGCCACCGACAAATTTGCGAATACAGAATCCACCCTACTCTATTTAGGCCTATAAAAATAACCTTCATATTTAATGTCAGGCTACGTGACAAAGTTTTACAACTATGTTAACCAGGATTTTCTCAGGAAAAGGCCTCTCATGTAGATTCCTCATTGGGTCTTGGTAAATTTCTCTATGAACTGCCGATTGCAAGAAAAAAAACCGGTGGCTTTATGTAATATTTAACATTTACATACATATAAAGCTTTTATTTTATTAACAAAAGTCCACAAATGTGACATTTTATGTGTGAAATAATGAAAATACAAGCATTCTCAAAGTCGTTCAGTAGATGCCTAATTCCCCTAAATAATTAGTGTATTTACGTTGTATATGGTTCCACATTTTATTGCAGGTATATATTCAATTTAAAGAAAAAAATATGTTTTTAAAGAAACATTAAAACTGTATCAATATATTGCAATTGTGTCAAATCAGTATCTGTTTATCGACTGAGGGCAGTGGACTTGGGATAAATATAAATATATATATATATATATATATATATATTGTTCCAACTTGTGAGTGCAACATGTATCACGAAACTACGTAGAAGTAAAATTTTCCGACAAAATTTGATTCCTCTATTTGTATAATTATAAAACCCTGGTGTTATACCATAGAGCACTAAAGCAGTTTTATTTGCAATAAACCTTTAGATATATTTGATACAGATGACGCTGATAAATTCTCGTTATAGGTTACATATAATAATCCGTAAGCAGACATGTATTACCGCATTACCACACACATATATATATATATATATATATATATATATATATATATATATATATGTATTTATATATATTAAAGATAGAGAAGGAGAAAGAGAGAGAGAGAGGGAGAGGGAAGTACTGCGGTTACATAAAGCTGTGTCTCATTGATTTGAAGAGATTGTCAAGGTCCTTTTCATTGGCCTGTATTCCTCGCGTGAAAGATCGCGTGTGCCTATGGCCAGCAAAAAGTAGCTGGAACTTTTGCATGTCAAATGAATCTTACTATTGACTAGACATTAAATTCTCATGCTGTAACTGATCTTAAATGGAGGTTATCGTTCAGGACGCAATCTAGATTTGTTAAATCCCTCTGATCTACCTGATGACCGCCACGGACGGATGCTCAGATTTATGTTGCAGAACGTGATACGCGCATGATTTGTGTAAAAAAAAACCCCATAATACTGCGTACTCAAGTTTTATATATTTCGTTAATCAAAAAAGGTGGATTCCGCTTCTGTTATATGTAACTGCCCCTTCATAAATATGTACTTTCCAAAAGATAATAGGGCAATAGCAAAACATAGAATATTATATTATATATATCAAATTATTAATGTTATAGATTCGGATATCGGATATCGGATACCATAGAATTGAACGCATAATATGATACAAAGCAGCATGATATTGTAACATTCTCTCTAATAATGTTACCTTTGCTCTTCACTTCTTTTTGGTCAAGGGTGTAGGGTGTCAGTTAACTGGCTATGAGCCAATCACAGGGTGATAGCTAGGCTATCAACAGAAGACTGCCCTCTGGTGCCTCCAGGGTATGGCTTTTCATCACTCGTGGGGCTGGTTTTACGACAGTGTCGGCTACCCAGGTGAAGAGCATCCACTTCTAACGAGTAGTCTTTCTACCTAGCCTTGAAAGTAAATTTCTGTTTCATTTATTAGTTTTAATAATTATATGCAGTCCTGATAATTTGAAGGTTTAGGCTCTAAATTTTGTTTCAATAAAAAAGTGTTGTTTTTATCTCTTTAAATTGTGTGTGTGCATGTTGCCCAAGCCCAATTTCGTCCCAGAATCAATAAGCAACTACATTTGGCGAGCGTTGCTTTCGGCTGTTATTAGCAGCTAGGAGAGGAATTCTTGTTAATAAATTGCTTATTTTATGTTAATTCTGGGTTTTTGAGCATGAGTATATATTAAAGGGGCTTATGTTTTGGAATTCTGCTAAATAAAAGATCTATTCAAACATAGCAACCGCTTTAAACATGCCTGGGTTTCATTTCTTAAGGAAGTTCCCTTTGTTTAGTGCATTTATCTTGTGAACCAGAATTGGGGCTGTTTATAAATGTGGGCCCGTATCTGATTAATGAACAATGCAGGTTATATTATTTAATATAGCAAGTACAACAATAGACTCATTTTGATAAACACTTTATGGTAATTCGCTCTTCTTTGGCTAAGAAGCAGTGTATACATTATACGACAGTGTATGCTTCAATAATCATCTTCTAAATTTAAAGTCACTTGTAGGTGTTCAGTAATCCCACTGTATTGAACCTCTATCTGTACAATATACAATAAATACTTTGGTCGTAGGGTATTTAATTCTGGATAAACCAGTCATATTATTTTTACATTCAAAATGTAAGAAAATTATGTATATCAAATATATGTGACTAAGATGTTAATGCAAGAAAAATAACAGGTGCTATATGTACCATTATGTGATGCGTGTTAAAACCGTAACACACATCTTCTTATTACGTTTGGCATAAGCGTAATCCGCAAATATTTCATGCCTCCCATGTAAACAGCCAGGCAACTATTGCCCGCAATTGTATACAAGTCATATTGTACTTTTACTGAATGACTATTTCTTTGCAAAATTAATCAGTTTATCAGATAATTTGTATATAAACTCCGCAGGGCTTGATCTAAGTTAGCTAAATAATATGGAAATAAAAGTAAAAGTTCAACCTTTTATTATGCGTAGCTTTCGCTTGATTAAAATAACATAACTTCTATTTAGTAGATATGTATAGATAGAACCGTGGACTTGACCATACCTTCACTGTTTTTCTTGTGAATGTACTTTGTTAGAAACATTAGATAAATACTCTATTATAGTCTAAACTAGATAGTCATTTAAAATATTTTATATGCTACACTGCCCAAATGTAAATGGTATTGTAAAAACTCAAAAATGTGTTATCTTATGTTTAAATCAAATGGAATTTTTGTGAAGAGAAAATTAACCAACATACTATTTTATATACCTTAAGTAGCGGTTTCACAAACCCGCGCACATATAATAAAAAAAAGACCGTTTGACCAAATGTCACAAGGGTCACAGGTTATAGCATGATACCAGCTGTGTTTCTGGTTTTTTTTTTCAGTTCGATAAACCTGGGCTTTAGATTTGGGGTCTTATACTAATGGGTTAATCAAAAGGGCATGCCCAAAGGCTATTGCATCACAAAGGGCTGACAACGCATCACCCCCATGCAGGTGTTGGGGTCATACAAAACCACAGGGCCTGCCTGTCATCTTATTTATTTCCCAGTTAGGTTTGACTAACCGGACACCGACGCCAACACCGTTTACTTTATCCCTGTGCCCCATATGGGGTTATATAACATCCCATGAGGCTGGTATTTCAAACAGGCCAGCACAGATTATCTTAACACCACCTGCAGGTACTAGCAGATTATACACATGGTCAAAAAGTCATATGAATCTATCAGTACAGTCATCACCTTGTATATTCAAAATGTAGTCTTCAGTGTGTTACGAATACAAATTCCTCTGGGGAAAATACTGGGCCGATCCGGGATTCGAACCCAATCGGTGGCGCGCATGCCCGGCGTACCAACCGCTTCGCTAGCAAAGCAAGCTTGACTAGTGAGACAATTCGGTCCTTTTTATGTGCACCCTGTAACACACCCCCTCTTAAGAGCGTTATGCTAACAGAACAAGTCTAATTATCACACTTTGGTGTGCTTATTCCCTGGGCCACAAAGTTTACCGTCATCCCTGACGAACCCCCATTTGTTACGAAGACAAATTGCTCAGGGGAAAATACTTGCCGAACCGGGATTCGATCCCATTCGAACCCATTTTTTTCTTGCTCTAAATATTCATAATAATATAAATAACTATACTAATAATATGTGAAGTCAATATTACTTTATTAGTTAGGCCTATTGTTCTGTGGGTTTCTCTTACATGCCAAATTGATGCAAGCTAAGAGAGTAATGGTGTTTATTGTTTGCCTTTAGGTAATCTTAATTACTTGTTACAAATGAATTCTAATTTTTAACATATAACAACTTCAACAGATCATTACTTATAACTTTAGATCAATCTTTTAAATAGATATTTAGTAATTCTCATTGGATTACCTCCGAGGCATGCTATTATTTTATTTTACACTTGGACTTAAATCATTTGTTGAGTTTGGACCAGGGAGAAATTATCCTTTTGAAATTTAACTGCATTTAATTTTAATACAAATGTAGACTATTATCTCCAAGTTATTTAAACTTTTCACAAACCTTTACCTATAAAATTCATTTGAATTATAACTTTTTATTCTATAATGAAACTTTTACAAACTTTGTTTATTCCAATTATAGTGTTTAACGCTTGTAACTCTAGATATTATATAGATTTACAAATTTAAAGTATTATACTTCAAAATTTATTACAATTAGGAGGATTTTTCTTTTTTGCCGCACACACAGCTGGAATAGATATGCAGGATATTTTACCTTGAATTTCTCTTATGAAAAATGACTTCCTAGAGGGTAAATGTAAACTTGTCTGACACACCTGAAAATTTTTTGTTTGTGTTCTTTTTGCCTAGATCTCAGTATCTTTCATAGGACCATTATTTTGCCTCACCTTGGAAAGTTCACTACCAGTTGCCTTGTGGTTATATACCCGGCATGGAAACATTTCTTTGTTGAGTATGTGAGTGTGGCATATTAGGGCATAAATATACCAGTTGCCTTGTGGATATACGGCATGGAATTTATCCCTTTTATACATATTTTGTTGCTGGCAAAGTTCCCAGTCGCTTTTTTAGGATATATTCTCCGGCATGGAAACAAATTTTGCCTTGTGAATTTTGTGTCTGACATGGCTGCATGTCTGCCTTGTAAGTTTACTTATTGCCTAGTGGGTTCTCGGTTTTAGCAGGGAATTACCTTTCACTTAGAGTATTTTGTTTCTGGTATAGTGGATATGACACAATAATAAAATATCAAATATATAATACTGTATCCGTCTCCGTAATATCATTGTAAATTAAATCATTGAGTGCTAAAATTAAATCCTTTGCACCGTGGATGAAGAAAAAAAAATGTGTAACAGCCGGATGTCAGATGACTGTAAAAGATATGAGATAAAGGTCATCGTGTAAGCAGCAATATACTTGTGATAATTTTCCTGGTCGGCCTCGTGACGGAGCCGCTCAGACGGATCCACTGATTTAATATTACAGCAAGCTTATACACGTGTCCTTCAAAAGACTTAAAAAAAGTTTAAAAAATTAACAGATTAATTCTTTTTACATTAGACTGTTTCCTACCTATGAATATTCTGATTTCTTCTATGTTTTAAATCTATAAGTGCAGTAAGTAATAAAAAATAGCAGTTTGTCTAAATAACAGCCAGGACAAGCATGGGTGGCACTTGTTTAAACTTCATCAATCATACTAAGCTACGGCGGAGGCTCTTTCTCCGTCGTACACTCAACCGGATTCTCGTGGTTAACCGGATTCTCCCTTCATCGAGCTAGACGTCGATCTTTCGTCCGCCAGCCTTATAAAGGTCCTACCTATAAATCTCTGTGAAAACTGGCATATCTTTTGCTGGTAAAGAGGTGTGACTTTGAGCACTTTGACATTCGAGCATTTGGTGTGTTCAGGGTGTATGAATTATTTTTTGATGCTCTAAATAATACATTTAAACGATTGTGCCTTATTCAATGTCTGCATATTTTGAAGAACGTTAACCTACCTAGATCTTAAGAAAGGTTAACAATGCGATAGTCATAGCTATTGAGTGTTTCATGCTTCTTATAAAAGTAGACCGAACAGTCTCACAATCGAAGCTTACTTTTCTGGAGAAACCGACAAGTTTGCGAATACAGAATCCACCCTACTCTATTTAGGCCTATAAAAATAACCTTCATATTTAATGTCAGGCTACGTGACAAAGTTTTACAACTATGTTAACCAGGATTTTCTCAGGAAAAGGCCTCTCATATAGATTCCTCATTGGGTCTTGGTAAATTTCTCTATGAACTGCCGATTGCAAGAAAAAAAAAAAACCGGTGGCTTTATGTAATATTTTACATTTACATACATATAAAGCTTATATTTTATTTAACAAAAGTCCACAAATGTGACATTTTATGTGTGAAATAATGAAAATACAAGCATTCTCAAAGTCGTTCAGTAGATGCCTAATTCCCCTAAATAATTAGTGTATATGGTTCCACATTTTATTGCAGGTGTATATTCAATTTAAAGAAAAAAATATGTTTTTAAAGAAACATTAAAACTGTATCAATATATTGCAATTGTGTCAAATCAGTATCTGTTTATCGACTGAGGGCAGTGGACTTGGGATAAATATAAATATATATAAATATATATATATATATTGTTCCAACTTGTGAGTGCAACATGTATCACGAAACTACGTAGAAGTAAAATTTTCCGACAAAATTTGATTCCTCTATTTGTATAATTATAAAACCCTGGTGTTATACCATAGAGCACTAAAGCAGTTTTATTTGCAATAAACCTTTAGATATATATATATATATATATTCAGTATATACTAGTATTCAGTATATGCATTCAAAAAAGGTATATGAATTCAGATACAAATGTGAATTAGATATGAATATAAAACATCTGTATATAGCTTTGAATAAGAAAAAATATTTAAAAAATGTGACGATGCAGGTATCCTTTAGTCAGATAAATTAGTTCCTTTTCGTCATATTGTGGACACTGAAATTACTGGAACAGTGGAATCAGTGAAAAGAGGATAAAGAATTTCTCTATATATTTGATACAGATGACGCTGATAAATTCTCGGTATAGGTTACATATAATAATCCGTAAGCAGACATGTATTACCGCATTACCACACACACACACACATATATATATATATATATATATATATTTATATATATTAAAGATAGAGAAGGAGAAAGAGAGAGAGAGAGGGAGAGGGAAGTACTGCGGTTACATAAAGCTGTGTCTCATTGATTTGAAGAGATTGTCAAGGTCCTTTTCATTGGCCTGTATTCCTCGCGTGAAAGATCGCGTGTGCCTATGGCCAGCAAAAAGTAGCTGGAACTTTTGCATGTCAAATAAATCTTACTATTGACTAGACATTAAATTCTCATGCTGTAACTGATCTTAAATGGAGGTTATCGTTCAGGACGCAATCTAGATTTGTTAAATCCCTCTGATCTACCTGATGACCGCCACGGACGGATGCTCAGATTTATGTTGCAGAACGTGATACGCGCATGATTTGTGTAAAAAAAACCCATAATACTGCGTACTCAAGTTTTATATATTTCGTTAATCAAAAAAGGTGGATTCCTTTAAAAAAATCTTTATATATGTGATAGAGAAGACGCTGATAAACACTCGTTTTGGGGTGAACATAAAAAAAAACAAAATACAGACGTGTATCAGCATTACCAAATCAAATTTTATGAAACGTTTTTACTGCGTGTTTTCGTGCATTTCAGGTAAGTCTAACCTGATGCAACATGTTGTACGAAACCAATGTAAAATGTCTGCAGAATTTGATTCCTCTTTATTTGTATAGTTACATATATATATATATATATATATATATATATATATATATATATATATATAGGGAGGAAGGGAAGTATTGTGGTTAAATAAGACTGTGTCTCATTGACTTGAACAGACAAACAAGCCCTTTTCATTCGGCTATATTCCTCACGTGAAAGATTGCGTGTGACCATGGCAGGCCAAAAGTAGCATTTGCATGTCAAGTGACTCTAACCATTGAGTGTAAATAATACCTTCCAAATGTAACTGATCTAAATTGAGGTTATCGTTCCAGCTGCAATCAAGAATTGATAAATCATTCTAGTCAACCTCATGACCGCCAAAGACGGATGCTCGGGTTCATGTTACAGACTGTGATCCGAACATGTTTTTGAAGAATAGCGCCTAAAATTTAAGCACGCTGTTTTATGTGTAAGTTAATCAATAAAACGCGGTTTCCTTAAACAATATTTTCTTTATATATTTGATACAGAAGACGGTGATAAATACTCTTTTTAAACTGATCATATAAAAATACAAAAAGCGGATATGTGTGTTAGCGTTTTTTTATCAACTTCATTTTCTTTACGAAGTTGTCTGGAAGACTAAAAAATGAAGACTTATTTTTCAGATAGAATAAATAATGGGGATAAATCCGTTGAACTCTTACATATATATACAGTGGTAAGCTTTATATTCGCGAGGCTGAAATTTCGCAATTTTTTTCATTTTGAACGTTTCACAAGGATTTCATTTTCTCGATTGCACCAGAACTTGTAAAATCTAAGTACAGCAGGATCTGTATTGAGGTAAAATTTAGAAAAGAAAATCCTACAAAAAGTCACTAATTACTGGTTTAGTCTTTAATATAAGACTTTTATCACAGTCGATATGTATCACAGCCTGTGGGTACAGCTAATGCATGGGCCAGTTTCGAAAACTGGCACATATAAGGTTGCTGATCAGGTTGTTTTCAGAGTTCATCTTAGTTGATGGAGCATCTTTTTCCCGAGGGTTTCATATTCGCAATTATTCCATATTCACGAATACCTCCGAATTAAACCCTCGCGTATAAAAAGGCAACCTCAGTATATATATATATATATATATATATATATATATATATATATATATGTATATATATATATATATATATATATATATATATATATATTTATTGGCTGCGACTGGAGCTAACTACAGAGCATTTTAATTAGCAACATTGTCATAATGTGACTTTGAGTGGCTTAAGGCATTTAAGGTGCTAAAGTTCAGGCTCATTCGTGTGTCACTGTGGCAATTGTAACGATGGTATTTGAGTCTACAACTGATTACAGATTAAAAAAACAGTAACCCTGACATTTGTAAATAATGAAATGCCAGTGCGCTATAAAATTAAGACTTTTGTATAATTGTGCTATTGGTACCAATGAGAGAATATACATATATATATATATATATATATATATATATATATATATATATATATCGGGTGCCCCCCCCCCCCCCAAAAAAAAAACACCGAACTTTAGATCTGGATATCTCAACAACTCTTTATTGGAATTTCATAAGTCTTTATGTTCCTATAGAACATGATATTTTGAAAGAATGCTGCACATTATCTTTCCCTGACTGAAAGTGTTTGTGCACGAAATAAATTAGAAATTCTTATATCCAAAATTGTAATTCCGGCATGTGGTATAAACCCGACAGCCCTTTGCTCAATTGAGTAGATAGTCAATGAGGCCTCCTTCTTCTTCAAATAAACAACTTGTGATGAATTATACCCAAATAATCATGAATAGGTACTCATTAAGAGTTGATGTTCTTGATGTTGACTAACGTCTTTACACTTTTATCTGAATATGACGTTGCAAGGTGCCGTCTATAATTACGTGATGATACCAGGTAACGTTCCAGGTGTATGGGCTAAATAAAAGCGATCATTATATATTCAACACAACCTGCAAGGACTATTTGACAGAACTACCTTCCGGAAGCCACTGACACTATATCACAGCAAACACAATCCAGACAACTGCATGCAAGTGTCAAGAACCTGTCACCTGCCTAACAATTTTAAGTGTCCGCCACGTACACAGTTCAAACTCCGACATTGCTAATTGGATATCAGATACTGTTATTAGCCTAGTGCACTAAACTTTAAAATCAGAGTCAGGAAATTTGTAACATTAATATAAAATATTATGATTAATATGCAGTTATTGTTTTTTTCAAAGTTCGCTGCGTTTTTATTGGGCCACCCAATATTTATATATATATGTGTGTGTGTGTGTGTGTGTGTGTGTACAGTGTAATATATTATTTTATAGGAATTTATTTTGAGGTGTAACACGGAAATGCACAGCATTAAATAATAATATAACAACTTGCTATGACAATAAATGTTAACATTGTTATCAAATGTTGACATGAAAAAATTGTGGAACAGCCGCATGTCGCAAGATTGTAATCGATCTCAGATGAAAATCACAGTACAAGCCACAATCTTCACTTGATCTGGTAGGCCTCGTGACCTCTGAAGACGGATCTATCGGTGTCATATTGCAGCACGTGCATGTGATCCCGGCAAGACCCAATACAGTAACACCAGTCTAAAAAACATGGGTTCGAATCCGGGAACGACCCCACTCTATTCTTGCCTTATAAGAATTACCTTATAAAAAAGATCCATTATCCATCAGTGTTACAGTGACTGCCGTGACCGTCTAAAATTGAGAAATTCAATACGCGTGTTTCCTAAAAACGATCAGTAAATATCTGTTATTCCCAGTTCACTCAGGTATTTATTACATTTTCGATGGTTATGATTGTGCATGTTTTCTTCATGTATATCTTATTAAAAATATAGTTAATGTAACGTAAACAAGACAAAATGTAAAAAAAAAATTATAGTATTTATTCAAATCAGTATATATTCATCGAAATACAGCCTACTTTTAAAGCCAAGTATCCACATTCATACAGTGGACAATTTATAGATTCACAAAACCTTCGGCGATCAAAGAAATTTCAGACAAACACTACAAGTTCTTTTGCAAATGTAAAAGCAGCCTAAATTGTGCCAGTAAGTAAGAATTGAATCAGCGGAATTGTATCACTGAATACCTCCTTGCCGCACTATTTTGCTGCATGGTAATGCCATATAGCTGAGTGTAGGGACAATCATGATGATATGCAGTAGGTTTTGTCTATGCTTCCTATATGAGTTCATTCATAAAATTCCTGCCCGTACTTTTAGTAAATGCACGTACTCCCTTAAATTTACATAAATGTCAAATGAAGGAATAACACGTATTTATTGTGAATTTATGAAACAAATCCTGATTTCACTCATTAACTGTAATACATATACACACATACGGTGAAACTCTCAGCCGGACAATCAAGGGTTTTAACTTTTTGTCCGGATTAGTGAGCTGTTCTGTTTAGTCGAGTTTGTCTTATTACGTTAATTCTACTGATGTTACTGATGTTTTCTATGTAATTGTTATTTATACGCCATATACATTTAAATTAACTAACAGAAAGAAGTATCCATGGTATAATGAGGACATTAAAGAACAAAAAAGAAAACTAAGACGCAGGGAGAGGTTGTGGAAAAAATGCAGGACAGATTTTACATTGAAAGCTCTAAAATTAGAACGGGCGAAATATAACAACATGCTTAAATTATCAAAAATAAAAACACTAAGTGAAAAGATGCAAGAATGCGGAGATAACACAAAGAAACTATACAAGCTTGTCACTGAGATTACAGGTGTTAATAAAGACAATCCACTGCCAAAGGGGCTATGTGATGAGGACCTAGCAAACCAATTTGCCGACTTTTTCCTGAGTAAAATAAACAAAATAAGATCAAGTCTGGACAAATTTCCACATTATCAGCCTAGAAGAAAAGATGTAAAATCTTTAAATAATTTCAGGCCTCTGTCTCAGAGAGATGTTACAGCCATTATCAATAGTTTGCCAAGTAAGAGCTGTGAAACAGATGCACTGCCAACTATTCTTCTGAAGAAAATGCTTCCAGCAGTGATAGGAAAAATAACAGACATTATTAACATTTCACTGGTTGAAGGGAGATTTCCTAGAAGTTGGAAGGAGGCTATAGTACGTCCCCTTCTGAAAAAAAACTGGTCTTGAATTAATATCTTCAAATTACAGACCTGTGAGTAATTTACCATTTTTATCAAAAGTACTCGAGAAAGCAGCCTTGTCTGAATTTAATCAACATACTAAGAGTCAAGAATTAATGCCAGATTATCAGTCAGCATACAGAGCTAATTACTCGTGTGAAACTGCACTAATCAAACTGACTAACGACATATTATGGGCGATGGAACGTCAGGAAATTACAGCAATGATGGCAATAGATTTGTCAGCCGCTTTTGACACGGTTGATCACTCAATTTTATTAGAAGTGCTATACAATAAATTCGGTATAAATGGAAAAGTTCTGGAATGGTTTGACAGTTACCTAAGACCCAGATCATGTAAAGTGAAAATAGGTGAGAAGTTTTCAAGGAAATTGGACCTAACTTTTTCGGTTCCTCAAGGAAGCTGTGCAGGGCCAATCCTTTATCTGGCGTATGCCAGTACAATACAGGAAGTTATTCCAGGAGACATCCAACTTCATGGATATGCAGATGACCATGCAATTAAGTGTTCATTCAGTGCTAAAAATCGTCAAGCAGAGAACGCCACCATCCGAAAACTGGAAACTTGTGCAAAAGACATTAAAACGTGGATGGACTCAAACAGACTGAAAATGAATAATTCCAAGACAGAATTCATTATGTTTGGTAACAATGGACAGTTGTCAAAATGCACATCATCTCAGTTAAATGTAAACGGAGAACACGTTGAACTTTCAGATAATATTAAATACTTGGGAGTTTGGCTGGACAAGCAGCTAAATTTCAAACATCACATTTCATTGAAATGTAGAACTGCAATGCATAATATTCATAGAATTAAGCAGATCAGATCCATACTCACGATGGAAGCAACCCACACATTAGTTCGTGGACTAGTCATGTCTCACCTTGACTATTGCAATGGAATTTTATTTGGTTTACCAGAAAGATCAATTAAAAAGCTACAACGTGTGCAAAACATTGCAGCAAAATTAGTATTAAACAAGGAAAAATACGAAAGTGCAACGGAAGCTCGTAAGGCATTACACTGGTTACCTATTCGTGCTCGCATAGAACATAAAGTCTTGAACGTTGTCTTCAAATGCTTAGAAGGAACTGCACCAGATTACCTTAAGAAATTGATAGAGGTACAGAAACCAGGCAGATTAGGGCTTAGATCTGACAGGGGTGTAAGAAGGCTCGTAGTACCCCCTACTAAACGGAAAACTTTTGCTTCGCGATCTTTCAGTGTTTGTGGTCCAGAGCTATGGAATAGCATTCCAGAAGAACTGAAAGCAGTATCACGTATTGAACAATTTTAGAAGGACGTTAAAACTTACCTTTTTAGAAAATACTATACCTAAATATTTTTATTTTTTTACCGATATAACTATTTTAGCTTTTTAGTGTCATTGATAATTTAGTAAATATGTGGTTCTATTTTTAAGTATGATGTTTTAGTTGTAAAGCGCATTTGAAACATACGTGTAAAAATAGCGCTATACGAATAAATATAGTAAATATGCCTCTGTAATTTTGTAATTATAACGTTAATTCTTCTATGAATGTTACTAATGTATTCTATTTTATTTTTATTTATAAGCCATACACATTTAAATATGAATCTTTAATTTTGAATTTATAACGTTAATTCTTCTATGAATGTTACTAATGTATTCTATTTTATTTTTATTTACACGCCATATACATTTAAATTTGCCTCTATAATCTTAAAGAGAGAAAACAATTTCATAGTATTTTCTATTTTAGATTTATGCCAATTTGAAACTCGAGACAAAGATAAAGATATGGATAAACGAGCTTGGTTATGTGTGTCGTCAGAGGGGGAATCATGGTGGCATGGACACTGTTCTTATACAGTTTTGATGGACAGGTACACCGGAAAGTGCTAATCACGTACTTACCGTACGCGGAGTCCCTGTTTCCCGTGCACTGATGAAAATATCCAGACGTTAAAGATGCAGGTTGATATCAACCATCATATTTAACCTCCTACATATGTACATAAACAAAATCACAAATTAGATAAAATCTGCTTAATTTGGCAGTCAAATGCATGTAGTCTTTTTAATATCAAAGAAGCTGACGCACACTGGCTTAAAACAATGCAACTAATGAAACAATAACACTATTATTACAACAATCTACCTGATTAAAAAAAATACCATTAAAGTGGATCAGGATCAATATACGAGGATTTAAAATAAATGCAAATTGGACTTTGTTTGATTATTTGATTTTATTTTGTTGGGGGGGGGCTGTTAATATTGTTGTATTAATGGACTGGTTTTTATTTTATTAATAGGACAAGACTGCCATTTTCTAGAATAAGTTCAATTGAATTGCATCTTTTACTTTATTTGGGTTTTTTTTCTGATAAAAATCGGGTGTGTGCAAGTTACAGTCCTGGAGTGGAGAAGAATTATTCACTGGGAGAGACGTCTTGTGATTTGACAATGACTGCACAGAACCAACGTGTACATACAAGTAATAAATATGTACACCACAAACACAACAAATACTTATGAAATAAATTCTAATAAGCTCCGCTATTAAAATACCTTTGTAACTTAGCATTTAACACGATACCTGATCATTTACCATTTATTAGTCCCCGGTGATACACGCGGGAATAGTAAGTTTTTGCGAATGCTATATTTTTATCAGAGTTCCGCCGCCAGCCGCGTTCGTTTCCGGAGAGCTCCTCTAGACCGATCTATCTAAAACTCGGCATAATTACACATGAGGATTGGTGCCTACACAGATTGGTGGCGCCATCTGCAATCTTTTCGTGAAGTGTCGATTTGTGTGTCTTTCGTATTGATAATAGCCAATATCTCAGGAGTGGTTACAAGTTTTAGTCTGAACTTCTGCATGTCCATAGATCTTGGATTCATCCACCCCGTACTCAAGATTGGTGGCGTCAGCAGCAATCGTTTTCACATGGCATCAATCCGTACGCTTACTTTGGTTGAAAATCACTCATATCTCAGGAGTGATTAATGTATCGGCCTAAAATTGGGCCAGTCCATCCATCTTGAATAGCTTTTTCATTATCATGCTAAGGGGCGCAACATATAATGACTTATTCCTAGATCACATCCACGCAATTATCTCAGAACTTATTTGACGATTTCGCCTAGCGTTATGCATGTCCATAGATCTAGGATGGCAGTATCTTGTGCAAATGCCTGATGATGTCACCTTTAAATATTTTTAAGTTTTGTACAGCCGTGCGTCTTGCGATACTTTGGTAACTCTGATGCCAAATATTTTGGAGGGCTGTCACTTCAGGATTGATTCCATATCTCACTTTATCCATGCCTCTGTGATTCGGCGCTTGTCGACTGCCATAATTATAGTTTTTAATGTGATGATGGGTTCGAAATGTGAATACAGAATCAGACCGAGTCCTTTCGACCGGAAGAGGAATATATGGCAATATTAGCCTGTTCAGCCTAGCTGAAAAGTAAAAAAAGTAACCTGGGTTGGTTTTCTGCAGGGCTGAAGTTATTTCTGCCCTGACAATGACAGAAAGAAGGCAGAAAACCATTCTGCCAGGCAGAAATGTCTTTCTGCCGGGCAGAAATGGCCGATTACATTATTGGAACATATTATATTTTAACAAGAGATAGTAATCTTAATAAATCAAATGCTGCCTTAAATACAAGCATTTATTAATATACTTAAAAAATGATAGTCATTTAACAAATTTTGTCAATGATAATAATGCTAAATGTGCCCCTCAAGTTTCTGTAACATTCAAAGTTTACAAGTTCTAGACAGGGAGAGGGGTTTTTCAAGCAACAGGATCATAAACTGGTTTTAACTGCCAACTGATAACAGCATTTTCATAAAACCAAAATTGCCCAAATTTATGACTAACAGATTTATTACAACTTAGTGACTCGGATAGTATAGTCACAGAGCTGTACTTGACTCTTTGAAACTTTCAGATGTGATGCAGATTTTCTTTTGACTGGGATTATGCAGTCTCAGCTCTTATAACAAGTAGGTTCCTGCACCTTCAGGAGACCTTGTGTATGTGTGGCACATGGGTCCTGGGCACAGTTATTATGTCATAGCCCTTTAGGTTTGCTGATGTACATTAACTTGGTTATATGGTCATTCGTTTGTCACTGGTCCCTATAATTATGTAACATAGCCCAGCTCCGGTAGCGCTCTCCTGTGGCTAGGCATCGTAGAGTCCAGTGGTTACTATTGATGAAAGTGATGTGGAAAGATCATGTGCTCTATCATGCATTCCATAAAGCTTGCAATATACAGATACTTTACGGTAACTTTTATTATAATAAGCATGTACGGTACTAAGTCGAAGGTTAAGAACGGAAGTCACTTGATCACACAAGTCAAGCCAGTCAGTTTGTTTTCCGTAATAAATACTCTTTTCACGTCGTTCTCAAGTTATTACAATGCTGACATAACGATGGTGCTAACAGAGCCACTTAGTTTTGGCGCAGGAACCTTGCCTAAGTTTAGCTTATAAATGAATGAGCTATCAGTCAAGCCCCCTCCCCCCCCCCCCTTTCCTATAATTAGGTTTCTCAGGTCTTCTTCAGGGAGTACCTGGAACCCCTTGTAATATATTTATCACAAGTTCACACCTTGGTCATTTTCATTACTGCTATACTCCTGCTGTATATGCTGTATCATAATATTTAAATTGGTTAGCAATGGTTTACTGCTTCATGTATTCTGTTTTTCGTAGTTTTTAGGGTAATCTGCCAATATGGCAGAAACAAGGGCAGGAAGGTATTTCTGCAGCACGGCAGTAGCCGGACGGAAACAATGACAGAAAGGGCAATGGCAGAAATTTGCCAACCCTGACAATAACAGATCCCTAAATCGTAACATGGTCTATCTAGGTAAAACACATATAAACCGACCTTTTCAGAATGACTGGGTATAATTGTTACGGAACCTAATATAAACAGATCACGTATGCGCGATGAACACAAATTTTGTAATGGAGATAAAAAAATTCAGATTCTGTAACACTAGGCAGCGTGAAATGTCCAGGGGAATGAACAAAGAAGTCAGTGGTTTTTCGTCAACATATAACCAAAATTTATTCCTAAAACAACCCTAACAATACAATACACTAAATCAATACAATTATACAGTGAAACAGCGGTATACCAACAAGTCAATACAATCACATAGAAAAAAAAATGTGCACGGTACCTGGATACCAACACCATCACAACGATAAATCCTTTAAATGCAAACTCTCGGAGAATGACAGTCCAGTGGAAAGTTCTTGCAACAACCCAGAAAGTAAACTGAAATCCAATGCTTACAATCCAGGAGAAAGTCTCCGAAAATCTACAATTGCCGCATTCGTCGGATAAGGTCCTGACACACGCTTCTGCGTCCGCTGGAATCTTCTCTGCTCTCTCTCTGCCCCCCTTTATATACCTTCACACCCCAAGCCGAGAATTTTCCACTTTTCGAACCGACTATAAGGACCCTACTCAACAGTAAACACGCGTTTCAGGAATTCTCAAGAAAACATCGCCGTGCCTCTACAGACCATGGTGTACACGTGATCTCGCTCCAAGCCAGCACGACAACAAGAGTTCAACGGATTAAACACAGAATGTAATACGCGGCCAGACACGAGTGCCACAACAGTAGCCACGCCCGTGTCACATAATAGAAAGAGCACCTGTAACACTCCCCCTCCTGTAAGAAAAAAGAAAGTTTTCTCGGAAAACTTTCTTTTTGCGATAACAATCACTACATTTTTACAACATCTCAAAATCATCTTATTTACAACATTACATAACCATCTTGTTCACAACATTTCATAAACATCTCGATAAGCAATCAGCAAGTACATTGTCCTTCCCTTTAATGTGTACGATATCAAGATTGTAATCATGTAAGACCAAACTCCATCTCACCAATCTTTGATTTTTACGCTTCAACTTGTTATGAACGTGAGGGGATTGTGATCACTGAAGACAATGATAGGCCTGACTGATGAAGTAACATAAACTTCAAAATGTTGCAACGCCAAAATCAAAGCCAAACATTCTTTTTCAATAGTAGAGTAGTTTTTTCTGGTTTGCATTAAACTTTCTTGCGAAATAACAAATTGGATGATCTATGCCATCATTGCCTTCTTGTAACAACACAGCAGCAGCAGCAGTATCACTAGCATCTACAGCTAACTTAAAAGGTACAGAAAAGTCTGGAGCTGCTAAAACTTGTGAACTTTGCAGAATTGCTTTCAAATTCTGAAATGCATTTTCACACTGAATACTCCACACAAACTTTTGTTTCTTCTTTAACAAATTAGTCAAAGGTTCAGCTACAGCAGCAAAATTTGGACACAACTTCCTGTAGTATCCAAACATACCAAGAAAACGCATTATTTGCTTTTTGTTTTCTGGTCTGGGAAATGCAGAAATAGCACTTATCTTAGCATCAACAGGTTTTACCTGACCCTGCCCTACAATATGACCCAAAAATGTTACTTGTGCATGACAAAACTCAGATTTAACTAAGTTGACGGTCAGACGTGCTTCACTGAGTCTTTCGAAGAGGTCGCGAAGAATTTGCAGATGTTTCTCCCAGGTGTCGCTGAACACGATAAGGTCATCAATATATGCGTCACAGCCCTGAATGTCCTTGACATCCATATGGATGAGGCGCTGGAACGTGGTTGGTGAGTTCTTCATGCCAAACGGCATAATTTTATACTGGTACAGTCCTTGCGGCGACACAAATGTGGACACTTCTTTCGCTCGATCTGTCAGCGGAACTTGCCAGAATCCTTTTAGCAAGTCAAACTTAGAAACATACCTAGAGCTACCGACTCTATCAATACAATCATCGATCCTCGGAATCGGGAACGTGTCAGTGTTAAGTTTTCGACAATCCGTGCACATACGGTAACTTCCATCAGGTTTTGGCACAAGAATACATGGTGAACTCAAGTTACTGTTACTAGGTTCAATAAAATCAGTGTCCAGCAAATATTGAATCTCATCTTATAGATAATTTTGCTTTTCTGGATTCAGTCTATATAGATGTTGGTTGACTGCGCTTGCCTCTGTCATGGCATAACATGTTAGTTCGCGTTGGAATGTCACTAAACAAATGTTCATAATTCCGCAGCAGGTTCTTGAGGTCTTGTTGTTGTTATGCGGTAAGGTGTGACAGTTTGGCATCCAGGTTTTTAAGCACGTCTGAGTTTTTAATGGTACTGCACCACACTTAATGTCTACATCACACTTACAATCAGTATCTACTTTAACTGGGTCAGGGTCAGTTTTTACACAATTAACAGCAGTAACATTTTGTACAACATCTGATGTGCTATTTCTGTCATACTTTGGTTTCAACATGTTAACATGGCACAGTTGTTTCTTCTTACGCCGATCTGGTGTCAAAAGTATGAAATTTAAATCACTGACTCTCTTGCCAACAATGTAAGGACCAAAATACCTAGCTTGCAGAGGTCTGCCAGGCATGGGAAGTAAGGCAAGGACCTTTTCAGCAGGCTCAAACGTCCTACGTACAGTGTGATTGTCATACTTTGTTTTCATTTTACTTTGTGCGGATTTTAGATTTGACTTTGCAATCTCACAAGTAATGTGTAGTTTAGTGCGAAAGCCTGAGACATACTGCAGTAAGCTAAGAGAATCAGGATTTTCACACAAGAGTTTTTCTTTAAGCAGTTTCAATGGACCTCGAACGGAGTGTCCAAAAACTAGTTCAAAGGGACTGAAACCCAAGGACTCCTGAAAGGATTCTCTGACAGCAAACAGTAATAGGTGGATTCCTTCATCCCAGTCTTTCTGTGTGTCATAGTAATAAGTCCTGATCATGCTTTTTAATGTCTGGTGAAAACGCTCGAGGGCGCCCTGACTTTCAGGATGGTATGGCGAAGAGCTGTACTGTTCTACACCTAGCTCAAGCATAACTTGTTGGAATAAGCAAGACATAAAATTAGACCTTTGGTCAGACTGGACGGATTTTGGTAATCCAAAAGTTGTTAAAAACTTGGTCAGAGCTTTGACAACACTTTTGGCATTAATTTTGCGCAATGGTATTGCCTCAGGGAACCTGGTAGATGCGCACATAATTGTCAGCAAGTATTCATGTCCAGATTTTGTTTTGGGCAGTGGTCCAACACAATCAACAATCAACCTACTAGATGGTTCCTCGAAAGCAGGAATAGGCCTAAGTGGGGCCTTAGGAGGTTCTGATTGGGCTTGCCCACCATCTAGCATTTATGGCATGATTTACAATATTGTACAACATCTTTCCTGAGTTTAGGCCATTAGAAGTGTGTACTTAGTTTCTGATAAGTTTTATTCATACCTAAATGGCCAGACAAAGGAGCCGCATGTGCCATGCTTAGAACTTCACTGCGAAAGCTTTTGGGCATAACTGTCCACTCATCATCACACATACATCAGGTGGTCGCCATTTACGCATAAGCACTCCATTTTTGACATAGAAACAAACTGGGTTCTGTGACAGTTCATCTTTAGAAACTGCCCTGGGAAACAAACATGAAATATCAGGGTCCTTATGCTGTTCCGCGATAAGTTCTGACCTTGAGAATGCTGCATCCTGTACGGGCGAGTCATTAGACGAGTCACTAGTGACTCCCAGAGTGTTATCATCTGGACCATTATCCTCATGTGTGTTTTTCTTGGCCATAGATCTAGTTACAGCATATGAAGGATACAAACCAGGAATTTCCTGACTTTCCGGATCAGTGTCCTGATCAAGTGACGGCTGTTCTATCGCTATTGGTATAGGCTGTACTTTATCACCTGCAACATCATTGCCTAGTAGCAACTGAATTCCCTTAAAGGGTAAAGTAGTTCTTATGCCCACTGTAATATTCCTAGAAATCAAATCTGACTTTAAATGGATACTGTGAAGCGGAACTGGAGTGTGCCTGTCTGAAAACACACCATAAACAAGTGCATGTGCACTATTAAATAACCTATTAGAAAATGGCAAAGTGACTGCTAACATGAGAGTCTGGCCTAAACCAGTGTCCCTCAAAATTCTAATAGGGGTAGAATCTGAAAAATCACTTGAAAGTGATACAAAACCATCATGTATGAATGGCTCAAATAACTCCATTTCAGAGTCAAGAGAGGAATCTTCTTCCTCAACCTCATCAAACAAAGAACTGATATTGACAGTATCAGTCATAAACTCTGTTTCAGAGTCACCTAAGGAATCTACATCCTTTTTATCATCAAACTCCTCATGGGAGTCAACAGAGGACTTTTCCTCAGCATAAACAAACTTTTGTTTGTCATAAGAGGACCTGGCCTCATTTGAAATACTCTCGCAAGAGTCATAAAAGGACTAAGCCTTATTTAGAAAATACTACTCGCAGGTGTCTTGAAAGGACCTAGCCTAATTTAATTCCTCGCAGGAATCAACTGAGGTTTTTACCCCGCAATCTATGGATTCTTATTTGGATTCAGACGGCACTTGGGCCTCCGTAGCATCAAACTCTTTATTTGAGTCAACAAAGGAATTGTACCCTTTATTTACATGAAAAGAGCCTTGCTCTTGTTCTATGCTATGCATAGATTTTGAAATAAAACCAGACGGTTTGCTATTTGGTCTATTCGCAAGTTTCCAACAGTCAGATATTAAATGACCTTCCTTCTTGCAGTTATTACAGATTTTCTTTGAAAAAAAATGACTAGTCTCTTTTGGACTAAGACACAGTGGACGTGGACTGAGGTGTAGCTATGGGCTTTGTTGAACTATCAGGACTACTTGTATTGGGTGACTGCGCTTTAAACTTCTTTTGACCATACTGATTTACATTAATGTTTGTGAATGACTGGTTTGATTTGCTAGTAAAGGACATTTTGTGTGTCAATGAATAATCATCAGCTAACTGAGCTGCAATGTCAAGTGTTTCAGGACTTTTCTCATCGAGAAAAGTTTTAACATCTGCATTAATGCATCGCTTAAATTCTTCAAGCAAAATAAACTAGCGCAAATTGTCATAATATTTCATTACATTTTTAGAACTACACCAGCGATCAAACAACTGCCTTTTTGTCCTAGAAAATTCAACGTAGGTCTGATTTTTGCGCTTTTCCCAATTTCTGATTTTCTAGCGCTTAGCCTCCGGAACTAACTCATAATCTGTTAGGATTAACCATTTTACCAGGTCATAGTCAGCAGCAGCTTCTACTGAAAGCTCTGTATCAATTTCTCTGGCCTTGCCAGTCAATACCATTTGTAAAAACATTGTCCAATTTTCCTTAGGCCATTTTAAATTTTCTGCTACCTTCTCAAAGTGTAGGAAATATTTATCAACCTCTTTTTCTTGAAAAGGTGGGACAAGTAATGTGTTTAGTAACATTAAAACTGTGAGTTGGGGCAGCACTTAGACTGTGTTCTACTTTAAGTCTTTCTAATTCCAGTCGTTTTAACTCAATTTCTTTTTCTTTTCCAGTCTGTCTCTTTCTATTTCTTTTTCTAGTCTTTCTCTTTCTAACCTTTCATATTCTTCCCTCTCTTCTCACTGTTTTTTTTCTAATTCTAACTGTTTTAATGCCAGCTCATGTTGCATTTTCGACTTTTTCAATTATAATTGCATAGCAAGGCTGTCATTTTTTATGTTTTAACTTCAGTCTCTTCAATTAAACCTTTGCTAATAAGATCTTGCATGATTTAGCAATGATATCAGGCTTTCTCAAAGCTTTTTTTCACACTTAGCCCTAAGTGTTGTCCCAAACGCAACAACTGTTGTTTTGACAACTGTTCAAGTTGATCAGGGTCGGGATCGTCAACAAATGTCTCAGATTTGAGATCTGCCATGTTAAGATGTCAAAACAATAACAAAAAAAACCACTGAGATAAATCCTGTAAACAATGTACTGTTAACAATATGTAATCTTGTAAAAAATGTATGATAAAACAATGTGTCCAGGTCAAGGCCTAATAAATTTAAAAACTATTAAGCATCCCGGACGAGCCCCCAAGTTTATGTTACGGAACCAAATATAAACAGATCACGTATGCGCGATGAACACAAATTTTGTAATGGAGATAAAATCAAATCAGATTCTGTAACACTAGGCAGCGTGAAATGTCCAGGGGAATGAACAAAGAAGTCAGTGTTTTTTTGTTAACATATAACCATAATTTATTCCTAAAACAACCCTAACAATACAATACACTAAATCAATACAATTATACAGTGAAACAGCGGTATACCAACAAGTCAATACAATCACATAGAAAAATAATGTGCACAGTACCTGGATACCAACACCATCACAACGATAAGTCCTTTAAATGCAAACTCTCGGAGAATGACAGTCCAGTGGAAAGTTCTTGCAACAACCCAGAAAGTAAACTGAAGTCCAAATGCATAAAATCCAGGAGAAAGTCTCCGAAAATCTACAATTGCCGCATTCGTCGGTTAAGGTCCTGACACACGCTTCTGCGTCCGCTGGAATCTTCTCTGTTATCTTTCTGCCCCCCTTTATATACCTTCACACCCCAAGCCGAGAATGTTCCACTTTTCGAACAGTCTATAAGGACCCTACTCAACAGTAAACACGCGTTTCAGGAATTCCCAAGAAAACATCGCCGTGCCTCTACACACTATGGTGTACACGTGATCTCGCTACAAGCCAACACGACAACAAGAGTTCAACCAGTACGGATTAAACATAGAGTGCCACAACAGTAGCCACGCCCTTGACACATAATAAAAAGAGCACCTGTAACATAATAAACTTTTTATCAGTTATTTGCTCTGTTCCTTCATAGGGATATTATGATTAGGCCCTAGCGAAATTTAACATTATATATCAACTAACTGTACGCATGGAAAATCCACGGCTCTATCTGAAGCATATTTTTGTAATTAGCTGATAGGAACTAAACGACGCATATAATCCTAAGGTTTTAGGAGGAACTTTTTGTCATGTGTTTCAATTATATGATATTAAGAATTCTTCAGGAACACCCTCCTCCAAAATATCAACATGGAAAGAAAAATTATTCTATTCCATGAATCACACAAACAATAAATTTTGGAAAGAGACGTGAGGCATATAGAGGGTGTGCAAATTTTTAAGTGAGAAGTTTTTTTTCCGATAAACAACATAGGTCCGGCAGTTTCATTGCTTGGGAAATATCGTAGATATAACGATGGTATAAAGAAGCATTCTACCGTGAAATTATATGAAAGATGCTTTTTTTTATAAAAAAAAACTTTTTTTCAAACAACCCAAAAATCGGCCGAACTATTAAAACCATGGTTATCATCAAAAGATACTTCTGAATGTATACAAATCAACATACCTGTAAACCTTTAAAACGGTGATCGTGTGAAGGGTCTCTGCTCTTTTTGTCCACTCAACATGTGTTCCGCGCTTAAATTTAAAATCTTTACTTCCTTTTGACAAAGTAAAATACCTAAACAGGCGATATAATGGAAATTAGGCTTAGCGGGGATTACAGGTCGCCTCCTGAAAAAAAGTGTGACAGGCGAAAAGTGTTTTGCTGAACATTTGTAGAGGGTCAGGGTAAAGACATATCAATAGTCCATTATATTTTGGAGGTTATAAGAATCACCACAATATATATTTTCTCATTTTCTTTCCTTTACTTTGTCCCCGTGAGGAAGCCATCCATTCGTATTTATTTGTTCTGTCACTCGCATGGTGAACTCGTGTTACTGAAGCATGACATGTGTTCATACACGAAACGCATACACGTGAACACATGACTGATATTAAAGGACCCACCCAAATCGAATGATAATTAAGTTGTGGGACTTCTTTTGGAAAAAAAAAAACCTTCATAAACACATGACTTGGTCGCATTTTTGAGATCATGGTTATCATGGAAAGATATTTTTAAATTTATAAAAATCAACATACCTGTAACCCATGAAAAAATTTGTCAAACGGTGGTCACATTACTGGACTCAGTGCCCAGTGTTGACCAAACTGAAAAGCCCTCGCATTTAAAGCGAAGGCATGTGGGTTTTTTATTAAAAACCTTTACTTCATTTTGAGAGAGAAAATTCCTTTAGAGGCGTTACAATGGATATTGGGGATCAATGGGGATTATAGTGCGTATTGCACGGAAATGCCTTTTAGGCAGGACATGCGCTCTGGTCACGGTCTTAACAGGCCAGTGAAAATCCCCGAGGCGCCTCCTGAAAAAAAGCCACAGGCGTGAAGGACCTTTCAGCACAAACGAAATAGGGGCACCTAATGGGGAAATATTAAAATTATTAATTATTCAGCTTGATAGGGCATAATCCAGCAAAATAAAACAAACTTGTCCTAGAAGAGCACACCGCCGAAACGTCTGCTGAATTTGAAGAGTCAAATCAGAACGGAAGCAGGTAAACCCGTGGTCTAGAAAAAACCCAACTCCGAATTAATTATATAGAATACCACAATGTATGAATAAAACCTATTTTTCATCAATTTACAAAATTTGAACACTAATCAGTAATAAATGTACATCATTTACAGTTTTTCAAAGTCATTCCATCAAGTAAAATCACGCGTATGTTGGAATATAAAATAGCTGGTTAAATAAAATTGCTTATATATATTATTGTCTCTTCAGCCTTGTACTTTCAATGAGATCATGGCGATTAACATAACACAGAATAGTATATTATACTATACTATA
The DNA here is from genome assembly GCA_026874595.1 of Sipunculus nudus. NCBI lineage: Eukaryota > Metazoa > Annelida > Sipuncula > Golfingiida > Sipunculidae > Sipunculus > Sipunculus nudus. Next base: position 14,142,594 of record CM049320.1, on the reverse strand, counting down.
TAATGTATAAAATGGAATATCGGGGTCTACCATGGAATTGAGCAGCATAACATGATTAACAGAACATAATGTGACAAATATTTAAATATTAATATATACATTTTACTTCATCTATCTCAGTACACAAGATGTAACAACATTGTGCGCTACAAGGAAAAGTAACGGTTTTGCATCAATGATAAAGAAATAAATGTAGAACAGCCGCCTGTCAGATGACTGAAAAAGTTCTGAGATGAAGGTCGTCGTACAAGCCGCAATCTAAATGTGATATATTATCCTGGTCGGTCTCGTGAACCATTTAAGACGGATTCTATGGTTTTATATTACAACAAGCACATGCATGTGTTTCTCAAAAGATATTTATAATTCCTAAACGTTACAATATAAAAAGTGGACTGATTAATGCTCTGTACTCCGCAGCTTTTTCCAAGCTACGAACATTCTGTTTGCTTCTATATTTTAGTTCTCTGGGTGAAGTTAGTAATAAGCAATTGCTGTTTGTCTAAATAACACCCTTGACAAGCATGGATGGCACTTGTTTTAAATTCACCCGATTTTCAATCATACTGAGCTAAAGCGATGACTCTTTCTCCGTCGTCCTTCCAGGCTTTGGGCAATCTTGATTCTCCCTCTAGCAGGCTGGACGTCGACCTCTCGTCCTTCGCCCTTTAAAGGTCGTAACTATAAGATTACTTGATTAATCTGGTTAAATCTCTGTGGAATTTCAGCACCTTGACAGTCAAGCACTTCATAGTGTGCAATGATCGGAATGAATATGTTGCCCCTAATAAAATATTTAAGAGATTGTAGTAGATAGAACCTACTCTATTTACCCCTGTAAATTAACCTTTATATTTTATGTCCGTCTCCATGACAAAGTGCATTAACTAAATCAGATTATCTGGCAAAGTTCTGTAAATGTTGATTCCTAATTGGTCTTTAGTAAATTTCTTTATGGACTGCTATTTATTAAAAAACGGCTTTTGTATATATAAGTATATTCGACATAATTACCGACATTTAGTAAAAATGTTTGATTTATTACAAATACCGATGGAAAATGAGAAGATGTTAAAAAAATACACTCATCGTTCATCCTTATATATTTGCTACTTCACGCCATGTAATAAACACTTGATCTGTGTTTACAGGAACAAGGGAATCGGTGAACAAGGATAATACTTTCTTGATATATTTTTATAATGAAGACGCTGATATATTCTCATTTAAGGCTGCATATACTATATATATATATATATATATATATATATATATATATATATATGTTTTCTTCATGTTCGCGAGGGTTTCAAATTCGCGATATTCGCAAAAGTGGAATTATCGCTAAAATAAAACCTAAGGGATTATGAGATCCCATTAGTGAACGAGAAATTCCACTCGGTCAATATTACCCTTCATCCCCATGCAATTGTTAAGATTTGGCGCACATATCATTTGATATAATTAAATCATATGATAGTGCTTATTTACACTCTGTCTTTTATATAGTAATATAATGAAATATTGATAAAATTGAACCCTCGCGATATATATATATATATATATATATATATATATATATATATATGCATATATACAGCCGGTCCCGTTTAATTGAATACCGTATTTGTCAACCAATTATATTCATATAAGCGGGCTATTCAAATACACAATATGCTAATCTTCAAGGTTGTAGCCGTCACTTTAATACAATGAATTGCAGTTGGATGGCTTTATTTTTACTTGCGTGATTTTCTCGTGTTATTCAGATGGTTCTGAATAATCGGTCTCTGAAGTTTTTTTTTTCTTTAATGTTTCAACATTTGTTTATATATTTTATTTATTTATAATTTCTACGCCTTCTACGGAAAGAATACTGTATATTCACCTGCTCGCATTTATTATTGATAAAAAACGATCTCACTGCCAATCGCTGACAGCTTACCGATCACGTGAATATATCAAATGTTGTCAAAGGTTTAATACCATTCCTCGAGGATTTTGATTTATCATGAAACATTTTATTTGTTTCAACTAAGAAATAGAGAATAACTGTTCATTCACCAGTTCGTGTATGTTATCTATAAAAAGCGATGTTGCAAAATGGCTCACAGCTTGACGATCACGTGAGTGTGTTATAGGTCGAGAGGTTTCGCAAGATTCCTAATAGATTTTGATTTTATAACACGTATTTTCTTCTTTTTTAACTTTAAAAATACTTTCTGCACGTTAGCCTGTTCGTGTGCGGTCTCCTGGAAAACTTCATCCTTCAGCCAGATAACGTTTCTACTCAAAACTATTGTGAGTACGATCTTACGCAGTGTGCATGGCTGACTGCATACCAATCACGTGAATAGGTCAAGGAAAATAATGTGAGAGGTCACATAAGGCCAGCAAAATGCATATTCATACTTCGAATTAACTATAAAAATCGAATCGATACTGTTTTCCTTACGGATTTTATTGTGAATTATTAAACATATTCACCGATTGACCGTACAGGTAATGCTCTCGAATAAAAGACCGTGTTTATAGCGTATCCCGTGTTTATAATGCAACCTGCCCGGTGACCGTTTGTCCGGAGAGCACGTGTAGAATTAACACTCATTTAATTAAGCATGTCATTAGGAAGGGAAACCATTTCAGCCGGTTGCTCGAGTCATAACAAGGTTTATTAGAAGACGGAGATTACAAACTGGAGGATCAACTCTCAGAAGCCCCGAGTGTCAGTCGTGCGCTAATTGCAATTTAGACCTGATAAGCCCATTTACTCTATTGTGCGCCGATTCTGCCGTGGTGTCAGGCGCAGCGGCGGCACGGCCTTTGATAAAGCGAGTCTGCGAGATGTTACTTCCGCGGTCCGCTGTAGCTCGCGGAAGCGGATAGCGATATATCCAGTTACTGAGCAGTAAATCACTGGAATAACATTGACCGGAATTATGAATGCGCAAATGGTTTGTTTTGTCAAGAATTGTGCGTTACAAATATATCTAGAGAGGTCTCGTGTTGAGGAATCACTTGATCGATTATATTTTGACGTTTATGACCGGATGACTCTCATATTCATGGATAACAGTGATCCATCGCCCGCTCTGTTACTGACGGCATTGTTCTCGCATTATCGCCCATGTTTACCGCAGCCGAGAATTAACGAGATGTTCCGAAGTCACGCCGAAGAGAGGTCTCTCGGGCTTATCAGCGACATCTCTGTGTGCATTTGAGCAGCGAGTTTTATGACCCCCGTCAGCAACATTCGACACGGCCAGACTCCCACTTGATACTTCAGTCTGTAATCTCCTTGATTAGAAGAAAGAGTGGTCAGTGGTCCGTGAGGTAACCCTTCAAAGATGTTGGGCGATCAATATCAAAGGCTAATAAGCGCACCGGGCGGTCAGTAGTCCTCGAGACCGTTGTCGCACATGAATATCCGGGATTGTCTGCATGATGGACGGATTTTACTATACAATTACCCGATATATATATTCATAGAAACGGAGAATTTTATGAAGAGGACATAGGAAAAGGATTTGGTTTTTATTATTTAATACGGTTAAACGGGATATGCAATTATACGGTATACTTTTAAGCTGGACCTACTGTATATAAAGAATGAGAGAGAGAGAAAGAGAGATAAGGAGAGAAAATGTATTTAGTTTCCGCACCAAGGCGTTTGCTTCATTGATTTCAAGATTTGAACAGGGTCCTTTTCATTCCCAAGTATACCCCATTTAAAGGATGATTAGCACCATTCACAGGCAAAAAGACCATATTTATGTCAAGTGACTCTACATTTTAACCTTCCGTTATCACTGATCTTTAATGAAGGTTATCATTCAAGACGCAATCTAGATTTGATAAATCATTCACGTTAACCTCATGACCGCCAAGGACGGATGGTCGGGTTTATGTTGCAGAACGTGATTCACGCATGTTTTTGTATAAAACCCTATGAAACTTAAGCACCTAGTAATATATGTAAGTTAATCAATAAAAGGCGGATTCCTTCATAACATCTATTTTTTCCACTTATAATTTTTGGCGTAGTTGTATGGTAGACATAAGCTGATTCAATATAGATGTATATACGTATGTGGTTATACAGACTTCAGATATGACAAAATGCACTCGATATATTTTGTCAGAATCCCGATCGTACTGTTTATGGAGAGGACTCAAGTAAGTTTTTCTCATTTATAGACATAGACTGACATGCAGTTATACTTCACCTGACATTTGCATCACCTGTTGATTATAATAATTAGGCGAACGTTAATATAGAATTTTGATCTGGACTCGGCGATCCAGTAAGTTAGTAATGTGGGAAATTAGAATATCGATTATTTCTCACATGAAATCATTTATAAATAAACAATGCAACATGGCAAGATTTCCTTCCCCGCATTAAGTGATACAAGTTATAAGGGCTCGATCATTATTTCAGTAACATCTATTAGCTATAATTATAACAGCTAAAATCTCAAAATATTTGTTGCAATGGTTTCCGCACGAATCAGACTTGAAAAAAAAAATCTAATAAAAAACATAGGTCCACAGATTGATTGGTATATTGTAGATATAAACACCGGCATGCTTTATGTAGCCTTGAAATAATATAACTAATGATGGAAAAGAGGATAAGCTGACATTAATATATGGTGTAGTCAGGATTCATCTTAAAAACATAGATCTGCTGTTTCACAACATGTAGTGAACACTTGAACTGGCAATGAAATAACCACAGAAGAGTCACGTGGTTACGAACACGTGATGTTGATGGCATGAATATGCATATAATTCAAGAATACACTATCAATGAAACGACATCCTGTTGCAAGTGGATATATATATATATATATATATATATATATATATATATATATATATATATATATATAGGGTACGCGCACAGTCTAGCCACAAAACTGCTAGGACGGAGGCAGAGATGTTGCTTTTCAATTCTTTCTGCGTTGTTGTGGTCGTGTTTGTTGCTGGTGTCGATGGTGCCCCTAGGCATGGAAACAGTAGCTCTTCCCTGTCTCAGGTGTTCAACGTACAGACGCAACACCTTTATATGCCAGGTTCAATAAACAGGGACGAAGAAGCTTCCATTGGGAAGACGCGGAACGACCGAATTGACCAGATCTATGACATATCCAACCGTATTGAGAGTTTCCAGAAGCACAACATTTCACTTACACTCGGTAAACTTGTCAAAGGAATATCTCAAAGAGAGCATTCCTTGTCTTACGTGGACGGGAAAGTCACCGAGGTGCTCAATTATCTTGACCATTTAAATAATACGCGGCCCGATTCCCATATGCAGGAATTAGTCATGACGATGAGAAGTTTATTGGAGAAGCTGATTAACCTACAGGAAGACGCTAATAACAAATCTGAATCATTTGATAAAGAATTGAACAGTATAAGAGGGATGCTGAGGGAAGTAGAAAGCAGATTGCATCTACTGAAAATAAAGTCAAAAGGTTGGTCAGTTTTTCAGTATCATGGCGATATTATTAGTATAAATGTACTTGGAAATACATTTATTGGTAGTGCAGTTATTTATTTGTTTGTTATTTTGTGATTCAAGTGTTTAAAATACATCTATGTAGAATGATTCCTATTCGGTTCACTGAAGTGTAAAAAAATGCTATACATGTTTGTAATAAATCATATTTTATGATGATATATACTAAGGAATTACGCTGCATAAAAACCAGTCACTGAGGTTATGTGTTTCACTGATCGGATCAATAAGGGCAGTTATATACAGAATTAATAACAAAACTGTTATTGAGGCACTCCAATCAGAATATTATTATATAACCCGAACGGGCTATTTCTATACAGTGGTACATGTCCAGATGATTATACACACTTAACTTGCATTTTAAGCTGAAACGAGAGGGCATCCCTAAACGATAAAAAATGTGACAAAGAATAAAAAACAACTACTGAACAAACGAAGTGAATACCTATTACATGTAATAACCAACCTCAATGAGCTATCACCACACTATAACTTGGATTACAAAATAACCTACCTCAATGAGCTGTCACCACACTATAACTTGGATTACAAAATAACCTACCTCAATGAGCTGTCACCACACTATAACTTGGAAGACACATAATCAGTTACCGTTAGAGTTCCTGTCATGTGACGAAACCTATGGGTAAAGAAGAAACAATGCATCGACGTATGTCATAAAGCGTGTATTTCTATATGCGCATATTTTATATGCAAACAAACAGTCGCGGGAGTTCAAAGCCCATTTGTTTTATTTAACAGGGGCGATAATCGTTCACACGCTGGGGTTACCTTAATTCCATTTCAAGTATTGAGAATATGCCGAGACCTTATATATTTATGTATGCCTTTAAAACTTTTGGCAGCGAGGGGGTTGATGTAAATTTTACGAATGTCCAGGGAGGTTCCACTGTATATACTATTCTTGCCTCTTTGTTCGAGAGGATATCATATTCGCGATTTTCGCGAAAGAAAAATATCGCGAAAATAAGAAGTCCATCGTCGAAAGCAGGTCGAAAACAAAAGATTTGTGTTATTAGAAAATAATGATTTTGAATATTACCGTTAATCTAAGACAGGTATAATAGATTTTAAGATCTTTCAAATTATCTGCCAACAATGAACAGTGATTTCCTAATATAACGAGTTTGCGCACATATTACTTTGTTTAATTAATTCATAAAATAATGGATATAGTCTGTGTAGGTTATTTTATGAGTTCGTGAAAATTAACCCCCTCACGATTAAATGAAAAGGTGAATTGCTGAAGGTTGAGATTTTTTTGTCAGGGATATAACATTATTTCATTAAGATTCAATTGTATTCCCAAAATTAATTCTGAATTTTTCAAATTTTGTGAGTTATTAGCATAAATATAAAATCAGTAACTTAAGTTTTGCCCATCTTTTACCATGGCACGTTTGTTTCCTGTACCCACTGTTGATATAATTCTCATATCATACACACATAAGGATTCAAGCTTGTCAGTTTTGAAAGTTGAAAGAAATTGGCCAAAAACTGTAGCTTCAATTAAAGTTTTTGTGAGACCTTGTCACACCCGGGCTCTACAATAAATAAATAAATAAATTTGTATAGGTCTATAATAACAAATTAAAGAAAAGTTCATAGAAAATAATTTTTATAGTTGATGAGTAACAGGACATTACCTTGCAATTGAAGATGTGTTAAGAATCTTGTATGGATGGATGAAAATGTATTCCAAATAACACCATGCCGTCACCTATGGTATTTTTCCTTTCAATTTTAATAATTACAAGGCCTATAGGCCTAATGCGAACCTGTGCAATGGAATTACACCAGGTATAATGCTTCAGTGCTGGACCATTACTTTTCAAGAACATGTGTAACATGTATATGAACAATGCAAGTATTAAACACTTTGAACAAGAAACAATTACACAAACATCACTGCTGAAATTCTGACATGGGTGCACACAACACAAAAATGATTGTAGCTGGCACCACCAGTCTTGTATACAACGCAGAGATATATAAATATGCCCAATATCAGACTGATATGTCAAACCCCTCCTGCGGGACATACACTGTGCAAAGATTATTGCAGGTGGCGCTACAAGTCTTGTACACGATAAAGCTACCCGATATGTATAATTATGCAAAAGTTTAGGCTGATGTATCAAAGTCCTCTGTAGAAATAAGCAGGCGCATACACTGTGCGAAAGTCAATATAAGTGGCAACTTCCCTTGAGTTTGGGCACTGTGCTGACCAGGCTTAGGTGAGTAAGGCAGTTGCCCCTGAGTGAACTGTGACAAATTGCTGCCTGAACAGAGACATTTGAACAAACTTCAGAAAGCACTGCCCTAGGATCATTTCTATGACATATTAAACAATTTGGTCATATGGTTTCAGAGAAGATGTTTTTCGTAGCCCTCAATGTGATACAGGCACTGATGACCCCCGTAAAAAAAAGGCCGATGCAGGTGGCACCACGAATACCTCAATTTCAGATATGACTCATGTGACCAACATTGCCATAAAAATGCCATTAATATGCTTTTTTGGACAAATGACTAGGTTCCAACTTCTGTACCTCGGCCGAAATTCTCCGAACTGGAACCATTCGAACAAATTTGAGAGAGATAGTTCCAGGGATGATTTCTGTGAAATATAGGACAATTTGGCTGGACAGTTATGGAGAAGAAGATTTTTAAAGCTTTTTTTAGCTGTTTTCCTATGCAGTAAGTAAAAAAATCAAAAAAATCCAATAGAGTTTTCAATTGACTGATTATTTGCAAACAAGTTGGTGATGCTAGCCTGCCGTTTTTGAGATGGCTATGATTAACGCGCAGAAGACGCACTGACGCACGACGGACGACACCGCACCATCGCATAAGCTCACAGGTTCGCTAAAAAAAAGTAATTAAATTATATTATTTATTACTAATCATTAGGGATTATATGAAGGAAATTAATTATAAACAAATATGCAGTTGATAATATTAATCTAAATTTCCAGATCTTTTACAAGTGTTTTAGCTTATTAATTTATATTGATTTCAAAATTAAAAAAAAATAAAATAAGTCAAAATTTTAAAAATTTACTTCAGTACTGATTAAAGATGTCAATATGTTTCATTAATGACATTAAGACTCGTGGCTGTATCAGCTGTAACAAGACTATGTGATAATCAAAATCAAACTGGTTCCTTTATTTCAGTTAATAAAATTAAACTTGCCTATCTCTAGATTTCTCCTTGTATAATTTATAGCGTGTTCTTATCCTTGGGTAATTTTTTCACACATATAATGGTTTCATAGCTAATATTACTTTTAAATTTTTATTTGATAATTTTGTTAAAAATAAAAATATTTGAATATGATAAAAATCAAATCTTAGACAAGTTCTCGTTATGATTTCTGTAATGTTCATAATTGTCATAAGACTCTTGCTGTGTCTAGTGCGTAAATAGATTAATGTGAAAGTAGTCCAAAGTGAATATAATAGTTTTAATTTTAAATATAAATTGTAGCCATAAAACCAGGTACTTATGATCATTATTTAAATTTTCTGAAATCTGTATATTCTGGATTCTCAAGAACTTTGTTTAGTTGAAACTGAATAAATACTAGACATGGTGTGTATACTTTGCAAATGTATTTAAATGCCAATATGAATATGTACTCCATAAATTCATGCATAAGAATGGGAATACAAGGAAAAATGAAAGTATTTGAATACAAATGCAAATACTCTCAAAATGTATTCATGAATGCATTCATAAATATATTCTATAATATTTACAGCTGAGCGCCGTGACCCATGGGTCCCTTGTTTTTCACTCCTAATGACAATTTTGATATTGGCGGTATGTGTATTTGAAGACTGACTGTAAAGGTGTTTATATTAATAGAGCCTTAAAAATATAACTTAATACTTTTATGTTTGCTGATGATGTCTTGAATTTTGGAGATACTGTCGGCATATTACAAGAGCAGATAGAGAAACTTCAGCATTTTTGTGTTAATATGGTATGAAAGTGTACTTGGAAAAAGCAAAATTCATGGTGTTCAGAAAAGCGGTCCACTACGAAAGAATTACAACTGGTGGTTCCAAGGCAAACAGTAAGAAGTGGTTAATAAATACAAATATCTTGGTATTTTCCTCACAACAAAATAATCATGGACAAAAATACATCAGCAACAAATAATGCAAACTAACAAAGCATTATGTGTTATTAAAGCTTTCTATAGGAAATGTACTACTTTAAAGGTAAAGAAACTTTTCCTTTTTGATAGCATAGTGATACTTGTATTATTATATGGCTGTGAATTGTGAGATTATTCAAAATACTTGATTATAGATAGAGTACAGTATAAATTTTGTAAGTATATTCTTAAATTAAGTGCAAGTACACCTAATGCAGCTGTTATAGGAGAATGTGGTAGATTACCAATATTTGTTAATACTTTGAAATGCCTAAAATATCCGATAAGATTATTACATATGGCTACAAATAGATGCCCGAAACATATATGTTAATGTTTATTCGATTGAGATAATAAAGGAAAAAATAACTGGGTCAGTGGTGTAAGATCATTATTATTTCAAGCAGGTTATGGCTATGTATGGATTGCTCAACATGTGGAGATGAGAAAACGTTTTGAACTGTTATTAGACAGAGACTCACAGATATAGCAGTTCAAGACTGGAAAAATATGTAAATATGTACATATGTAGGGACTGCTTAAATCATGGATATAACATTATAGGGTGAGGTCCATTTCATATTAGAATGTCCAATGTATGCAGAACATAAGAAAAATTATTTGGGAAGTGATAAGTATGAAACCAATGAAATTAATTTGAAAGAAATATTAAAGTAAGACAATCCAACACATATATCAAAATTAGCAATCTTTGTTTATCAGTCATTCAATGTTCGACAGAATTTTATCGATGAATAACACACTTTTAACAGATGGCAGAATTAATATTATATGTGTACACTATTTACATCTTTTGCTTAAGATGCAATATATTAAAAAATTAATGCACAATTGTCATTCAGGATCATATTTTATTGTACTATTTAAATTGATTAAGAACAGAAGAATATGAATACGTTAAGTATATATAATTATGATGTCTTTCGTACAGACTTGTACGACACTTTGAGAGTTTGTTTTTTGTTTGTTAGATTATTATTTATTTACTTATTAATTCTTTACTGTTCCTATTATTTATATATATGAATTATTGGTAATTTTGTTGTTGTTGGTGTTGATGTTATTATCATTATTATTAGTAACATTTTCTGTTAAGTACAATCTGTTTATTTAAGTGCAGTAAAGAGGAGTTAAAGGAACAATTATACAGACATTTAAAACAACGTTAAAAACATACTTAATTAGGTATTCAATTTATGTTTTAGTTCAGATATAAAATGCATATTGAAAATTTGCACAGAATCAATGGATTGGATCTTCTTGTGATTTTTTTTCTAAAAAACTGTAAAATATGATTATAATAACTAATAATATTAATAATATGTAAGCAGTATTGATACATGTTTGTTATATTTATTTCTGTATTGACTTTAAATTCACATATATTTCTTTCTTTCTTTCTTGTATTTGCAGATTGTGAAGAAATCAACCAATTGGGGTTCAACAAGAGCGATGTCTACCTCATCCAACCAAAGGGCGCATTGAGATCATATGCCGTCTTCTGTGAGATGACCCCGGACAGGGTATGGACGGTCATCTTCCGTCGTGCGGACAGCTCTGTGAACTTTGATCGAGCACATTTGGATTATGTGAACGGGTTCGGGGAAGCAAGTGGAAATTACTGGCTTGGTCTTGAAGCGATGCATTTGTTAACAAAGCAGTTGTCATACAACTTGCGGGTGGACATTACACGGTGGGGCACGTCCACAAACCTCTATGCTGCTTACAGCTCTTTCAAGATTGGCGATTCGTCAAGTGATTACATGCTGACACTGTCGGGGGAGCAAGGTACTGCGACTAAAGGGAAACTGATTTACAATAGCGGAAAACGATTTTCAGCCAAAGATAAAGATGTTGATGGTAAAAGTGATGGGTCATGTGTGTCGTCAGAGGGTGGAGCATGGTGGCACGGACACTGTTCATATACAGTGCTGACGGAAAGCTGGACAGGCCAGTGCTCTGGAACAAGATCTCGCTGTATGAGATGGGACTACAATGTCCCCCTTTCCCATGCGGTGATGAAAATATCCAGAGGTTGAAGTACGGGTTGATATTGACCGGCCACGCATGGAATCAATCGGATAGAGTGCCTATACAATGAAACACGTCAGTGCTGCTTCATATGATCAAATCCCGTATAACTAGTATATTTGCTTATATATCTACCAGTGCAATTGCTGATATACCAGTTCTTGTTAAAGAAAAATAAATGTACCTGCTTATTTTATATTAGTATTTTAAACTTTACATGCATGTTTTCCCAGTCAGATGAACGATGTATTACAAAATGTCGCTTGAAAGTAACTTGTATCTATGTATGTATATATCTATGTGTAGAATCTATTAAAAACACATTAATGGCCTTCTTGATTTATTAAGGACACGTTGTGGTTTTCGAGTGGGTTTTGTTGTATTTATGGATGGTGTGACCTACGCACAGTTGTTAAAACAGGATTTTCATGAAATTTTATTCTGTTTATCTCAAGATGTAGACCTTTTCCTGAATAAAAGTTTATTCTCTATAGAGTTTAACATTCACTGTTTTTTAATGAATTGATAACAAGGCCTATAGGCCTAATGCAAACCTGTTCATTGGGAAATACACCAGATATAATGCTTCAGTGCTGGACCATTACATTTCATGTATATGAACAATGCAGGTACTAAACATTTTGAATAAGAAACAATTACACAAAAATCACTGCTGAATTCTGGCATGGATCTGAAATAGTACTCAAACCATTGCATAAGCTTACAGATTGGCTCCACATGCAGCCCTGTGGGGCATGACACACATGAGGTGATCATATGATACTCATGAGGTGATCACATGCTACTTATGAGGTGAACACATGGTGCCCATGAAGTGTTCACATGTCACCCATGAGGTGATCACATGCCTTGTACTTGGCTGCACTGATTGAACCCTTGACCTATCTGGCTGCACTGAATGAACCCTTGATCTGTTCCCAAATCTGAAACAGTTGATAGTTTCTCAACCTATTTAAAGATACAGACACAATCTTGGCCTGTTGGTAAATCTGTTTACTCATACTGAAAGACTTTGACTAAAATGCTTTGATCTCAAGCTGACATTTTCATAAACTTTTTATCAAAATATCTAGAATAAGAAAAGATACAGGCCTTTCATTGTTAAAGGTCCAATAATTCTGCCAAAAATCATTCAAGTAAACTTGAACAAAGGCCACCTAAGAATAATTTTTGTGCAATGTTACAGAAGTTATAATTGAAGCAATAATTTTGTAGAAGACTAATGCAGTCCCCTGTTTGAAATTGACATAACAATGGCCATAAGACCAACTTAAACTTTTCACGACTCAACCAAAAGTCAACTAACTCAATCTATTCTGATATGATTGAAAGAATTGCCCATAAAAAAAACAGGTCAATATAGGTGGCACCATGAAATCTGCAACTTCAAATATGAGTCATGAGACCAACATTTGCACAATGCTTGGTAATGCTAGCTTCTGTCATTTCTGAGATTACTATGTCAGTATGCTTACTTGGCCAAATGACCAAAGTTCAAATTCGTGTAACTCCGCTCAAATTCATCAAATGCAAACCATTTCAACAAACTTTAGAAAAGCTGAATCCCACAACATTTGATATGTAACAGATTATTGCATAAGTCTGGGGATGGTAGCTCCTGCTATTTATGAGAAATTATGGGTTAATGTAGAGATGACCAATGACCCCCGTACAAAAAAAGGTCCATGCAGGTGGCGCCACCAATACCTGAATTTCATATATGACTCATGTGAACAACATTGGCAAAAAATTTGGTGATGATAGCTCCGGCCGTTTCTGAGATTGTCATTTCAGTATGCTTTTTTGGACAGATGACTAAGTTCAACTTCCTGTAACTCGGCCAAAATTCACCGAACTTGAACCATTCGAACAAACTGGAGAGTGATTTCTATGAAATATTGAACAATGGCTTGCCCGTTTCGTCGGAGAAGATTTTTAAAGGTTTATAGCTCTTTCTCTATAAAATCTAAGAAAATGCAGAGTTTTTCAGATGGCTATTTTTTTTGGCATTTACATTTCATGATGCTAGCTCCAGTCGTTTTGGAGATAGTATGGGTAAAAGTACAGACGACGGACGCCGCCACACCATCGCATTAGCTCACAGGTTCACTAAAATTACTACTGATGCATTTTGAATGCAAAATTATAATACAGATACATCTCACTGATGGCAAAATCTGGAATTAAGTTGAGTATGGATACCAATTATTTATAAGCCATGTTCAGTCGTCTGATTGTAAACATTGCCTGGCATGAGGAATATCTAAAGTCATGAATCTACATTTTTTAAAGCTTTTAAAAACATTCTTGTCAATATTAACCATATATAACCTGAAATCTAAATGTCTAGGGGCATGATGTAACGGATGCTGATAAACTGGTGCCAGGCTAGATGCATTTGCCTCACACAGCTAAAATTTACGGTAAAATGACTCAATTCAATCTTTATAATTCAGCCAAAATTCATTCTTTGGAACTATAACAGACAATTATTATAAGAATTATTCAGGGGATTATTCTTGTAAAATATTAAACAAATTGGCCTCAGTGGCGTCAGTCAAAAAAGTTTTGCACGTTTTTAACTCATATGGGAAAATACAGCAAAATGGCTAAGTTAAGCTTCCCATAACTCAGCCAAAAATCACTGAACCAAAACCATTTGAACAAACTTGAACTATCAACATCTAAGGATAATTAATATGGGGATTTAGAATTTGGTCCAGTGGTTTTTGAGAAGAAGATCTTTGTAGCCACTGAGCTAAAATGGGCTGTTATGGCATATTTCTAAATTCAGCTTCCCATAACTCAGCCAAAAGTCACTGAACTGAGACCATTTGAACAAACTTCAGAAAGCACTACCCTAGGATCATATTAAACAATTTGGCCATATGGTTTCAGAGAAGAAGTTTTTTTTTGCAGCCGTCAGTATGATACGGGCACTGATGACCCCCGTACAAAAAAAGCCAATCCAGGTGACGCCACCAATACCTCAATTTAAGATATGACTCATGTGACCAACATTGGCATAAAATTTGGTGATGATAGTTCCAGCCGTTTCTGAGATTGTAATTTTCTGTATGCTTTTTTGGACAGATGACCATGTTCAACTTCCTGTATCTCGGCCAAAATCACCGAACTTAAACCATTCGAGCAAACTTGAGAGAGATTGTTCCAGGAATCATTTCTATGAAATATTGGACAGTTTGGCTGAACAGTTTCAGAAAAGAAGATTTTTAAAGCTTTTTCAGCTTTTTTCCCTATAAAATCTAAGAAAATGCAGTCAGCCAAAAAATAAGCAAAATCCGAGTTTTTTAGATGACTATTTTTTTTTTGCATAAAATTTTGTGATGCTTACTCTTGCCGTTTTCAAGATAGCATGGGTTAACGTACAGACGACAGACGCCTGACGACGCCACACCATCGCATAAGCTCACAGGTTCGCTAAAAAATTTGTCTGTGTGCATGGTTGCCTAAGGGTCATATATTATTAAGTCATCTGAGATGGATAAGGCATTAGGTATATGTGTATTTTTATTTTTTCATGAACAAAAACTTTGTGTGTGCATGTTACAATCCTGAAAGCCTACGGGTCGTACATGTTTAAGTCATTGTGAGATGGATAAAATTTTAGTCATATAGCAGTGTATTTTTTACCTGAGAGCACATAACCTTCATTCATATTTTACTAAATGAATATAAATTATAACATATTATTAAAAAAATTATATATTTCAAGGGAATTTTATGAATGCACCTGTATTATTTGAAATATTCTTTTAAGTGCTTATAAGGCGACTCTTTTGGCCCAAAATATGACGGGAGTATTCTGGTATACCCACCGTCCGTCCATTAACTTTTAGTGTCGCCGCGATAACTTAAGGGAGCTTGGATGGATTTTCATAAAACACACCATAACAACTTATAAACGGATTATCTTCCGATTTCGAATATGGGCATCATCCATGCATATTTAAAAAGGTCACGGGTCACTTGGCTACGTTGTGGTGTCGCCGCGATAACTTTTGAAGAATATAAAGGATTTTGACCAAACTCAACAGAAATATTAATCAATAAAATATTTCGCCTAACTTCTGAATTACATTCTCATAAAAATTCACGCACATTAAATGAGATTAAAGGTCACCAGACACACGACTGGCGTATTATTCACGTTTGCGGTGCTCCTGTTCACAATTTTAAATATTTCCAAATAATATGTTACTCATAGACTGAATTAATCGTTATTATATAACGCTATTTTAGTCGAAAAGATCTCCAAGCAATTCTTTTTTTTTTCATTTTTGAAATGAATAGGAACCCTATTGATGTGTTGTTCCGCTAAAACGGCCAATTGTATTTTGGAAATTGCTCATTCAATTTCCTCACGCCTTTCCGGGGATGACATTTGATAATCTTTAAGAAAATTAAAAATGGTCATTTGCATCCACCAACAGCAGTACTATCCTAGATTATACCAATAGATGATTGGTGAATGGCACATAGGTTAATTAATATTGTGCGGGGGATTAACAAAAGGCACTCCTTACCCAGTCGGACTTCCAATGGTCAGATACCAGGACTGCGACCCCTTTTTCGGAGCAAAATTAATCCAAGAATTCCAATGAAAAAATACATATATCCCATTTATTTTAAATAAATCTTTAATTATCAATATCTGCAGGGTGTCAATGTCAGCAATGATATGCTTTAAACAAAGGAAACGGTTATCAGGATAGAATGCTCACCTACCGACATTTTACCTCAATGGAAATTCTCTTTTTCATTTGATACACAAGGGTCTGTAATATATGCGGGCAATCACTTCAATGCGAACCCTTTGTTCTGTGTGCTTTGGTGATGGCATATGTATATACCATATATCAATATATTAAGTTACACTTTTGTATATAATATATATATGTACGTATATATGAATGTGACTTGGTGGATGCCCTGTTTCCCGAAATATTATTTGAATACAATATAAAACAGGACACTTGCACTCAGAGAATACGGACCTCCGCTAAGGTAGCTCGTTATCCCCATATGGCATTCTCAGAAATGCAACATTTCCCCTTTGAATAGCTTTGATCCAGGTGGTTATCCGGATCACCCCCAAAATTTCATCCATTGTTTCTTGTATCATTACCGAGCTATCCTTAAAATTTCATTAAAATCCATTATAACGTTTAGAGTAATGTTTCTAACAGACTAACAGACGAATATCCCAAGGCCGGCAAATACATAACCCCGCCCCTTCGGTGGAGATAATGACATAACATTATATAACATATTGACAAATTTATAGTGCTGTGTCTGTCTGCATACAATTAAAAAGAAGTCCATCACAATTAAAACATCTTTTTTCCGCTGGATAAAGAAAATTTTAAAGAGCTGCAGCGTGTAAAATAATATTCCAAATGTATAAGTTCCCAGATTAGGATCTTTTTTCAAACAGCAGTCTAGATGTGATAAATTATCTTTGTCAGCCTCGTGACCCCGAAAGACGGATCAATCGATTTTATAATGCAGCAAGCACATACATGTGACCTTCAAAACATCCTTAATTTTTATAGTCTATATAAAAGAAGAATGGACAAAATCGAGAAATTAATTTCCTAAATATCAACATGTTAGGTCACAATTACACATAATCTGCCATTTAGGCCTACAGGGCGAAAAGCTTAATTTGCATACACTAAAAGTAATGTCAGTTTTAAAGAAAAATAGAAATCTGCATTCTACGAAATGAAAGCCTCTGTCATATTCTTCTATTCGGCCACTATTCCCAGGTTTATTCGTCCTGGTTAATTGAACATTTATGAATATTCCTTGATGACGTTCCTGAATTCCGATCATGTGCAGGATCCACACTAAAATCTAACCGATTCTTCATTCGCCCATTCCTGAAATGACCTGAATATTTCATGACATTCCATTCTTGAGTTATCTTGTGAACAAACACATTCACCAACACACACACGAACGGGGATATATGCATAGCCTCCTGGCGGAGACAACTAGAATATGAACGGTCGACAAGCGCCCACTGTGTACATCCTACAGATCACTGGGACAAAAACCACGTCAGAATATCTCCTGAATTTCTCGAATTTCTGGTAACGGAGATGCTGAGGCACCCCGATACTTTGACAGTACCGCCTTTTAAATATGTTACTTGCTTGTGACCCTTTTCTATTGACATGCAACAAAGTTGGCACAAGAAAGCATGTTCAACGGTTTATAAATGCTAGTGGCGGCACAAGCATAGACAGGTTAAGAAGGCAGCGGGGATACCCATTTACAGATTGATATATAAATTAAAGGAAGCGTTATAATGTATATAAATTGTACTAACAACTTGATCAAAATGACTTTCTAAGCAGAGTCTTGATACAAATGTGCACATGCACTGGCCCGTAATGTATATCTGAGCAGATGCATAATTGTGAGGATATCCGTCGGTTAGATCTGGAAACAAATAGCCTATATTATTTATAGCACTATTGATAGGGCTCAAGAGTGGTAAAAATAATTTAGGCGACTCACCATTCTAGTTAACTGAATAAAGCGAACGGAGAACTTTTAATGTTCGTGGCCCCATTATGATGCCATGATTAAAACAATTCTGTTCAGCTGTTCTTGGGACATTTTCTGGAAACGAATGCGGAAATTAAACCAACTACGAAATGTTACTACACCTTGTGAAATATCATTATCTTTTGAACAATTTAAATTAAACTTCCAAAAATAAGTTGGCTAGCTTTATCAGCTGCGCATGATTGGTAGCATCACCTATCATTTATTGACGTTCATGCAAATTTGCATTTTTAATCGGTAGTCATGGTCCAGTTTCATGATAATATATGCCTAATCCAAATATATCACTATCACAGTTCAGTTGGTACAGATTCCCGACCTTTTGCTGGTATAATAGATTACAGAAACTAACAATAGAGGCAACAATATCCCGTCTGAAATGCTTGCAACGAGAGACTCACTCATTGTTGGATAAGGACAGGGTAATCAAACAGGAGGATAAATCGACAATAGTGCCAAGGAGGGAGTCTATGCTGGGAGAGAGTGTTGCTGCAATTGAACCCCTAGCGGCAGGCACTCGGAAGGATAACGGGGCATTAAAGAAGACAAACTTTAAAAAGAAGGCCAAGGCACACAATTAGGAAATTCTGAATGTGTCATATTATTGTCATCAATACTGAACACTAGCCATCGGTCTTTTTCCGTCGTTTTCCGTTAGTGGGACCATTCTTCAAGCCCCACAGGCAATATCTTCTGATCTGACAACAAGCAGATATTAATTTTCTTCGATTTCCAACTAAGGTAACAGTGACCTCAGTCCTCTTCTTGTAAGACACAATGTGCTTAAATAATATCAGGTCAGTTCTAAGCGGATACGCGGTTGAACAACCCCTAGAAAACATTTCTCTTCTAAAAATGTTTGTGTTTCCCCTATGTCATCTGAATTTTATTGAGTACTAGAAAATTCGTGTTATGTATGTATCCGCCCCTCACTATGTTTCAAGAACAATTTATCCCGTATTTAAAAAATTATCGGCATCACAAAAATTGTACATTTGGGACGATTTGACCGTCAGTATTAAGGTCAAGGTTGCCAGTGTTCGAGCCCCTCTAAGATTTTGGTAGAAACGGTTCGTGTCAAATTGCACTGGTAAATATGCAGTGCTTCAAAAGTATTACGTTCACAAGACATCCATCCTACAGAGGAAAAATTAAGACGACCAGGACAGATGATGGGATTGAAAAAAATGGGGGAGGAGTGCTCGGAGGATGGTCAACTAATGAAACAAGTCATGATCAATAATTACATCAGGTTTCGGGACACTAGATGCTACCACAGTTGAGTCATAGATATCATTGATGTAATTGGATAGAGAAAAAATGTGTTAAAAAAAAAATACCACGTCTTCTGGAGGTGATTAAACTAGTCATAATAATTTAACAAGGTTTCAGGAACAATTGCTGAGAAACTGACACGCTTGCTCAAAAAATAGAAAAATAAAGTCTTATAGTATGTTATAAATGGCTTTATTATAGGAAAACTACCCCCGGACAATTACTCCCGTCAATTACCCCTAGTCATTAACCTCACCCCAAGACAATATTCCCCGGACAACAACCTCTTCGACAACTTTCCCCCAAGACAATAACCCATTGGACAATTAACCCTACGTTATCAATATGCATTTAAAGTATACATTATAATTACACATTAATGAGGAAAATTGTCACGGTGTTCGTAGTACCGCAGAATAAGCTCTTGGTTATGATCTAATCTAAAATTGTGTTCTTAGTTTGTAAAACATGTTTGATAAAAGCTCTGCTGCTATATAAATAAATATTATTCTTGTAATTTTCATTATTAACAATTATTATTATTATTAGTATTTTTGTTATTATTATTCAATATAGTCTGTTGACGGTCATGCTACCCATGCCTCTTCCATTTTTTTGAAAATATTCTTTTTTAAAATGCTCTCATAGTTACTACCAAATAAAATTAAGATACTTAATTCTTTATAATGTATACGATAAATATTTATTCGATACCATAGGGGGTAATTGTCCTGGGGTAGTTGTCTCGGAGGGAATTGTATCGGGGTGAATTTTTTTTTTGGTAATTGACTCTGTGGGCGGGGGGGGGGGGGGTTATTGTCATGGGGTAATATCACGGTTGCCGTAGGAAACAGAAGGGGTAATATTAAACTGAAAAAAACTACCCTGGAAGGCCATTTGCGCTGGAGAACTAAGTACTCATGTACTATGTGAGTGACATACTTTTCATTTGGCAGAGTTCAGGGAACCCTTTATTCTGAAGTGTTTACCACTTTTGGGTAAACTTATATGGAAATAAAAAGGAAATAAGGACACTTGTCATAAGCATGTGTTTTGGTCTGCTGCTGAAACCAAAATAAGTGCGCTTTTTTATACAAGACCAGTGAAGTATCTTGATGAGAGGAAGGCACTTTTGTAAGACAATCAGAATGAAGATATGCAAGATGGAACACGTCTTACAAAGGTCCTCATGTTTTTCCGCTATCTATGTTATGTAACCAACTGTGTTTTCTTTCACTTGCCAGAAAAAAAACTTAATTTCCCTGTCGTTGCTCTCGCCTCTGTTAGTTCGGAAAGGTTCGGGTCTTTCCCTGAATTTACAACATGCTATCGGGAGGCATTGCTCATTGCGCTTAGCTAAAAAAAAACATTATAATCAGTTATAATATAAATATTCGTGAAAGTAAGAAAATAAGGATGAATGATGTATATATGCAGTTTATTTGTACCAGTGTCACACTGAATTTGTGAATTAGTTTTGCACAGCTGTTTCAGATTTTGATTATATTTTCAGTTTTAAAACTGGTAAGCCCTATGTAAGTGTCGGTTTTTTTAAGCTCAACTGACTTAATGTCATATGAGATATAGCGATCACTTTTTGTAAGTCTTCCGTCTTTCCGTCCGTTATAAAAGCACATATCGTAACCTCTGGACCTGAAATTTTCTAACTAAAAAAATTAATAAATTTTCATGGACACTTGAAATTATGTCACTGTGACCTATATTCTCCGAATAAAGTAAAATTTAAAGGGCATTTCTATTTACTTGCTCTTATGCAAAAGCTCCAGTATCTAAATTACTAACATATACATAGCTATGATACTTACCCAGCATATTGATCATGGACCATTTGATCAGTTACTGAAGACTGATTGCACCATCTATATTTTCCTTAATTTTTACGCACGCATTTTTCTACTTTTGAAACCTTCAAATGAAGCAGTCCTGACGTAACAGGACGCACACCTTTGGACCAAGACACTTCTCACTATACATCAAATGCAAATCTCCTCGGAAACTTTAAATTAGGTCACGGTGACCTATATTCTGCAAACAACTGGCCGAGAAACATGATGTTTATCATTCAGAGAGGCAGACGGGGCACAAAATTGTATCCATTTGGCCTAGAATATTCTTATTTGACATTCAGGGATGTCCTACGTAAATGACCCTCGACACATAAAATAAGGTCCCCGTCATCTATATTCTGCGAGCTATAAGGGAAAAAACACGATCTAAACACTTTAAAAGTCAGACAGGTTCAAATTCTGTCCTTTAGGCCTAGAATCTCCTAAAGCAACATCAATGAAGGTTTCTTGGAAACAAAATGGTTCAACCAAGTCCTTTTGAGGATTTGAAAACTTGTAACCTGAATCTTAATCTGCTCTTATACAAACTGTATAGACTAGTCATGATTAGATTCAGTCTTCACATGTGTGACCCATCACTTACGGCAGAACCCTGTCGACTGTGGTGTCAGACAGTCAAAGGTCAACATCACACCTAAAGCTGATCCAAATAAGACTTAGAGACGATAAAATTACAAATGCGAATGTTCGGCTAAAATGGCTTGCTGGTCTGCTGAGCTCATGACCCATGGGTCACTTGTGTTTTCGTTTAAATCTACAATATAAAATGAAATATTTCATGTGTCACGTATGTATATCTAGTTTGCAATCTCATTGAAAATATAATCGTTACTTTTCTGTTTGCAGTTTTGTTTCATGGCTAAGTTGTTGAACCAGACGATGAGAGTGGTATTTTTTATCATCGTTTCAGAGAGGTTTTTCTTTTTTGCAATCGACATTTTAATTTGACCATGATAGAATGACCGTTCAAATATCATCCAGATTTTGCTCGTGCAAGGTCAATTGAATTCAAGGGATTTATATTGTTTAAGGGGTCTAATTTTCACTGTGTGCCATACTGTGCATGATAATGGGTGATCAATATTCAAACAGGGAAAGTGAAAATCCCATTTCAGTAGTAGTCCAACATAGCTGACACCATCTATGGCGTACATCTGCTTAATAGTCACATAGATCAGAAAGCAATTCCTGAGATATTTGTTGACATTATTTAATCAATCAAAATAATAATAAAAGATAAATGATAGAATTTTGGAAATAATTAAATTCAAATCTTACTCTCTGCATCTTATTTCAATTTTCCTACAGAAATAGAATTACTTAACATGTTACCAGGATACTTATAGCTGCCGGTGTTTCTCAGATATCTGATGAACGACAAAACATCATGTATGCATACAAATCATGTATGCAAACATGAATTTGTCAAAGTCTGAGTTCAAGCGATATAAAACCTCAGCAAAGAAATACAAATATATACGTGCTCGAAGGTTTAAATTTAACGTCTTTGAGCAGAATACTGACACATTGACATACAAAAATGAATGCACGTCACTCTACTAACCATAACAACTGACAGCCCACAGTGACATGCCCTAAAGCAGAAGATTGCCTTTCATTTTCACCTTATAATCTTTCATCCGACTGCAAATGATCAACCTTCCTCCCAAAGTGCATTTAGTTTTGTACTGTTGAATACGAATATTTGATATAATCTTCTCTAGGTAATTTGGTACAATAATCCCTTACAGGAGGAAAATCCGTCTCGTTCATGAACGTTATAATATATCAGTTTGTTAGATAAAGTTTAAGTATCTGACAATATCCACAAGGTACTTTTGAATGGGAATGATCATACACGTAACATTATCTGATATCCTGATCTGTTTTCAATTCCGATTCATGTCAACAAAAGAAGTCATTTGATTATGTTATTTAATTCCGATATTTTATGAATATATATGAATTTGGAAGCAACAGATGCGCAGAAATGGCAGTTACTACGTTTAGATCTAAATCACTATTTTGTAAATATAAGACAAAACCGCTGAGGGAGTACACTGTTAAAATAACGGTTAAAGAGAGAATACAGACAGGTTGATTCACTAAAAGTCTACCATCGGTGGAATGCTATCACATATTTTCTACCTCTAGGATTGTATACCTTAGTATAACTTATTATGAGAATTATTCCCCTCAGATGGTACATGTACAGTGACCCTGCCATCGGGCAGACATGGTCGGCCATCTTCGGTCGCACTGACGGCACAGTCAAACTTTTTTTTTGGGGGGGGGGGATTATGTCAACGGTTTAGGGAATCCCAGTAGAAGCTAACTTAATTGTCTTGAAACTATTCGTTCCAATACTTTTGAGGGTTGATATTACACGCTTGTGTGTCTATACCACACTTTCTGCTGATAATATCACTTGTAAATCAGAACCCAGTGAACTGCTTATAAGATTTAAGTGACACGGTACCATATCTAAAATAAAAAGTTAGGGTCTGGGACATATATGGACAATTAAATGAATATGATTACAGAGGTTAGGTGCGAAGCGCAGTTGGAAGAATATGGGAGACGGTTGTATTTATCGAGTCCTATGGTGTAAAAACAAATCAAAAGTTTAAACTGTAATGGTGCTATCTGGGGACTCGAGTAGTTTTAAAAGAAATGTGATATGAAATATGTATCTGTTCTTTGTTGTTAAACATGGGATTCGATCAATTTTCAGACATTTTAGGATTAAGAAATAAATTAATATTATAAAGCACCGAGTGTACGGATGACTTTTTTCGAAATATAAAGTTATATTGACATATTGAGTTTAGGATAAATCGAGTAAACTAATGACAGAGTGAACGAACGTCTAAGTATGCATTAGTGTGCAGTTAAACAATGTCTTCAACATTCTGCATGGCTTCACATATTTTTCCATTCAAAACAGTCTCTATCCAAAACTCTTTAATTCGGAGAGTTTTGCAAATCTTGGGAAAACAGATTATTCGATTAGTCAGAAAACATACAGGTTTGTTAGCATACGTGAGTACACCCACCATTAAATACTTTTCTGGTGCCTGCCTTCTAGCCCTTTTATCTTACTCAAGCACCTTTGTGTCACCAAGATATCTCAATGTTTGGCTTTCCATTAGAGAAAGAAATATCACATGGGGGTTCCAATTGGAATCTGTCATCTGCAAACTAATACAAATACTTTTGGGAGAGAAGGGGTTACCACTAATTTTTCTGAGACTTCCACTTGAACATATACAAGAAATAAGGGATGTTAAGTTTTAAATTGACTTTATTTGTACCAGTGATTAAATGATTCCAATATAAATGTGTATTATCTCACGCTATAAATTCATTTGGCTAAATACAAAAGCTTCTCACAAAATCATCCGGCACACCAAATTACTTTTTCCAGGTTACTTGTTATATACGCCCGTCTTAGACGGGATGTAGTATGGTAGACCCACCATCCGTCCGTCATGATGTCCGTTAACATTCACTTCGATAACTAAATAGCGCTTAGATGGATTTTCTGGAAACTCACTACAAGTACTTTACGAAAAAATGTTTTACTAACCGGACTCTTTCTATGCAAATTCCACGCATATTTTAATTCAGAGGTCACCAGGGAGTTTTTTTTTGTGTCGTGTCGATTACTTACCAAGAATATGATGGATTTTGATAAAACTCAACAGAAATCTTAAACAGCGTAATAGAACTTCGCATCCCTGCATAATCCATGCGAATTAATGAAGTCAGAGGTCATCAGACTTCTTTGTGGCACTGCTGTGACAACTGGGAATTTTATTGGTTTTGCTTACATTCAGTGTGTATATTAAACCATTAAAGAAGTCCCCCGAGTTGTATTGTCTGCAATATCGGAGCATATTTAATCAGGCAAACGGTCGACAGGCATACGACGGGCGTATTATGCACCCATGCAGAGTTCTTGTCATGTTTTCTGCATCAGAGAAAACGCAGTCCATGTGTGTCTGTTAGCCATGAAGAATAATATTTTGCATGTGCAAAAACACCCAAACAAGGAGAAGACACATGAAAGAAGAATCATAGAAATGAACTCCTCACGTCATTAAATTCTGTAACAATATATATATATATATATATATATATATATATATATATATATATATATATATATATACAGTTTTTCTCCAGAGTTACATACATATATATATATATTTATATATATATATATTTATATATATATATATATATATATATATATATAAATGTCACTAGTTTTGCTGATACTTCAACTTCAACTCGTTTTACCGGGTCTTGAAATCACACCATTGCAAAAGGGATTCACAAAAGATTAAAAATAGACAATTACTTTGCTTTATTACCGCCATCTAGTGGTAGAAAGAGGAATTAGCGGGTACATCCCTCGCCTGCCAAACCGACTCCCCATCCCTGCAGCCTTCCTCAACACAATCAGGGGTGAGCTGCGGTAGATCCTTCCACATTTGGGAGATGGCAAGTGTTACCTCCTATCATATTAAACTCTTTGCTCCCACCCATCAGTAGCAAATGCTAAAAAACCACAGCGTTATACGAGGCCACAGTGTAGTTCCCGCACATGTTCCTCAAAACATTGCATTATGTGACACGGGCGTAACTCGTGTTCTTGTTACATTTTATGTTTAATCCGTACTGGTAGAACTCTCGTTGTCATGTGAGCCTTGGGTTTTCACGCCTGGTCGTGGGTCACGTGATCAGCCTGGTATGTGTAGAGACACACGGCTATGTCTTTCTAGATAATTCCTGAAACGTGTGTTGTGCAAGAACTTATAGACTATTCGAGAAGTGGAAGATTCCCGGCTTGGGGTGTGAAGGTATGTAAAGGGGCTGTTTTTGGAGCCAGCGGGCAGACAGCAGAGCAGATACCAGCGGACGCAGAAGCGTGTGCCAGATTCTATGACCTTATCCGACGAATGCGGCAATTATACATTTTCAAAGATTTTCTCCTGGATTTTATACATTTGGACTTCAGTTTACTTTCTGTGTTGTTACAAGAACTTTCCACTGGACTGTCATTCTCCGAGAGTTTACATTCAAAGGACTTATCTTGGTAACGGTGTTGGTATCGAGGTACTGTACCATTATCTTTCTGTGTGATTGTATTGTCTTGTTGCTATAACGCTTTGTTACTGTATAATTGTATTGATTTGGTGTATTGTTTTGTTAGGGTTATTTTAGGAACAAATTATAGTTATTTGTTAACAAAAAAAACACTGACTTCTTTATTCATTCCCCTATACATTTCCCGCTGCCTGGTGTTACAGAATCTGATTTTTTTTATCTCCATTACAAAATTTGTGGTCATCACGCATACGTGATCTGTTTTTATTAGGTTCCGCGACAAGGGTTTTATATATAAATATATGTATGTATATACGTATGTATATTAATATATATAAATATATATATATACATATATATATATATATATATATATATATATATATAGACTTTTGATCGATTGTGAAAGTGGGGGAGGGGACGCATAATATGTCCATAAAGCGCGAGGGTGCGTAGGCGCCCGAGAAGGGGGGGGGGGGCTGTCCCCCTCAAACAGTTTTGAAAAGTTTGAAAATTAAAACATAAAAATGCATTTAGATGAAGATTTTTTACCCTTTTTTGTCATTTTAATCACCTGCTGAACCACAAAAAAAAACAA
This sequence comes from Sipunculus nudus, assembly GCA_026874595.1. Taxonomy (NCBI): domain Eukaryota; kingdom Metazoa; phylum Annelida; class Sipuncula; order Golfingiida; family Sipunculidae; genus Sipunculus; species Sipunculus nudus. The sequence goes on along the minus strand of CM049320.1, from coordinate 14,115,346 downwards.
ATATTAAATTTACATAAACATGCGGGAAAAATTAATCTATTTATATCCTCCTATACAGTCTTCTTCATATCACTGTATTTTAATTTTAACCAAAGGAATGCATGGAATATGAAGCATGGAACAGATATACTTAGTGACATGGGATGTACCATTTTCAGGGTTACATGACATTTAAGATGTAATTTTAAAATCCATATCATCCTGAACAATTTATGGAACACTGACCGGAATTCAGGATATAATTACACATTGACCTACACTCTAAAACTGTTATATTCCAAAGCAGGCCCATCTATGAGGGGATAAATTTAGAAATGTAACATTAAGTATGTATTTCCCACCATTACGTACATTATATTTCAATCGCTTGCGTCAAAAAATTGCACAATGCTGACCTTCATCACTTGATACACTGGATATTTTGACCTTTTATGACAATTTCAGAAAGAAAGTCCTACAAGAAACGCCTTCCCTCAACAAACTGCAGGTAACTGATGCAGCTTTTTGCGCCCCCCCCCCCCCCCCAATAGGCTAAAAGGCAGGCTAAAAAGTCAAAAGGCTATGTATAATATAACTTTAAAAAAGGTCTTTTGATCCAGAAAGTTCGGGTCCACGCCGCATTGATTTGAATGAAACCCTCAATACTCCATGGGCGAAAAAAATAAATACTCCCCCCCCCCCCCCAGGGTTTTCCTTACTTATTTTCAGGTGTTTCCAAAAAATAAATATATGGCAAACACCCTGAAAAATCAAATGTTTTATTGCCCCCCCCCCCCCCGAACTACTCAATTTTAAAACCTTTTTTCTGGAGCGACTTTCGATTGATTATGGACCGTAACTTTCTTTAATACCTCATAGTTACATTATTTTGGCTTCAGTCTAACTAATAGAGTTTCAGCTGTACAATGATATGTAGTTTTGCCTTAAAGAAGAAACGTGTGGATTCTTGGGCCATTTTCATACACGACCCCTTATTTTTTCTGCAAATTGGCATTGTTACAGATATTATTTGCACCAAAGGTATATTTGTAGAATCTAGGCATATCATTGGGTCTGAGTTTGTTTGAACGTTCTTTCAGCACATATGCATATGCATATATAACATTAATTTTCCAAATTATGCAAAATAAAGACACAATAAACCATCATGAACAAGCAAGCCTATATTTTCAGAAATACCGTCTTCACAGTGTATTTTGCTTCATAGCTTTTGCAAGTCTCAACATATCTACAAGATTTTGGTATGAGTTAATTTGTATGAACTTTCCTATTGCAATGATAATAGATATTATCATATATATGAGGAGAACACAAAACTATGTGCATATGTGTTACCCCTAAACCCCTCAAATGTGAGACAGTTTGGATCATGAACTTCTAAGGCCATGGCCGGAGAAGCCTATCTCCCCCATTGAATTTTCATGATCGGGAAAGCTGACAGTTTTAAACATTTAAATGGGACAAACACCCTGTAAATCCCCTTTTTGCAAAGAGAGTACTTGAATAAAAAACTGTATCTGGAGTCACTTTGTGCTAGTATATGCAAAAAAAATATTGCATAATTTTGACAGAAATAGAATTACTTCTGAAGCAATTTTGAGTTCTCTAATGTTAAATTTATTTCTCTAAAAAATAACACGCGTATCAGTTTGATTACAAAAGCATGATTGTAGGATTAAGAATTATTACTGAGTTAAAATACTTCTTTTAGATTATGAGAAATAACACCATCAGGCGCGGATCCAGGGGGGGGGGGTGTTCGAATCCCCCCCCCCCCCCTCTCAACCAAGGACCTTTTTAGACAATTCTAATGCATGACGGGGGTTGGAGGGGGGCCCCTCCTCTCTCCTTCTCTCAAACAACGACTATTTTTAAGACAATTTTTATGCATGAAACCCGTTGACCAATTCCCTGCAAAAATTCCTGGTTCAGCGCCTGACCATGTGACAAATTTGTAGCCCTATTGTTTACACAGTGCACTTTGTCTCACACACGCCATTCTCGTTATAAGAGCAAGATCTTGGTATTACTGGATTTGTTGGAACTACGATAATTTATTGCTTACATATATGATCATGCAAAAGGTATAAAAGACCTCTCTACCCATTCGATATCAATTATAGGCATTGGCGGCGAAACCAAAGTTTCATTGGGGGGCCCAATAGTAGACCAGTATATACATATATACACGTGTATATATATATATATATATATATATATATATATATATATATATATATATATTTATATAGGCCGTACCCAGACCCTATTGGCCGGGGGAGGGGGGTAAGCAGATTCGAGCCCCCGTTCCCCCCCCCCTATGATAGGCCTTCATGGTTGGAACCCTGAATTCCTGGAACCTCACAACTGAGTGATCTAAGCTGTATTCCTCCATTAAAAAATACATATATTATAAATAATTGAGACTTTTGCCCACCTGCTCCTTTTAATACTTCTAAAATTCATGTGAAACAAATGAGTTAAGTGACCAATATTTAATCAGAAATCAGTACCAATATTATGGTGTATTTAGCTTCATTCCCTCGAAATATTAATTGATGGTCTTTCGATATGTCCAATTCAAACTTTCCTTGAACCCTATTACCACCTGACGAAGAAGTCTTTGTATTTAGTTAGTCTATCTAAAAGGCGTCACTGTTTATCTTAATTTTCGCTTTACTACAGACTAACACGGCTATACCACTTATTATATATATATATATATATATATATAGAGAGAGAGAGAGAGAGAGAGAGAGAGAGAGAGAAAGAGAGCGTGAGAGAGAAAGAGATTGTTAATTATTTTTTGGTAGTGCCTGTTAATAAAATATGGGACGATTTGCTTAAGATACATCACGACAAATGAAACCTGTTTTTTCTGTCCTTTCATTTACATTTGTTAACAAAGTTTAGGACAAAGTAATGTTCTTTATTATTCTGTTTCAATTAAGATGTATCCTACACATATCTAAACGGGAGACATCGATCATATGTGGACCAGGTGTGTTATTCTAGTTTCTCTGACGATCTAATTAGTAATTGCTCAATATTGTCAAATATGCCAACCAATGTTAGTTATCACCTTCCCTTGAACACGACTGTTTCACTGCCTGTATTTGCTACAAAGAAATGTAATGTGTACATTCATATTCTGCTATACCCCAGACTAAATTGGTCGAATACTAAAGTATGTGATTCTTATCATCGTTATATTAAGGAAACTGCTAGCCTATTACCCGCAGTAAACCTGAATAACGTGAAATTAAGAGATGAGGCTTATTCTGTGGTTAATACAATGTGTGATGACATGAATAAGACGATGCATGATGCCTGTTCTAAGGTCATAAATGATAAACATTCTAGATACAAGGGTCGGTTTAAGCCAAATAGCTGGTGGAATTTTGACTGCTTGATTACACTTGATAAACAACGCTTCTCGTATGGTATATGAAAATCATGCGGTAGGCCACGCGAGGGCCATGTATATGCATGTTATAAATCAGCTAAGAAAATGTATCGTTCTGCCTGTAACCAAGCTGTAAATAATCATATGAACAAATTAGCGCTAAAGTTCAATAATTTGTATACGAGAAGAAATATGAAGAAATTTTGGAATTTGATAAGGCGGACAAAAATGCAACAAGCCTCGTATGATAACATTGATATATCTGAATTGACGGAGTATTATACTGAAAAGTTCGCCGATTCTGATGTTCATAATCCTGTAATCTTGAATGCTAACACTGACGTTAAAGCTTCTTTTATTTTTTTACTGAAAAGTTATAACTGAATCTATGATTATTAGTTACATTAAAAAACTTAAACCTGGATGCTCGCCAGGTAGGGATGGTATTGTATCTGAACATTTTAAACATGCTATTTAATCTAGGATTATTAATTATCTTAGTACAATGTTTACTCTGTGAATCGGATATGGCGTTGTGCCAGGTTGTTTTTATCAAGGGTTATTGGTACTTTTACTTAGTGATTTACAATTCGGATTCGTTGCAGGGAGAGGTACGAATATGGCCTCTTCCCTAGCTAATGATGTCATAACGTATTGTTCCAATCGTGGTTCTCCCGTCTATACATGTTCATTAGGTGCAGAGGGTGCGTTTGATGCTGTACCACATGCTATTTTGTTTAAGAAAGCTATGAATGTTATACCTGATCACTGCTGGGTACTGATTGTGAACTGGTATAAATCAATAACAGTTCAAATTAAATGGGGTTCACAGCTTAGTGAGGCAATAAAAACTACCAAGGGCACACGTCAGGGAGGACTAACCTCCCCTTTTTTCTTTAATTTATTCTATCAAAATTTTAATCAACGCATTATTGAATTTTACAGGTGGCATAAAGATTAATAATGTATCTTACAATGTATTATGTTATGCTGACGATCTCATGTTAGCAAGTCTGACTGCCTCTGGTATACAAAAGATGATTGATTTAGCTGATGCGTATATAACACAACATGGTCTTAGGTTTAATCCACAGAAAACCGAGTGTGTCGTTTTTTGGCAGTTTACACTAGAACCTCACCCTGAATGGCGACTTGATAGTGTAAAGCTGACTGAATGCAAAAGTGTGAGATATCTTGGTGTTACATTGTCAAATTCTAATCCTAAGGAGCATATTGATGACCGCATAAATGCATGCAGGAGGGCATTTTATTCTCTTCAAGGAGCTGGTTTCTCAAACTTTGTAAGCGATGTTGATTCTTTATCATATGTGTGGAAAACAGCTATTAGGCCTGTGCTAACATATGGCACCAGTGACAAATATATCAGTAAACAATCTTTAACAAAAATGGAAAAGTTACAGTAACAACTTCGAAAGGTCGGTATTGGTTCACATAAATATTGCAAAAGTTCTCCCATTTTGAAAGCACTGAATATAAGCAGGATACAAAAAAAACAGTTGAATTGAATGGTCTTGATTTAACATTCGCCTTCTTTAGGAATAACTCTCGAGCCAGGCCTTTTTATACATATTTACTGAATATGCATGCTTGTGGCAAATTGAGTGGTCATTCTGATCTCATTGAAAGATCAAAAGAAACGTGTTTGAAATATGGTACAAGTTTTCTCAAATATATATTTTATAAGGGGGACAAGCAAAGGGTAAAAAGGAATTGAAATATGATGTCAATGATGGAATTACAGATACCGTTCGGCAGTTATTGGTCAGTCACGCCCCTTATAATAAATATATCTTAAATATGCTTCTGACACCATTTTAATATATTGATTTTATGTATAATACGGTGTCTTATCTGTGGTTTTACTGTTCTTATTACTTTATATTTAATTGTGTTTTATGTTCATGTTCTCTTCTTCTGAAGGCTTAATAAACTACTATTATTATTATTATTCAATGCAATGTGTGTGTTGAAATTCGAGACTTTTACTTGCGCATGTTTCTTATAAGTATGACTAATCATATTTTGAATAAATAAATATTTTTATAAAGTCCATCAAATTTCTGGTTGAATAAGCTAGGCCACTGGGCCCACGTCTGGTTGGCACTTGGTTAAGTCATTTTAGCTAAACGATAATCGACATTAGGCGAAGTGCAGTAACTGGCTCCTGTTTATCACCGTTCTAGCTCCCTGTTAATCACGTTTAACCATTAGACAGCCAGTGTTTGTTAAGGACAGATCTCTCGGCCATTCTGGTATTTAGACCTTAAATTCTGTGTTGTTTTCTATTATCTGTGGGAAAAAATCCTTCAATGGCGAGCGGTTGCCAGCTCATCAGTCTAAAAAAAACATTACCTACAGTGATTCGAACCTGCATATTTTACAATATTTGTTCTTTAAAATTTTATAAATGAATTGCCACACATAAAGTAGTTAGGTGGATAAATTAAGAAGAGTGAAGATGAAAGAGACCGCCCGATTCAGAAGTTACAGATTCTTAGAAATACTAAGGTATGTGAATTTTTGTTTGTGTTGTCATAGAGAACAATATATGCTAAGTACGTATCTGAAATGGCCCTGAGAGGCTGGAAATGTTGAATTGCCATATATGGCTTTAGATATGGCCCTGAGCCGCTTGGCATATAGAATTGCCGTAAATGGCATGTGAAATGGCCTGAGGGACTGAAAATATCGAACTGCTGTAGATCAAGGGCAGGAGAAATGACCCAAAGCGAGGCTAAAGATAGCCACTTTTGAACTCGGCGCTCGAAGGGTTCATAAGGAATGTCGACATAAGGCATTACCTGCACGCGACTCCTTGAAAACTTTCTATGGCGCTCAAACGAGGGGTGACTGTTTAAATAAAAAAATACGAAGAACTGTGCCCTTGGGCATCCAGTGGGTGTTAGTGCTTGTGGCAAAAATGACATAGGTGTTGTGTTAAATGTCTGGCCCGGAGGTGGGTCTTTATTGTAAGAAAACGTACTAAAATATTGTACTTATTGACATTGACACAGGTATATACTACCAGTATTTTGATGTACATGAAATGTAGAAACCAAGACATTAATATGTCACTTTGAGTATATTTCTTAATAGCACAGGGTATAAGGCAGCATGCCGAACTATTTGTATAGAGACAGAGCAGGGTACTAAGTTTATGCGAATGTTGAGGTTTATGGTTGTTAAGTGAGGTAAGCGTTGAAATATCTATTGTAAGGGTCTATAAATCCTATTTTTGGCAATGCAGACCTTTTATGTTATACGAAGGGACAGACCTTTTATATTATACGAGGGAACAGAAAATTGTTGAATCAGTAAGTATTCTTATAAAGTGATATATATATATATATATATATATATATATATATATATATATATATATATATATAATATACGGTGATAAAGTGCAAACCCGTTAATTTAAAGTTGACATTAAAACATGACAAACTAATAAAAAAATCTTGTTATATAAATATGTCCCATTATTAATCCATATAAAAATCATTAAAATACAGTCTAAAGATAATGATAGTATTCTCCATTTTTGAATATCTTTGTTAGATTTGGCAGCTTTCAATAGCTTATTATGGTGTCTTAACAAAATCTATAATTAAACAGATTTAAAATATATATAATAATAATATATATAAGGAAACCACTAAGAGTGTATGTTATCTCGAATCTGGAAAACTATGCTGACCCTGTAAATAGAAATGAATGTGAACGTCTGTGAATTGTCTGTCATTCACTGGTCGGGCCAGCAATTAATGACATGTTTCATCTGATATTCTGATATTTGCTTACATCTCACAGGGCCAATAATTTCATTCACAAAACTATAGGGAAAAAAGCTTATTAAAGAGTATACTAATAAAATATAACATAGGTACAGTCAACAGTTCTCTAAATGTTTTTCAGTCATAATTTAGAAGTAAACAAATAGCGTTTGATGTTAAAACAAATAAAACCAGTAATTTACCATTTTAAAATAGATTTGACCAACAGTTTATAAAACAAGCACCAAACTCCATTAACATCATCTTGTGAAAATAGAGTTGGTACCAACTCCTGTAGTACAAAACCTATGAAATAAAAAATCAAAATATATTCTCTTTTGCCTAGTAACAACTGAAAGTTCTTATTTAACACCTTCGGCAATTGGAACAGGTAATTGCAAAGTTGGTAAATAGCTCAGCTAAATTAAGGGAATCTATTGCATGCCCAGTCAAATGAGCATAATACAAAGGGATAAAATCACAAAAGTTTCTGATAATATAACTTGGCAGTTCCATCCTCAATAACCTAGAAAATTACAAACGGTGTGATAACAAACAGCTAACTCTTGTGTTATTTAAACTTTGCAGGTTCGTTCCGCACACAACAGGGATGCCCTTCAGACATCTACACGCACCTTGCACAACTCCTGTTAATCTGTCAAGGTTTCACATCTGGGCCAACCGTTAATTAATGCCCAGTCAGACATACCAAACGACTAACAAAGGTCGTCTCAATTACATCATCCCACATTGGGGTTAGTTATCGAGCTACCTGGCCGTGACAACCCGACTCAGTAGGCAATCGAATAACTGGGCTGGTAAGCCTACTCGAGTCGTGATACAAGTAAGATCGAGGAATGTGTCGTAGTGGACGTGCATCGGGTTGCATTCATATTGTGGTACACGGCCCATAATCTCAAAATTATGCTAATAATGATAAATTAATACAATAGTGTACATGTGAGCCCACAACCCAAACGGAAATACCGTCTCTATGGAAACGGGTAATTTCCTGTATCGCCTACAAGCTGCCGGCGTCCTGTAACCCGTGCGGGCCATGCTTGTGTGCATGCGGTCATAAATCCAACAAACATTCCGCATATATGCGGGGAACTGTCGGTTTTTCAGACTAATCTATTGGATTCTTTGCTACCATTGCGCATAGCCCGGCACAACGCGCACTCAGCATCCACTCATCTTGCTACTATTATGCGCTCAAAGGCTATTGAGCGCAAAGTGCGCGGTAGCAAATAGCAGTCGCACAGTAGCATATTTGCTACCCTTGCGCATTGCTTGCCACATCGCGCAATGAGCTGCCACTGGACTTGCAACCATCAAACACAGACCTGCTCGTACGCGCAAACAGCGCGGTAGCAAATCAGAACTGCGCGGTAGCAAATGGCTGTCATTGCTACCCATGTGGCCTATGCACAGACCGCCTCATATGTGCAAAGTGCGCGGTAGCAAGTTAGACCTGCGCGCTAGAAAGTAGCTGTCATTGCTATCATGGCGGCTATGGTTGCAAAATCTGCTTCTGTTGACGTAGTGCAAGTCTTTGCTGCCAGAGGTCGCTCGGACAGGACCACTCAGAGCGAAATGCGCGGTAGCAGTTAATTGTCGCAAAGTAGCAAACAGATCTGCGCAGTAGCAAGTGCCATGGGTCATATTAAGCTGCGATCGCAATGCGCAATGTGCGCGGTAGCAAACAGACCTGCGCGGTAGCAAGTTGCTGTCAGCTCGGACAGGACTACTCAAAGCGTAATGCGCGGTAGCAATTAATTGTCGCAAAGTAGCAAACAGATCTGCGCATAGCAAAGGCCATGGTTCATATCAAGCTGCGATCGCAATGCGCAATGTGCGTGGTAGCAAACAGACCTGCGCGGTAGCAAGTTGCTGTCAGCTCCTATGCATGGGGACTATGTCTTTCCGATCGCAAAATCTGCTACTGTTAACGTAGTGCAAGTCTTTACTGTCAGAGGTCGCTCGGACACGACCACTCAAAGCAATATGCGCGGTAGCAATTAACTGTCGCAAAGTAGCAAACAGATCTGCGCAGTAGCAAATGCCATGGGTCATATTCAGCTGGCAATGCGCAATGTGCGCGGTAGCAAAGAGGCCTGCGCGGTAGGAAGTTGTTTTTGCCTGCTACCATGTGGACTATGAATTTGCGATCGCAAAATCTGCTATTGTTGACGTAGTGCAAGTCTTTGCTGCCAGAGGTCGCTCGGACAAGACCACTCAGACCAATATGCGCGGTAGCAATTAACTGTCGCAAAGTTGCAAACAGATTTGCGCGGTAGCAAGTGCCATCGACCGTATTTAGCTGCGATTGCAATGCGCAATGTGCGCGGTAGCAAATCAGATTTGCGCGCTAGCGAGAACCCATGGAGGCTATCTATTGTGATCGAAACTTTTGCTGCTATCGTTTCAGTGCAAGTCTTTGTAGCCATAGGTTGCCCGGTTAGGCCTGCAACAAGCTTTGCAATAGGCGATTAAGGAATAAGTAGTCGCAGAGTAACACATTGACCTTCGCAGTAGCAGGTGTTACGGGCCATATTAACTAGCGAAAGCAAAGCGCAATGTGCATGGTAGCAAAACAGACCTGCGAAATAACAAGTGCTTGTTACTGACTAATCATAGACATAATTCTTGAATAATTTATGCTTCAGTTCATTGAATTTTTTTATTAAAATAATCATTAATGATATATTAACATTTAATTTTGAAAAAAAACTTGTTCCAAACCTTTGTCGCCCATCTCTTACAAAATCACCGTGGTTTGAACATATTTTTATTAACAGGATTACAAAGTAGCCATTGGCTAATAGACATGCTCTCCTGTAAACATGTATAACATGTTAACAATGACGATCAACATATTTACATTTAAGCATAAGGTGACATTTAAGCATAAGGTGACATATAAGCACGGGATAAAATATATGCACCATAATATAGGCGACAAATAATCTTACAGAATGACTAAACATAAAACGTGATAACAATACATGAAGGATAACCGTTAACTATATTCTGCACTAGAAGCGGGTTCAAGAAATAAGTAGTGAGGCACTGTGGTATATATACATTGTATCATTTAAAAAAGTTTAGTTTGTGTAATAAACCGTGTTAAGACTATGTGTATCTTATCTCTTAGAAAGTCTGATGAGGCTTTTCTTCCATGTAATATGAATTCTTTTCACTTTTCGATTCCAGTTTTAGTTGTAGGATCAAGTCTGATACAGAAATTGACATCGTATTTTTCTTCGCCAAATGCTGTTTTAATGAACGTGGACATGTCGGATCGACATTGGTTGTACCTTGAACATAGTAATAAATAGTACGTGACAAACACTTATTGGAGTATTTCATGCCCGAAGGGATCGGGTAACCCGTATCCCGGATATAGCATATATTAAATGTGACAAACACTTATTGGAGTATTTCATGCGCGAAGGGTTAGGGTAACCCGTATCCCGGATATAGCATATATTAAATGTGACAAACACTTACTGGAGTATTTCATGCTCGATGGGTTAGGGTAACCTGTATGCCGGATATAGGATACATTAATAGTGACAAACACTTACTGAAGTATTTCATGTCCGAAGGCTTTGTGTCACCCGTATCAAGGATATACCGTATATAAATAGGGACAAACACTTACTCGTCTATTCATGCCTGAAGGGTTAGGGTTACCCGTGTCCCGGATATAGCATATATATTATTAGTGACAAATAACTACTGAGTATTTCATGCAGAAAGGGTTAGGGTTACCCGTATCCCGGATATACCATATATTCATAGTGACAAACACTGGGTAAACACTTACTGGTGTATTTAAAGCTCGGAGGAGTAGGGTCACCCGTATCCCGGATATTCCACATATTAAAAGTGACAAACACTTCCTATATTTTTTTCCTGCCCGCAGGATCGGGATCCCGTATCCCGGATATACGTATATTAATAGTGACAAAGATTTACTGGAGTACCTCATGTCCGAAGGCTTAGGGTAACCCGTATCCATGATATAACATATATTAATAGTGACCAACATTTCCTGGAGTATTTCATGCCCGAAGGGTTAGGGTAACCCGTATCCTGGATATAGCATATATTAATAGTGACATACACCTACTGCTGTATTCCATGCCCGAAGGGTTAGGGTAACCCGTATCCCAGATAAGCATATATATTAATAGTGACAAACACTTACTCGTGTATTCATGCACGAAGAGTTCGGTTAACCCGTGTCCCGGACATAGCAGATATTATTAGTCACAAATAACTAATGGACTATTCATTCAGAAAGGGTTAGGGTAACCCGTATCCCGGATATACCATATATTAATAGTGACAAACACTTACTCTTGTATTCATGCACAAATGGTTAGGGTAACCCGTGTCCCGGATAAAGCATATATTATTAGTGACAAATATCTAATGGAGTATTTCATGCAGAAAGGGTAAGGGCAACCCGTATCCCGGATATACCATATATTAATAGTGACAAACACTTACTGGTGTATTTCATGCTCAAAAGGTCGTGTAACCCGAATCCCGATATACCATATATTAATAGTGACAAACACTTCCTATAGTATTACATGCCCGAAAGGATCGGCTATCCCGTATCCCGGATATAGCATATATTCAATGTGACAAACACTTATTGGAGTTTTTCATGCCCGAAGGGGTAGGGTAACCCGTATCCCGGATATAGGATACATTAATAGTGACAAACACGTACTGGAGTATATCAAGACTAAAGGCTTAATGTAACCCGTATCCCGGATATAGCATATATCAATTGTGACAAACACTTACTGGTGTATTTCATGCCCGAAGGGTTAGGGTAACCCGTATCTCGGATAAAGCATATATTAATAGTAACAAACACTCCAGTATTTCATGTCCGAAGGCTAAGGGTAACCCCTATCTTGGATACAGCATATATTAAGAGCGACAAACACTTACAGGAGTTTTGCACGCCCAAGGGTTACGGTAACCCGTGTCACGGATATAGCATATATGAATAGTGACAAAAACGTACTGGAGTATTTCAGTGACAAACACTTACTGGAGTATTTCAGGTCCGAAGGGTTTGGGTAACACATATCCCCCATTCACCATATATTAATAGTGACAAAGACTTACAGGAGTATTCAAGACTAAAGGCTTTGTGTCATCCATATCCCGGATATAGCATATATTAATTGTGACAAATACTTACTCCAGAATTTCATGTCCGTAGGGTTAGGGTAACCCGTATCACGGATACGGCATATATTAATAGCGACAAACACTCGTGTTTTTCATGCGCCAAGGGTAACGGTTACCCGTGTCACGGATATAGCATATATTAATAGTGACAAACACTTACTGGAGTATTTCATGCCCGAAGGGTTAGGGTAACCCGTATCCTGGATATAGCACATATTAATAATGACAAACAGTTCCAGGAGTATTTCATATCCGAAGGGTTAGGGTAACCCGTGTATAGGATACAGCATATATTAATAGCGACGAACATTTACTGCAGTTTTTCATGACCGAAGGGTTAGGTTAACCCATATGCTAGATATTGCATATATTAATACTGACAAACACTTACTGGAGTATTTCATGCCCGAAGGTATAGCGTAACCCTTGTCACGGATATAGTATATATGAATTGTGACAAACACTTACTGGAATATTTGAGTGACAAACACTTACTTGAGAATCTCAGGTCCGAAGGGTTCGGGTAACCCGTATCCCGCATTCACCATATATTCATTGTGACAAAGATTTACTGGAGTATTTCATATCCGAAGGCTTAGTGTAACCCGTTTCCTGGATATAGCATATATTAATTCTGACAAACGCTTACTCCAGTATTTCATGCCCGAAGGGTTAGGGTAACCCGTATCCCGGATATAGCATATATCAATAGTAACAAACACTTACTGGCGTATTTCACGCCCGAAGGGTTAGGGTAAGCAGTATCCCGGATATAGCACATATTAATAATGACAAACAATTATTGGAGTATCTCATGCCCGAAAGTTTAGGGTAACTCGTATCCCGGATATACCATATATCAATAGTTACAAACACTTACTGGAGTATTTCATGGTCGAAGGGTTAGGGTAACCCGCATCCCAGATATAGCATATATTGATAGTGACAAACACTTACAGAAGTATTTCATGCCCGAAGGGTTAGGGTAACCAGTATCCCGGATAAAGCACATATTAATAATGATAAACACTTACCTGAGTATTTCATGCCCTAAGGGTTAGGGTAACCCGTATCCAGGATATACCATAAATTATTAGTGACAAACACTTACTGGAGTTTTTCATGGTCGAAGGGTTAGGGTAACTCGTATCCCGGTTATAGCATATATTGATAATGACAAACACATACAGGAGTATTTCACGCCAGAAGGGTTAGGGTAACCAGTATCCCGGATATAGCATATATGAAAAATGACAAACAATTATTGGAGTATTTCATGCCTGAAGGTTTAGGGTAACCCGTATCCCGGATACGGCATATATTTATAGCGACAAACACTCGTGTTTTTCATGCCCTAAGGGTTAGGGTAACCCGTATCCAGGATATACCGTGAATTATTAGTGACAAACACTTACCCAAGAATCTCATGCCCGAAGGGTTAAGGTAGCCCGTATCCCGGATATAGCATATATTAATAGCGACGAACATTTACTGCAGATTTTCATAACCGAAGGGTTAGGGTAATCCGTATCATGGATATAGTATATATGAATAGTGACAAACACTTACTTGAGTATTTCATGCCCGAAGGGTAAGGGTAATCGTATTCTTCAGAGAGCATATATGACTAGTGACAAACACTTACTGGAGTATTTCATGCCATAAGTGTTAGGGTAACCCGTATCCTGGATATAGCATATATTAATAGTGACAAACACTTACAGGAGTAAGTCATGTCTGAAGGGTTAGGGTAACCCGTATCCCGGATATAGCATATGTGAATAGTGACAAATACTTACAGGAGTATTTCACGGCCGAGGGTTAGGGAACCCGTATCCTGGATAGAGCATATATTAAAAGTGACAAACAGTTACAGGAGTATGTCATGCCCGAAGGATTAGGGTAACCCGTATCCCGGATATAGCATATATTAATAGTGACAAACACTAACTGGAGTATTTCATGCCCGAAGGGTCAGGGTAACCCGTTTCCCGGATATAGCAGAAAATCATAGTGACAAACACTTACTGGAGCATTTCATGCCAGAAGGGTTAGGGTAACCCGTAACCTGGATATAGCATATACTAATAGTGACAAACACGTACAGGAGTATTTCATTCCCGAAGGGTTAGGGTAACCCGTCTCTCTGATATATCATATATTAATAGTGACAAACACTTACTGGAGTATTTCATGCCCGAACGGTTAGGGTAACCCGTATCCCGGTTATAGCATATATCAATAGGGAAAACACTTACTGGCGTATTCCATGTCCGAGGGGTTAGGGTAACCCGTGTATAGGATACAGCATATATTAAAAGCGACGAACATTTAATGCAGATTTTCATTACCGAAGGGTTAGGGTAATCCGTATCATGTTTATAGTATATATGAATAACGACAATCAGTAACAGGAGTATTTCATGCTCGAAGGGTTAGGGTAACCAGTATCCCGGATAAAACACATATTAATAATGATAAACACTTTCCTGAGTATTTCGTGCCCTAAGGGTTAGGGTAACCCGTATCCAGGATATACCATAAATTATTAGTGACAAACACTTACTCAAGTATTTCATGCCCGAAAGGTTAGGGTAACCCCTATCCCGGATATAGCATATATGATATAGTGACAAACACTTACTTGAGTATTTCATTCCCAAAGGGTAAGGGTAACCGTATCCTTGAGAGAGCATATATGACTAGTGACAAACACTTACTGGAGTATTTCATGCTCGAAGGGTTAGGGTAACCCGTATCCTGGATATAGCATATATTAATTGTGACTAACACTTACACGAGTAAGTCATGTCTGAAGGGGTAGGGTAACCCTTATCCCGGATATAGCATATATGAATAGTGACAAACACTTACAGGAGTATTTCACGCCCGAGGGTTAGGGAACACGTATCCTGGTTGGAGCATATATTAATAGTGACAAACACTTATAGGAGTATGTCATGCCCGAAGGATTAGGGTAACCCGTATCCCGGATAAAGCATATATTAATAGTGACAAACACTAACTGGAGTATTTCATGCCCGAAGGGTTAGGGTAACCCGTATCCCGGATATAACAGAAATTAATAGTGACAGACACTTACTGGAGCATTTCATGCCAGAAGGGTTAGGGTAACCCGTAACCTGGATATAGCATATATACTAATGGTGACAAACACGTACAGGAGTATTACATTCTCGAAGGGTTAGGGTAACCTGTATCCCGGATATAGCATATATTAATAGTGACAAACATTTCCTGGAGTATTTCATGCCCGAAGGGTTAGGGTAACCCATATCCTGGATATAGCATATATTAATAGTGACAAACACTTACAGGAGTAAAACATGCCCGAAGGGTTAGGGAAACCCGTATCCCGGTTATAGCATATATCAATAGGGCAAACACTTACTGGCGTATTCCATGCCCGAGGGGTTAAGGTTACCCGTATCCTGGATTTATCATATGTGAATAGTGACAAACAAGTACTGGAGTATTTCAAGACTAAAGGCTTTATGTAACCCGTATCCCGGATATAGCATATATTATTTGTGACAAACACTTTCTGGAGTTTTTCACCCCCAAGGTTTAGGGTAACCCGTATCCCGGATATAGCACATATTATAAGTGACAAACACTTACAGGAGTAAGTCATGCCTGAAGGCTTAGGGCAACCCTTTTCACGGATATACCATAAGGACATCTTGTAAAATGTCACGAGTGTCACGCGCTCACTTTAGTATTCAATGCCCGAAAGGTTAGGGTTACACATATCACGGATATATTAGGAGACCTGTGAAACGCACTTACTGGGGATAGGCGGGAAACTGCCCGTAGCGGCAGTCTTGACACTTTAATGGTAGCAAATACCTGCTATTTGCGCGTGCGATTCACTGGGACCCCTCTGGCAGCCCGCTGTGATATCCACTCCCCTTGGCGGCAATCTTGACACTTTTTAAGGTAGCAAATAGCTGCTATTTGCCCTTGCGACTCATGGGGGCCTCTCTGTCAGGCCTCTGAGATCTCAACTCTCCCTGGTGGCAGTCTTAATACCTTTTCTGGTAGCAAATAGATGCTATTTGCGCTTGCGACTCATGGGGACCTCTCTGCCAGGCCTCTGAGATCTGAGATCTCCACTCCCCCTGGTGGCAGTCTTAACACCTTTTCTGGTAGCAAATAGCTGCTATTTGCGCATGCGATTCATAGGGCCCCTGTGGCAGTCCTGTCTCTAGTCCACTCCCCCTGGCGGAAATCTTAACTCTCAATGCCATGCTACCAGAAATTTTACCCCCTCCTAAATTTTTTCAGGGTAGCAAATAGCTGCTATTTGCGCGTGCGATTCATGGGGCCCCTCTGTCTGCCCACACTCATGTCCAGTCCCCCTGGCGGCAGTCATGAAGCTCCATGCGATGCTACTATAAATTTTACCCCCTCCTAATTTTTTAGGGTAGCAAATAGCTGCTATTTGCGCTTGTGACTCGTAGGGACCCCTCTGTCAGGCCGCTGAGATCTCCTCTCCCCCTGACGGCATTCTTGACAACTTTTATGGTAGCAAATAGCTGCTATTTGCGCGTGCGATTCATGGGGCCCCTGTGACAGGCCTCTGAGATCTCCACTCCCCCTGGTGGCAGTCTTAATACCTTTTCTGGTAGCAAATAGGTGCTATTTGCGCTTGCGACTCACGGGGACCCCTCCGCAGGTTGCTGAGCTATCCACTCCCCCTGGCGGTAGTCTTGACAGCTTTTATGGTAGCAAATAGCTGCTATTCGCGCGTGCGATTCATAGGGCCCCTGTGGCAGTCCTGTCTCTAGTCCACTCCCCCTGGCGGCAATCTTAACTCTCAAGCGATGCTACCAGAAATTTTATCCCCCCCCCTAAATTTTTTAGGGTAGCAAATAGCTGCTATTTGCGCGTGCGATTCATGGGGGCCCCTCTGTCTGCCCGCACTTATGTCCACTCCCCCTTGCGGCAATCTTAACTCTCAATGCGATGCTACCAGAAATTTTACCCCGTCTTAAGTTTTTTAGGGTAGCAAATAGCTGCTATTTGTGCGTGCGATTCATGGGGCCCCTCTGTCTGCCCGCTCTCATGTAAACTCCCCCTGGCGGCAGTCTTAACACTCAATGCGATGCTACTATATATTTAACCCCATCCCAATTTTTTTAGGGTAGCAAATAGCAGCTATTTGCGCGTGCCATTCATGGGGCCCCTGTGGCTGGCCGCTCACATGCCACTCCCCCCGCCGGCAAGCTTAACATTAATGCGATGCTTCTATAAATTTTATCCCCTCCCAATTTTTTAGGGTACTACAGGCTGCCAAAGCTTCCACCCCCCCCCCCCCCCCCTTGGCCGGCACTTATGAGAAACTGCCTGCGAAAAATCGAAAAGTCCCATAAGCTTAACTACAGGCCGCCACCGAAAACCGACAGTTTCCCGCCTATCTCACATTCCGAAGGGTTTACCAATGTGCTGGGTTAAATGGAATTTTTCTCGCTAATATTTGGTATTATTAGAAAGTACACAAAAAATGCTAAAGATTGGTCTGGTTTATGTTGATTGGCGGTGTACCTGTAGGCCATTTAGCGTTGTCAGAAATGGCGAAAATATTTGCGTCTTCATCAGGCCTTATAATGCGTTCCTGACACTCTGGCGTCGTAATTTGTTGCAGGAGAAAGACATGTTTCTTCTTCCTGCCTACACGTATGTTCAGCACATCCACAACACGGGGGAAACAGTTGATGTTGCCAAGCAGCAGTGCTCCTAAGATATATATTTAAATAACTATAACAATACAATGTAAAAAAATTTACCAATGGTTTTGCCACCTTGTGCAAATTATAATAAAGAATAATTATATAAAATAATTATATAAAGAAAAGACATTTTAAATGCTTCCTGTTCAATGATTTAAGAGTACGGCAGTCTTACATTTCCCGCTATGCTGACACAATGCAGACAATTTGGACATTTTACAAAATATTTTGCACACATTAATGTATTACTGGTGCATGAAATTCCATAGTATGTTGTTATCATTCCATTAATATCTGATGTGTTTATATGAATAAACTTGCCACCATAGCAAATTGCAGGAGGGGGACATATTAAGATATTACAGTTAGGTACAATACTACCAGCTTTGTCAAGCACAGTTAAAGCTCTAGATTTTTCCTGGAATATATATATCCCTAGATTTTACAAGAAGGCTGTAAATAAGCGTCTGTTCAAAATTTGCTGTAGCCTGTATACGGCCAAGATGCCTTCTTTATTTAATACAAAACACTGCGTGCGTTTTTTATATAAAGGGGTGGAGTGTAAGACGTCAGGCCTACTACTCTTCATCTATATATGGACTGACCCAATAAAAGGCCAACCCTTTTGTAAAGAAGGCTGGCCTACAGCCGGGAAAATTCAGGCTACCCCACTCTTCTGCTTGTCTTGAATGACCCAATTAGTGGCCCACGTCTGGTTGGCACTTGGTTAAGTCATTTTAACGTGTTAAAGGGCTGAACGATAATCGACATAAGGCGAAGTTCAGTAGCCAGCACCGACCGTTCTAGCTCCCTGTTTATTACGTTCAACTATTAGACGCAGTATAACCTGGAATTCTGGCCAGAGAGAGACAGAAATCTATTGATTGGTAGGAGTGACGTCACACTCGGATACTGTACCGTAGAAGTATTAATTGGAGAGACTCTAAATTAATAGATTAATTACATTGACAGTAAAGAGATTGTCACGTGAGTAACAGAGATAAGCTGTTAACTGGTGAACAGCATTGTTGTTGTTTTTAAGCTGATATTTTAAAGACTGGTACAGTAATATGCTATTGTAAGCAGGGACACAGCCTCAGTGATCTGTGAAATAATTAATTAATTAGCAGTCTACCTTTTTGTATTAATTATCAACGATAAAGCTTTATTGTTGACACTGGGGTTTCTTATGGTGAATGGATAAATAGTGTCTGTAAGTAGCATAGGGTGAAGAATACCAAGCCTCCCTGACGTGGCTGCTGAACTTTAAGGAATCAGAAGGCATGCTAGCTGGGAGAATTTTCGTGTTAGACACGTATGACTTCATCGTCCGTCATCGTCCTGGAGCTAAACACGGTAAAACAGATGGGCTTAGTCGATAGCAGTGCACTCAATGCAAACGGCATGATTTCTGTGTAGCCACCATGGAGTACAAGGAAGCCCAGACAGAAGAGCAACAAAGCACCGCTCAAACAAGTGGTGGCAGGCTTGTCCCTAGAAAGAATCGCTCCAGACATCATGGGACCCCTGTCGAAATCTCGAACCGGAAATCCGTACATTCTAGTGATAGGTTACTACTTCACCAAGTGGACAGAGGCCTACGCCCTACCCGATCGACGGCGTAGACTGTTGCCAGGGTAGTTTTGGATGAGTGGATCTGTAGGCTAGGAGTGCCTCGGGTCATCCACACAGTTCAGGGGAAAGACTTCCAGAGCAATCTCTTTAAGGAGATGTGTAGTAAGCTGGATATAAAGAAGACGAAGACAACGCCCTATCATACACAGTCTGATGGGATGATAGAAAGATCAGCCGAACAGTTGCACAAATGCTAGCAGCTTTCGTGAGAGAGAGCGAGCATGAATGGGACGAGTATCTCCTATACTTGACACTGGCTTACCGGAGCACCATGAACGAGAGTACCGGTGTCACGCCCAACCTGATGATGTTTGGGAGAAAGGTTACCATTCCTATTGACATCATGGCCAGACACTCCCTGTATAAAGGAAATGGCCCCAAGTGTCAAGTAGCATACATCGAATGGTTCCGTGATGCCCTGTCTGCGGCATTCGCTTATGCTTAAGGCACCTAGCACAGGCAGCAAACCGACAGAAACAGTAATACGATCGTCGGGCTGCTGAACGGGGTTTAACGAAGGAGACTTGGTCTACTGGTTTTACCCGCCTGCAGCACATGACAAGTTTGGTTCTAAATGTGTAGGACCTACTTGATAATTAAGGGAGTGACTGATTTGTTATATAAGATCCAGTTATCAGCCAGATCGAACCCTAAGGTGGTCCATGTGGACCAGTCGATACTGAATCAGCATGGGAATAACGGCGACGAAGCGGTATATTGGC
Source organism: Sipunculus nudus (assembly GCA_026874595.1). NCBI lineage: Eukaryota > Metazoa > Annelida > Sipuncula > Golfingiida > Sipunculidae > Sipunculus > Sipunculus nudus. The sequence continues at coordinate 14,094,810 of CM049320.1, read as the reverse complement.
ACAAACAACCCCATGACCTAGCGTTAATAGAACCAGAGATTGGCGAAGAGGAATCCGACCTGATCTCAAAGTCGAGTGACATTTGTAGTGATAGGGAGACTCCCTCTAAACCTGTAGAGATGGAACCGGTTGAAGAATTTTTTTCTTTAGTAGGGGGTGTTGTAATAAGCTTGGGGTTTAGTTGTAATGGGTTGGTATTTTATGCGACTCCAGGGCTGGTCCGTGATATTGGACGAGGTACTGGAAGAGATGTGTAGATCTGGCGCGACCGAGAGCAGATACAATTTTTTTTGTTGTCGCTGGAATTTGCGACGGATATAAGACGTTAGAAACCAGAGGAGAGTGTGAATAACGGCGCCGCCCTACATTGTAAGTTATTAATAAACTGTTGTTAATTGTTGGCTACTGTTGATTGGTTTCTGTGGCTAAGAGGCTCCAAAAATGGCTCCATTTTTGATATCTAAGTACTTGGTCCCATTCGAAATTCGAGCTCGGGCATGTAACCCCGTTGGCCGTGTTTCTTGAGTAAGAAACAGTAAAAGGCAAAATACGGTACAAACATGGTTAACAATTTTATAGCGCAATAGTCCAATTGAACCATTATTGCGCATTAATCCAATTGAATCAGGTTTTCTGTATGAGCTCTACACTCCGTTCTGCAAAGGAGTGGAGAAAGTCTGATATGATGAAACATACATGCAAATATTTGCGACATTTTAATTACATTACAAATAAGGTATGATAAAGATATATATATATATATATATATATATATATATATATATATATATATATAATCCTGATCGTTAAGCCTTTCAAGTATTGACGATTTTTTCGGCATGGTTACCACTGGTTTTTAGTTGGCTACTTCCCGTGGTTTCCGAAAGCCAACCGACTGAGAAAGACTGCCGCCAATGACTCATCAAGTGGTATTTACCCAAAAATAAAATGAAACATGGTATAGAATACGGTATATATGGCATATATGGTATCGTCTAATAAAAACAAAAAAAGAGGCAAATATCGTAACGCTCTTGAGTAAATGCACTGATGTAGATATGTATATCATATTATACGATATACCATGTTAAGGATGACAAAGAACATATATGCCATATGTAGATCCAAGATGCAAATTGGCCAGATTTTGAAAGATGGTATGAATTAAAGGGTGACATAAAGGAGTAAACATAAAGGAAGTACATGTGCATTGTTTCCAATTTAAGAGGCAAAACATTAGACAATGAATAGTGCTTACAATTTAAAGCATTGTAATAGCATGTATAAGAAAAATGTGATATTTTCATTATTTTGGGGACATTTAACATTACCTTTAAATTCTGAGTTAAAGAAACAAAGCGAAACAAAGACTGTTTATGTTATTATTTCTTTTTTTATCTTTAGTTATGAAGAAAAAATGCACTATAATTTTCTTAAAGCTGATTTTTCTGATGAAGTATTCGCTCAGGTATTTCACAGGATTTAAAGAAACATTAGGAGACTATGAACCTTAGTTCTATTTTTGCAAATTTCGACACATAACAATATTGATAAAGTATTTTGTTTCATATACGGGCACAAATTCACTCAAGTTTAAGTTTTAAAATTAAGTTTCTGGTTTGCAAAATGAAGATTTACTGGGTGCTTGACACATTTATACATTTGGAAAATCCCTTGAAATGAGTAAAGGACACCTTAACACGGCCAGCTATGGCGACCATAAAAATTACCATATGATATAAGCTTCTATGGTCCATGTCCTTGGATTTTTTTAGGTTTAAACTACTTTATATTTTATGGGTAGGGTAACATGAATGTACATAGCGTCTTGGTCCTGCCATATATATGTGTATATATATATATATATATATATATATATATATATGATCATATTTATTATACTTTAAAACAAAAGTCCCTACAATTCTAAAATGATACCAGTATCTTGCAGATATGATGAGATTTGCAAAAGCTATGAAGCAAAAGACACTGTGACGACGGTATTTTATGAAATTTTTTTACTTGCTTTTCCGTGATGGTTTATTGTCTTATTTCACATAATGCGGATAAATAATATTAAATATACCAATAAATGTGTGCTGAAAGGAGACCCAATCATGTGCCTAAATAATCGCTGCACAAATGTGAATTTTTAAGAATAATAAAGGAGAAAGATCGACGAAAATAGCCCAAAAATTACCACGTTACGTCTTTAAGGCAAAATTTTATTTCACCGTGTAGCAAAGGTTCTTCGGATTCTATTGATGCCAATCTTATGTAATTATGATGTAATATTAAATTGTAATGGTCAACAACCAAAAATGGAAAGTCGCTCCTGAAAAAGTTTGAAAATTGAGTTCGCCGCTTGCATAAATTTGTTTCAGGGTATTGTATTTGCCATATTTATGTTTCGAAATTCCTGGCAATGTGTGAAGTTTACCTTAAGGATGGAAACTAGGGGAAAGAGGATTGCACTTTCAAACCAAGAGGTGACGGCCAGAGGGAGGGGGGGGGGGTGAAGGGGAGGGGGGGGGGGGGGGCTCAAGGCCGAAATAATTAGCTTAAACCGTTATAAAAAGGTTACGGCCAAAAAGGGGTTGCGAACATATCTAGATGACTTACCTATTAACATTAGTCGACACTATTGCTTAAAGTAGGTATTGGCTGGGAAATGCTAAGTTGAATCTAAGACTCCAAAAAGTGTGTATGTTATATATATATATATATATATATATATATATTATTGCAAGATAACATGTGACCAAGTCCGATTATGCAAACATTTTATAGACGCTTCTTTCTTTTATTTGGCACATTATCATTTATTCTGACAAGCTGATATGGTAAGATATGGCCCTGGTCTTTTAATATTCGTATCTGGGTAACATTCGGCGGGGGGGGGGGGGGGGGGGGCAGTGCATTCTTATCAGAGAGACCTCGAAACATATTTGAATATACTAAAAAATTGGTATCGGGTTGACACCGGGATGCATCCGGAAGACATTTGAACAGATCTGCACTGGGATACATCTGTGTGGCATTGACAATGTGCGAACAAGCCTTAAGTTCCCAACAAAGGACAGAAGTAGTGATATAAAGTTCATGTAAAATAGATATGGATCAGAAACATTGAGCGGTTTGAAGGCCAGACCCTTCCCAGTGATTAAGTTTGCTTAACTGACCGTTGACCAGTGTGACACTTTGAAAAGTAACTGACCGAGCCCTACTTATTTAGATAAGTCAATGCCTACCCTTGATCAATCTCGTCCGGTACTGTTGGCTGCTGATCCTCCTCTCCCTAATGATCGCGGCACGGTTACAAACCAGACTTTGTCAGACAATCTGCCAGTTGTGTTTATTTCAAAATCTTTCAGGAGTTACGCCAGATGAGACCTTTGTATATTTTAAGAAACATTGTGACACAAATGTGCTACCCGCCTAGTGTATGTCAAATGGAATGTCATAAATAATGAAATAAGTTAGGGAAAACATAATTTCTGCAGTGCAATAAAAGGTCAGTTTATATTAAAATGAAATATCAGATCATAAAGTGTAGTTAGAGAGACAGAGCTAATAATATTTGGTAAAGTTGTCAGCTGTTGTTGTCATCATGTTTGTTTACATCCGTGCTGACGACGCTGGGGAATTGGTCCATAGTATTTTATTTATTATGTAAGTAAATGGACTTACTGTACCATGATTTATTATAATTAGATGACAGAAGGTTCTAGAGAATTCAGGTAATGTGTATTTTCCAATAGGTAAATTCTAGAAAATCCCGTAGGTGCTAGTCTTGACCAGGAACGACTTGATTATTCTAGAGACTTCTAGAAGTTTCGGTTACCCAGGTATAAATAGGGCGGTGTCAAGGCCGGGGGAAGTGAATGAATTTGGAAGTTACCGTCGACTGGTGACAGGTCGTTTTATGTCAACGACAGATTAGTTGAACACCGTGTTACAAATTCCGCGAGGACAGTATTAGTCCTGGAGAGAATATACATAGGTGCAGCCGATCAGGGCGTTAGAAGATATACGTGAATGGTATTTGTTGAAGACGTTGTTATTGTAAGATTGGAACCAGTCAACGACGACGGTGGCCAATTGTTGGATGTTACCGGAATAAACCGTGTTCTTCAGTTCAGACAACGAGTGGTATTTTGGACTTTTCAGTGTGAAAGAACTCGGGAATATATGTCCGCTGCGTGTGTGGTGTGACATATATAAGTGGGGGCTCGTCCGGTGACGGACAGCGGAAGAAATCAAGTGGAAATTCAACAGATAAAAGTGTGGATTGGGCGATAATCGGCAAGTTACGTACAATCCAGAGGTACTACTGCCAGAAGTCGGTATAATTCTGATAGCAGGGAGGTCGACTGTGCTGTAACAACATGGCAACTACAGTCCAGCAGTTGATTAAAGTTGGCCAAGAGCTGGGATATGAAGGATCTGCCTTGCAAGAGTTTGTAAGGGAACAGCAGGCCGCCGACAGAGAGGAAAGGCAAAGGGAGAGAGAAAGAGAAAGAGAGGAGGCAGAGAGACAGAGAGAGAAGGAACAAGCAGCTAGAGAAGAGAGAGAGAGAGAGACAGAGAGAAATTGACGAAAGAGAGAGACAGAGAGAAATTGAAAGTGAACAAGCAGCAAGAGAAGAAAGAGAGAGAGAAAGACAACATGAACTCCTCATGTTGGAAAGAAGACTCCAGCTGCAAGAGAGGACTGCTCAGCCCCAGACTCCTGTGATGACAGCAGATGTTCGCTGCCCTGAATTACCCAGATTCACCGAGAGAGATGACCTAGACAGCTACTTGATGAGGTTCGAAAGATTTGCCGAACAAGCCAAGTGGAAAAGAGATTCCTGGTCAACTCGTCTATCAGCACTTCTGACAGGCAAGGCTTTGGACTGTTATTGTCGTTTGTCTGATAATCAAAGTTTAGATTACGATATTGTAAAGACAGCATTGTTAAATAGATATGGATATACAGAAGATGGTTTCAGGGTTAAGTTTAGAGAGTGTAAGCCAGAGGACTCAGAAGGTCCGGGTCAATTTATTGTGAGACTGCAGGGTTATTTAGATAGGTGGGTAGAGTTATCTCATACAGAGAGTACGTTTGAGGGAATCTGTGATTTGATAGTAAAAGAGCAGTTCATTAACTCTTGTCCCAGTGATCTAGCTGTACACCTGCGTCAGGAAGCCCCTGGTACTTTATCAGAACTAGCGGAGCTGGCCGATCACTTCTTAGTGGCTAGACGTAGACAGTTGGCAAATAGACAGCAGCATGTTAAGCCCGGTGTGAACCGCAACCCACCAAGTAGCCAGACACAGTCGGATAGTCAGTTACAATGTTATATATGTAAGAAAGCTGGTCACAAAGCATCTGATTGTAAACTGAAAGATCAAGGGGCTCGTTGTTATAAGTGTGGGAAGCCTGGCCATTTGGCACGTGATTGTAGGAATCTTCCTTTGAGAGATAGTAAGAATGACCGAAGTCAGGTAAGCCATAGAGTGAACCAGGCTGTGATTGACAAGGAGCCGACAGCAGCTAGTGTTGCTTATATTGGTGCAGAAAGGGAGATTGACTTAGTCAATGATGTAGAAGCTCAGTCAGGCCTTCAAGTAGACCAATGTATACATAGTGCTGGTGCTCAGGACATGGCACGATTTGAAGGGCGACTGCCAGTTGCTCAGGGTAAAGTGGGAGAAAATGATGTAATTATGATGAGAGACACTGGGTGTGATGGTGTTATTGTGAAGACTGATCTGGTAGGTAGTGATCAGTTGTTAGATCGGATGACACGTGTTATTGGTTTTAATCGACGGGTGAGTATACATCGTATGGCTAGGATAGAAATAGACACACCAAATTATGTTGGTAGCGTAGAAGCTATTTGTGAAGATAATCCCATAGTGATTTGATTGTTGGAAACATTGAGGGGGTCCGTGAGGTTCCAGACCCTGAATGGCATGTCAGTGCTGTAACTACCAGGGCCCAAGATAAGCAATATAAGCAGCTAAAGCCATTAGCAGTATTTGAGGGTGTAAAAGGAGAGCAAGTTAGCAGAGATAGGCTTATTGAGCTCCAACAAGCTGACCAGAGTTTACAGAAATATAGAGACAGTGCTAACCAGAAACAGGATCAGAATCAAAATGTATCATTTGCTATAAAATCAGGGGTACTGTATCGTCTGTATACAGATAAGTCAGACCCAGCAGAGAAAATCATTAAGCAGATTGTAGTACCTGAACCCCTCCGTCAAGGTGTCATGGAGATTGCTCATGACTCCATATTGAGTGGTCATATGGGTGTGAAAAAAACCACCAATAGAATTCGGTCAAATTTTTATTGGCCAGGAATGAGTCGTGATGTTGCGAGGTTTTGTGCATCATGCGACAGATGCCAGAAAACGGCTAATAAAGGTTCTGTTCCTCGTGTTCCATTAGAAAAGATGCCTCTTATAGACATGCCCTTTAAACGATGTGCAGTAGATATCATCGGGCCTATTACGCCACCTAGTGAGCAGGGACATCAATACATTTGACCTTAGTGGATTATGCCACCCGTTACCCTGAGGCTGTAGCATTGAAGAACATTCAGACAGAAACGGTGGCTGAAGCTCTTGTAGATATCTATAGTAGGATTGGTATCCCAGAAGAGATACTGAGTGATCAGGGCACTCAGTATATTTCACAGTGTATGCAAGAGATGTCTCGTTTATTAAGCATCAAGAGGCTAACCTCAAGTCCGTATCACCCCATATGTAATGGACTTGTAGAGAGATTTAATGGAACTCTTTAAAAAATGTTAAGGAGGTTGTGTGAAGAACAACCTCGACAGTGGCATAGATATCTCAATGCTCTGTTGTTTGCGTACCGAGAGGTACCACAGGAGTCTACTGGTTTCTCACCATTTGAATTATTGTATGGGCGCACAGTCAGAGGACCCATGCAGATTCTTAAAGAGTTGTGGACCAAGGAAGTAGAAACCCCTGAAATACAAAATAGCTATCAATATGTTTTTGAATTAAGAGACCGGTTGGAACAAACCTTGGAGATGGCCCAAGCTGAACTATCTAAAGCTCAGACTCGTTACAAGGGTTACTATGACAACAAGGCCAAAATTAGGAAACTGCAGGTTGGAGATCAGGTGCTCGTGTTACTTCCTACAGACCACAACAAGTTGTTGATGCAGTGGAAGGGACCTTACCAGGTAGAGGGCATAATTGGTAGAAATGATTACAGGGTTAAGGTTAATGGGAAGGGAAAGATATATCACATTAATTTGTTAAGGAAATATGTGGCCCGAGCAGCACCTGAGTCAAAGCAGACTAATGAACAAGTTAACACAAAATGTGGTGGAGCCTTGTTAGAGGTAGTCTGTGCGACAGTAGTAGAACCCACTGATACTGATGGACAGGATACGGTTGATGATGAGGACTTGTTAGAGTTGGGGACATATATGGGTAAGGAGTCTGTCAATGATGTAAATATAGGAGCTGAAATAGGGACAGATCAGAAAGAAGAAATCAGACAGGTTATAGATGAGTACAATGATGTGTTCACTGATGTACCTGGTACTACTAACTTGGTAGAACATCATGTTCAGTTAACATCTGATGAGCCAGTTAAGTGTAAACCATACCCTGTACCTTATGCTATCAGAGAATCTCTGAAAAAGGATATTGATGATATGTTAAAGATGGGAATTATCCGTGAGTCAACATCATGTTACGCGTCACCAGTGGTGGTGGTCCGTAAGCGTGATGGAACAAATAGAGTATGCGTGGACTATCGCAAGTTGAATAAGATCACAGTGGTGGATCCTGAGCCTGTAAACAGAGTTGATGATGTGTTCAGCAGATTAAGTGAAGATAGGTATTTCACTAAGATTGACTTGAGTAAAGGTTATTGGCAAGTACCAGTAGCAGAGCAAGATGTATATAAAACAGCTTTTGTTACACCTGATGGAAGATATGAGTTTTTAAAGATGCCATTTGGTATGGTTAACTCGGGAGCCACGCTGGTCCGAGGAGTTCGTAAAATGTTAGATGGAATGAATTGTGTAGACAGTTATGTAGATGACTTGTTAGTACACACCAAGACGTGGGAAGATCATGTCAGTGTACTTAGGGAGTTACTTAGTCGTATGAGAGATGCTGGTTTAACTGCTAGACCTACCAAGTGTTGGTTAGGGACTACCAGTGTAGACTTTTTAGGTCACCAAATAGAACTGAATGGTGTAGGTCCTCAAAATGATAATGTATGTAAAATTGACAGAGTAGTTAGACCTAAAACAAAGAAGGAAATCCGATCATTCTTTGGCCTGGTTGGATATTACAGGAACTATATTCCTAATTTCGCTACTATAGCAGCTCTTCTTACGGATTTGACTAAAAAGGGTAAGCCTAATAAAATAGAGTGGCATGAGCCTCAAGAGAGGGCATATTGTACACTGAAAGAGTATTTGGCTAGGAAACCCATTCTCAGGTTAGCTGATCCAAAGAAACCATTTGTTCTGCAGACAGATGCTTCAGATGTAGGAGTCGGTGCTATTTTATTGCAAGAATATGATTCACAGTTATTTCCTGTATCATATGCTAGCAAAAAATTGTCAAACAGAGAACAGAAGTACTCAACTATAGAGAAAGAATGCCTTGCATTAGTTTGGGGTGTAAATAAGTTCAAGTTATATCTCACAGGAACTGAATTTGTTGTGCAAACAGATCATCAGCCTCTCACTTACTTGAACAAAGCTAAATTCATCAATGACAGAGTAATGAGATGGGCAATGTATTTGCAGAACTACAAATTTCACATTAAATCAATCCAGGGTAGTAAAAACAATGCAGCTGACTTCTTAAGTCCTGTTGTGTAAAATAGATCTGAAACAGGAAAATAAAGGGTAAACCATGTAAATATGAATGATGATATGAATGTACATAATATAATGTTATGTTGAAATGGCTTGAAGGTTGTATTGTAGATTAAAATATGGGTGTGCTTTAAAGGAGTTTGCATTATTGTATATATGTTTAATGATGTTCAAATACTATGATGAGGGTGTAATGTTATACATGTGTTGATTAGTTACAAATAGTAAAAGCAATATATGTACACACATGTAAGCAATGTAATACTGTCATCAATGTACTAAATCGAAACTTGTGATTTACATGATGATGCATTTGATATGGTAATAGTACACATTTGTGTTGTTGTTAGGTATTGGAAAAATATCTTTCAGAGATTTTTCTTAAAGGGGGGCGTGTGACACAAATGTCCTACCCGCCTAGTGTATGTCAAATGGAATGTCATAAATAATGAAATAAGTTAGGGAAAACATAATTTCTGCAGTGCAATAAAAGGTCAGTTTATATTAAAATGAAATATCAGATCATAAAGTGTAGTTAGAGAGACAGAGCTAATAATATTTGGTAAAGTTGTCAGCTGTTGTTGTCATCATGTTTGTTTACATCCGTGCTGACGACGCTGGGGAATTGGTCCATAGTATTTTATTTATTATGTAAGTAAATGGACTTACTGTACCATGATTTATTATAATTAGATGACAGAAGGTTCTAGAGAATTCAGGTAATGTGTATTTTCCAATAGGTAAATTCTAGAAAATCCCGTAGGTGCTAGTCTTGACCAGGAACGACTTGATTATTCTAGAGACTTCTAGAAGTTTCGGTTACCCAGGTATAAATAGGGCGGTGTCAAGGCCGGGGGAAGTGAATGAATTTGGAAGTTACCGTCGACTGGTGACAGGTCGTTTTATGTCAACGACAGATTAGTTGAACACCGTGTTACAAATTCCGCGAGGACAGTATTAGTCCTGGAGAGAATATACATAGGTGCAGCCGATCAGGGCGTTAGAAGATATACGTGAATGGTATTTGTTGAAGATGTTGTTATTGTAAGATTGGAACCAGTCAACGACGACGGTGGCCAATTGTTGGATGTTACCGGAATAAACCGCGTTCTTCAGTTCAGACAACGAGTGGTATTTTGGACTTTTCAGTGTGAAAGAACTCGGGAATATATGTCCGCTGCGTGTGTGGTGTGACACATATCATATTATATGCAGATGCTGATCCCTAACAATAAATTGTATCTCTTTTGTAGGTGTGATGACCATGTATCCAAGGTGTCGCAATATGCCGTGCATCACTTTCGTATGTATGTTTATGACCCTCTTTGGTTTGAGGCAGTCAGCAAACTTACTCTTTGTTCCATTCGACCACGCCGGACATGCCAACTTCTTCATTATTGCAGGTCAAGCACTCAAGACGAAAGGTCATAATGTCACAATTTTCACAAATATCAAGTATCGTTCGGCGGTTGAGAATGCCGGCCTAAGGTCACTAGCATGGAAGCCAGAAAAGGCAGTAAGCTTCCATGATGACAAAGAAATAACTGGAGCTTTTTCGCGTATGTCCTTCCGAAAAGATATACCACCGAAAGAGACTTTTCAAACTGCTTCAAAAATAGTAACAAGGATGTCCGAGCAGTGTAATGAAATTTTGGAAAATAAAGACTTGTAAAGGACCATCAGAGTTTCAGTTTTTGACTTAGCCATCATGGATGGACACTTTCTGGTGAAAAGCTTTTACATAATTCCGTACAATCATTACATCAAGTTTGTGACACTCATGGTTATTGTGGAACCTTTGTCTTACAGAGTCCCTAGTCTTCCATCAGTGGAACCTCATCCTTTTCCGGACAGTACCAACGATATTTCGTTTACTAAGAGAATTAAAAATTTTGTTTTATACAGCGCATAACCTTTCTCCATGTCATTCTTTGAGCCAAATCATTTTGTATGAAAGAATGCTCCAGATCATCCACAAAAGACGATCTCATAAATATACTCTTCAGCAGAGAGGGTTTTAATCAACTGGGAAATCTATGCATTGGATTATCCCAGGATATCGGCGCCGCATTATAAGTTCATTGATGGACTCGGCGCTAAGCCTGTAAAGTCATTACCCGAGGACCTCGGGGAATTTGCTGTCAACGCAGGTGCTCTGGTACTGGTAAAGGTTTTGCCTGAGTGACTCTTAAGAAAGCTGTTTAATGTATTCCGTGAGATGCCACACATTCGGTATATTATGAAACTTGGAAACGATTTCCCTTGGGAGGTTCCTGATAATGTCGAGACGATGTAGTTGTTTCCACAGAACGAATTTCTTGGACATCCGAAGGTACGAGCCTTCATTACACATGGCGGAAACAACGGCCAACTTGAAGCTCTATACCATGGGGTACCAATGCTATCAGCACAAATTCTTTATGTTCGATGTTTTCTTATTATTCGGTACCATTGCGCCTTGTATCATTATTCTAGTAATCGTAAGCATACAAAATTGTTTCATCTATTTCTGCAAGAGGAATGCTAAAGAGAAGCAAACATTAGGGGAAATTTGGTTATTTACCAACAAGAGCCAGTTACATGTGCGCTAACATCATTACCACTTAGTGTCCTTCTGAATTTTTTTGTTTACCATTTGAATTCTTCATCAGCAGATTGCCAACATCACATATATAACGTGTGTGTTCAATCATTTATCGCTGCTTTATTAAGAGAAACTGTGTTCAGAAGTCCACTGGGAAAAATCTATATGTTGCAAAAAATATTGTTTTATTGGACCAGCACTCGTAAACACAATTACACATAAATCAGATGAGAGTGCTTAACTGAGAAATCTATATTGACCTCTTCTGTGTTACCAATTTTTTACCTGTAAATTGCATAGGGGCATGGGCTGATTTTCCCTGTTGAAGTCTACTTTATCTGGAAAACCAGAGTGTTTGTTCCCACTGAAGCGCCTCAACTAGTAGGAAACTTATAACACATTAAAATGAATAAAATTTATTCATCATAAAATTACAAATAAATTGGCATTGATTAGTGATTGTTTTTGGCATCATACGCTACTTAAGTTTACACATCATTTTGAATATATGGTACCCCAAGTCTGCAATGTATAAAATATATGACTCTCCTAATATAAATTAGCATATGAATTTTCATTTCTGGTCGCATTTCTCTATGTAGGCTCACGGCTTTCCAAAAGCTATTTACCATGAAACTGAACATCCAGTATGAAGGAAATGTGTAACATTCGCATGCTTGTCAGTTTTCGTATTAAAGCCTCTCGTTTTTAACCGATATACCAATCCTCGCAACTAATCACAGCACGATCAACTTGGAATTAAAAATATCAAGTCATATTTCATGTCTGCACGGCATCTGTTGGGTACAAGGCCCCACCCCTCTTATTAAATTGTGAGACGTTTTTATACTATCGACAGATATATGTTTAAAACCTAAAAGACAATTTCTTTGTCACAGCCTCCCCATACTTGTCGGTTTTGGGCCTCCTATCATCCTGCTTCTTTGTAAGACGTTTGGTTCAATTTGTGATTTGCATGTGCTTGCGGATGGATCCTAGCTGTCACTATGGAGCCAAGTAATTCATACAACACAGAGTGTTGGGGTCTATTGTGGCTCGTATAGTAAACGCAGAAAATTATTATTTTTTTCTCAATCCCAGCCGATACTATCGCTTTTCCACGCATGGGAACGAGATACTTTCGTGTGGAAACAACATGCATTCGCGTGGGAAGGAGATAAAAGTAAAATTCTGTGTGTACTTTACGAGCCACCGTGGGAGTCGCTGTTGGTCGCTTGGCACATGTGCTTCGCTTAAATGTCAAGACCATTTCAAGATTATTAATTATAAGATCCCTACATACAAATGACATTTCCAGAAAATAACAGGTAAAGTTATTTTTTATTGTGTAAGTAATACTTAGAGGAACATAATCAGGAGTAATATAATGCATATTCTCTTCAACTATCATTTCAATTATACTTAAGTTCCCAGTAAAACCATTCTAGGATACAGTATCAGCACCTCGCATACGGCTGTGAAATAGCTTGTTATGGTTCTTCATGTCAAAAAACAGTCCACATGTGGCTGATTACTATGACAAAGCCGCCTGACTGGAGGTCCGAGTTTGCATCTGCGGGACAAATCCCAAACAAGGTCTGGTCCATATTAGCCTCTACTTAGACCTTTATGTCCCCTGATATATCCCTGCTGGATGGAAATTACGGTTCATGGACAGAATGTAAATTCACTGTAGATCCCGTCGCAACACGCCCTTAGCTGATAAGACACGCGCAACACAAAGTGAGCCCGTGTATCTGGCCCCTGAGCCATTGTTGTCTCATGTTGTTTGACGTGTTTAGAACATGAATTATATTTTTTAGCCAAGTCAGGTGGCGATACACGGTATATTTCGTGTAAATTCAAATTAATTAAATAGGCGATTAGGCCCATTTAATACAGAGGCATTATACATGGTATGGCAGTAATAGAAGAAAACTTGAATGAAATGAAAAAATACAGTGTCTTGGAAAACGTGGGAAACAAATTACTGCGATCTAAATATCGAATGAAATCTTATACAAGTTTGATGTAATCTTTAGATAATTTAAACGTGCTTATTCACCCTTAAACAGTTTTTAATGAGTCTGTGATATTGACCAGTTCTTACAAGTATGTTCAAGGTGTTTGGTCTGCTCCAGAAATAACTGTTACTCTCCTTTTTTTCATTATGGACACAGGAATGAATCACAAATTCCCAACCTTTTTCGTTAACATTACATGAATTATACACATTTGAATAAATCACATGTATATAACTATTGCTTGACACAGGCGATTTGTGTCATCCGCAACGACATTTAGCCAAGTAATCCTTAATGTTTAACCAAACTGATTAAAGGATTTTCCAGAGCATATTCCTGTTCAAAGATCGCGTAACTAGTACAGTCTGTTTCCTCCAGTTTCTTTATGGCAGTTCTTATATGAATTAATATAATTGTTGCCACAATTATATGATAAGCACTTTGCGCTTTGACCTGAAAGCAGGAAAATATGCAAGTGTCTTGCTTTCCAAAACACATGCATAATTCATCATTGCCCATTGACTTGTTTGGTTTTGAAATCCGTCTGCTAACAGGTGTAGTGTAGCACATTAAACACTGATCATACACAAGAACAGTCCGTCTATAGTGTTTGAGGAATTCAACGTTAACGTACGGGATAGAAGAATCAAGCATACAGGTAGCGTATTGATGTTACCATATGTCTACTAACATTTGTATGCAGACAGTACAGTTACGTACTTGTGGGGAAGAAAAATGGTGGTGGGGGACAGGGGAAATTCTGCTGAGTACAATAATTTGATACCTAAAACTACAAACACAGTAGGAAGCCGCTATCCCATCACAAACAATGGAAATGTTGATCTGTGGATCTGTGGGACCTTGAAAATGTGCGTGAAGGTCATGCATGTTCGAACCTGACCTAGCCCTTGAAAAGTTGTATCAATGCTGCACGTTTATTACCGTACCTCGGATTCATTACGAGTTACTGCGTTAACAAATGTGTGACGGACCGACATACGGACGGAACGACGGACGAAGGCTAGCCATTTCTCTGGCCCCCGCCGACGGCGACACGGGCAATCATGAACTGACCAGCCTGCTTCAAGTTCCAGGCTTCACAGAATGATTATTTCGCTACATTCATGAAATAATTGTCTAAGTTACCTGTACTAATTATATATAAAACTAATATATAATGAAAAATTTATAGTGGTCTTTCTTGCCAATATCTTGGTTCATTTATTTTGTTTATTGACACTTTGTTTAAATTGCCAGTTTTTTTTCGGTCTGGATTGAACAAGTATATTCAGGTTGGCATAAATTATATTACTGTTTCAATTGTTCTGTATGTGGAACTTGATTTACAAGGCAAACTTGAATATAACGATAAGGAGGACTTTAGTGTAAAATCATTTCCTTTATTTTGTTGTTGTTACATTACAATATTTTGTACACTGAAGAAATGAAACAATTTTCCTGACAATACATATCATGATTAATCACTAGGTTAAGTTAATCTATTTCAATATTGGTCCTAGCCTCTTTTTAATACATCTAAATTTGATTCACGTTACTTTTTGGGGATGAATATAAGAAGACACAGAACGCAGAGTGTTACAGTGCTAACATTTCTACAGGTTTACTGTCTTTGATTCTTTAACCGCTACATATGATTCACAGTCCCTTGAAACCCTATTTTAGGGGAAATAGGAAGAAAGCGATAGAGCGTAGGACACATCTTTTGTGATACACGCCACCTCCGTACGAGGCACTTCGACAGTATGCGTAACATCTATACTCGTTAAGTGCACAATTCGTCCAATTCTAGAAAAAAATCACACATACAAATAGGGATTCAAGTGACATTGCATGAATACATAATCATTTTAACATAATCTTATTTATGTGTTAAACTTTAGGCTTTTAGGCTTACAATAGGTATCACGGAACTATATCATTTAATTAAATCCTGTTTCTCAGTATACAAATATAAAGGATATCTTTCTCTATGTTTCTGTGAGAAAAGGACTCGTCAGATCGACTGTAATAATAGGGGTAGATATAGATGTGTATTTTCTTTTTATTTGCAAATAAATCAGAAACGACTGGTGAAACTTGTACCTAACTTGTTATTGCTTTCTTTATTCTCGAGTGTTATATGTTGTCCAAATGTCAGCTCTCTAGGTGATAACATGTATAAGTGCATCCTATGGGGTGCTGATTATAATGAGAGAAATAAATAATGGTGTATGAGATTCGATTAAACATTAACATACAAAATATGAACCTGCAGTTATCTGTATAAGTTTGTGAGTACTACGGCTCTACACTTTTGAAGAATGATTCTGATATATACAATACAGTAAGATCTCCACACTCTTAAATATAAGGTATATCCATTTTAGAAAATATTCAAAGAACTTGCACTTATGGCATTTTTATTATGTTTACATTTTTCCACATCATAACAAGGAGTCTTCACTAAATTTAAGATAAAGTCTTGACAGAGGAATTATGCACCATGCAAAGAAAATAACAGTTAAGATGTGAAATATTCTAGCATCAACAGCTTTGTTGGAACTAAATTTCAGATAAAAAAAAACCTTGCATAGGACTCGAATGGTTCAGTGTAACTACACTGTAAGCTGCATTTATGCACGTTATTGTCATTGTTCAAAATGTGTTCACTAGTTACTTTATTACTGAGTAGAATCACTCCTTTCCCAACATAAATGATTGGCACGTGTACATATCACAGTGTATATAGGAACCCAGGCAAGGTCTCAGCAAACGTAACTGGGAATTATAATGCAGAGAAGTTATGATCGGAATTAAAATTACTTTTAGTTTGCAACTAGTTAACCTGACATGAACAGGTATACTTTGGACTATGTTGAAAACACTTGTTCACTTCGGAATATCTAGATCGGTCAAATGCATTTATGTTTTACACTTTATACCACGTGTGTTTACATGCATTGAAAGAGGACTGTTTTTATACTATTATTATATAAAAATAATCAAGATGTAAATTATGAGAATGTTCTGGCGGTAAATTAAAAATGAAAGTTTTATTCTCTTTTCCAACTTTACATTAAAGTATATTCCTGTTTACTTTATTCTTATCATTTAAGTAGTGTGACTGTTAAATACAGAGTCAATCAAAGTCTGGGTATCGGCCCCGTATTTTGAAACTGATATTGAACTTCACTTACATATTGGGATATTCCGATGCAACAGGAATTTTACAGGAAAAGATTTACCCAGAACATCTAGAGGATTATTCAAGGAATTTATTCCAGGATATTCCATAGTAAACTGGTAGACTTTAGGATATCCCGATGTAAACCAGTGTACATTGAGCTTGAGATATACCAAAATAACTAGCCGAGATTTCAATTTTATGTAATTCCTAAGTACATTGGTGGACAAACAGATTAGATTGGACCCCAGTCTCAACTAGTGTACATTAGAATTCCTATTTAAATTATTTGGGTTCCAAAATGAACTGGATTCTCATGTGCACTGTGACAAATATCTGTTTTGTATCAATGTTCTGAATCACCAACCTAGACTTGCATGAAACCCAAAAGAAAACAAGATTACACCTTTATACACCAAATAATTAATTGAAAGGGACGGTTAATATTAAACATGGAATTAATTAATGCAGTCTCTGGAGGCAAGGAATTCCAATTCTTTTTTTAAATGTTCCCCTGGAATTGATTAATTAATTATTATTTCCCTGATATTTTCGATCTGAGGGAAACACTGGGGACCATTTAAGTTTTATAATATATGCAAAATACAAAAAATTAAATTATTCTGATGACATATTTATTCGGATTAGTGGGGCCTGTATACCGTACAATCATAAAAAAGACAACATGGTCTTGTATTGACTCTGTGTATTTTTTATATGACGATGAGTAAAAAAATTCGATGCAACTGAAAATACCATTTCAGCTATTATATTTTTGAAGAGTGGACGCTGGCCTTTAACTTGCACTTGTAGGTTTTGTTCACCTTGATATAATTGACATTGGGGGATGCGCATATCTACATGATCTCGGATGTGGCCAGATGCCTGATATGTTTTTTTTTTAATCTTTATAGATGTTTATCCAATTATAACCTATATGGAATTACGTCGAAAAGCGACTATACGTTTGTCCGCCGAATCACAGATCTATGGTTTATTTTAGACATTGATGTCTCCTGACATGGAACCCCTCCACATATCTCACATCAGAGATACCATAGTATCCCAAGATGCACGGACAGACAACACAAAACAACACTGTAGGTGACGCAATAAATCTTTGCATGAGAAAAAGCAATCAACGATATCTGACGTGCAAAGTTTTAGGCTGAAACGTCGAACCACCCCTGAGATAATTGCATGGGTGTAGTATACAAAATCGTGAATGTATAGGTGGTGCCACGACAAACTTTTATAATGATATGATACACCACTCCTGAGATATGCATACGAAAATGAAAATGAAATTGTAGGTGGCGCTATCACTTTAGTTTACGAAAATGCTCGACGAGATGGATGGAGTTGCAAAATGTTGGTTTGATATGTCAAACCACTCAAGACATACGTATGATTAGAACCATAGATGCAAGGATGGATATTATGCCAAAATGGTTTCAGGTGGCACCACTAGCCTTGTACATGACAAAGAAATACGAGATATATGGACATGCAACGGTCATACCGATAGGTCAAACCACTCCTGAGATAACTACATATTCCGGGGCCAATTCCCATACAGGCCCAAAATTTCGAATTTACTGCACCCCCGTCATTATTAGGTTTCATGGCATTTTTTGTTAAAAGTGATTCATGGAGATCATATTTCAAAACATTACCCCTCTAGTAAAGTGTCCAAAAGGTTGGAAATCGGCAATTTATAAACTAACCACTAAACAATTTTTTTTTAAATATATGGGTTAATGTCAAGGGTTCACTTAACGAAATTATAATGGGGAGAAATATTTACTGCTTAATTCAATCAGACATAACACTTTTAAATCTTCAAATTCTAAGTAAAAATTTTAAATATAAAAAATGCGTGTACTTTTAAAACCTAACAGTTATTTGGGATATAAAGAGGCAAGATTATTCCGATCATCAATTTGATGAGAAAAATGGAATAAAAATGTTTTTGTTTTGTTATTCAGCGTATTTCAAGCCTGAAAGTTTATAATTTTAAACTATATTAAGTAATAAAATAAATGATTATTTGTTTATAATAAGGGTATACATAATCTTCTGCTGGCAATAAAAACCTTGGTGTATACATTCCTTATGAACGGCATGGGGCAATTTGTTTGTGTTTTTCTTTAATTCGACTGAAATGAAGTTACGAATAAATTTGTACTTTTAATTTGAATTTTTAAAATAAATATCTATATAAACATAATCTGAATATCAAAAGGCATATATTTAAAAAATATATACTAGTGCTTTAGATTAAAACAGGAATAATCAGTCCTTATCATTAATTTGATCGAATAATTTAGTCAATTCAGTTCTATGTATTGTTTTAAATTTTAAATTTACTATTTTAAGATAATTTATATATTTTTTTAATGTAAATATTTTGAGTATTAACTGGCTTTTTGAGCTTAAGCACATCAGATATATGATGGGTCTATTCCACTGATACGGCATTGTCAGTTCATGTTTTTATATTTCTAAATTTGATTAAAATCTAGTTTAGTTTAAATATTTTACCTAAACCTTTAATTTTTAAATTTAATTTGAAACATAAAAAAATTATTATTAGTATTAAAATTTTAAAGTTGTCATGACATTTTGCATAAGATCTTCTGAGGTTTGTCTTAAATATATATTGCTTGACAATCACATTTCCCGTTTATAGACAAAAATATATTGCTTTTAAGCTTCTCATAATTTTATTTTAAAACTTTTAGAACGTGTGTTTATATATATATATATATATATATATATATATATATATATATATATATATATTAGCTTCATTTTTGAAGCCGGCAGCATAAAGCATTACGTATTCACACATACGGCACGGAAAAGTTTTACTTTCATATTGAGAAAAACCACTCACAGTCGACTGCGTCTTTTGGGGGCCCCCCGGTATTATGACACAGCTTGGGATTGATTACGCAAAAAGGACCCGCAGGTGCGGTAGACACCGGGCCTGGGTGAGACCAGGATACAAAAATAATCTCATAGAAAGCAAGTGCTACCGCCCTGTTACGCAGTCTTAAGCCGAAAAGGAACTCTTCAGATATAAATACATTAGATAAGAGAACATTTAAAAAATTGAGGTGGTTACCTCCCCCAAAAACCTATTATTATTTTAAAATAATAAAATAGATTATTGGTATACAACTGTTCCTATTTCTGTTAACTGACATATTGACCAAATGTCATCTGTTCCATGAAGCAGTAAAATTCCGGTAAAATTATAAATAAGATGAAAAAAGATGAATTGAATGAAAGGCAAGAAGTGAATGATTCTTTCATATAAAGTGGTTTTATTTCTTTTAGCTCCGATGACTTTGACTCGGACTTAGTTTCGTGGCCGTTCCTTTTATAATATTCTTCGAGCCGTTTTAAAGTGCAAATAGAGGGATTTCTTTACAAATCTTCTTGGACATACTTACATAACTTGCAAGGAAACAGACATTCGAGTCACGAGATTCATGCAAATATATGACCAAATCAATCCTTCAGAATTTCACTAAAGTATACAAAATTCAGTGATTCAATGAATAAGTGTATACAGGAGATCAGTTTCAAAGCGATAGCTTCACTAAATATCTCACAATTTGATGTGTCGCAGGTTTACAGATATCCTGGAAAGATACCAAAGATGATTGGGTTTTGTTCTTTTACAATTAAAAGGGGTTTAATAAAAAGTCTTTTTTTTGGCAAACCAAAGAAATATTAACAAACCACATAAGCCAAAAAAGGTTTATCTGTCTTGTATAACCTTGAGGGAAAATGTTTCCTTATTTTTTTTACTCTCTTTTAAATATCTGCTATAAATTATTTCCAATACAGGATTAGGGGGGGGGGGGACAATATAACTGGCGGTGTACAAATATTCACAACAATAACAGCAATACAGTTTCACCTGCTCATGTTCAAACGTGTACTATCAGCAGTATATTATTAACAGTTATCGGTTTTTCATCCGAAGACATCAAAGGATCATCATAGGTTCAGTATAACATATATTGTGAGCGATTTAAGAAAAAGCGTTGGTCTAGGGTGCCCCTGTTGAGTAGTTGCGAACATTTCCAAGGTATATATTATATCAGTAAAGAGGTATTCTCTCTCAAATATCCAGCAAATTGAAATTAAATTAAATTAAAAATACAAGGGATTTAATTCGTTCATCTGCATCTGTCTCAATCAATCGCTATTCACACTGACCAGTACTTTAGAACCGCCATGCAAACTTGGCTAAAAAACTTATTAAAAAAACATTAATGTCTTGACATTACTGACAATACCATATCAACTTCTCAATATTATACTGAAAAGGAGAGCAAAACTAATTTGATAACAAGAGACTTTACCATTAGGGAAGTTTATTACGAGTTTCCTTTTTCAGTGTCTTTGGATTCTTTTATCAGTCTCCGATCATGTCAGCCAAAGTCCCCATTTCCTGATAACAATAACTGCTTCTCCTGTCAAGTTTACAGCCATCCAGACCCCTGAACCAGGTAATGAGTTTGTCCAAGATTGGAACAGGTGTACGGTTTTTAATTAATCATAAAATGGGCTGCCTATTCATTGTTTCTTATTTTGTATGTTCACAATCCGCATCAGAATATGGGCTGGAATACTGAAGAATTCTAGACTTTTAAGATTTATATGTTGAGAATAAAAGTGAAACTTCGAACATTATATTTTATTCCGAAATGTAAAAGGAATGGAAAATAGAACCAAATGTATTCTGTCCAAGTCTCGCGGAATAGTCGGTATAAATATAGAAACTCTAGGAGGTTTCAATCAGAGGTTTCAATCAAATATAAACAAACAATTTTTAAATAAAAATTTAAATGATTGAGCTAAAAATGAGCTTTCTGACGAAAGTAATTATGTTAATACATGTTTTATTTTCAAAATTATGAGTAGCAGCTCTACTCTGGTCTTTACTTTGTTTAACTAACAAAACTGCATGCAAATGCTCATATTCATATTTGATTTGTGAAACTAAAAATTACTTCGCCTCCCAGTGGTTTCAACCAAAGAAGGGTATCCCCAATTTGGTTGTCTTTTTTTCAAATTTATTTTTCAAAGTTTGGGGGCGTAAACTTTATAAACATATAAAATCAATATAAAACTTATATACAAAGTAAATGTATGCAAAGTTATATTTCTAAATGCTATTAATTTAATAGTGCAATGCAGAAATGTGTTGAAAGCAATTATATCCCAGGATTTGCTCATCAGATTTATATTTTTACCTGCATCTGCATTTTTTTTTTTTGTTTTATTTTGCAAATGCCATTAAGACTTTAAAATTCTGTGAATTTTTTATTTTCTTTTTAATTTAAAAATTCATGTTAAAACTTCAAATTTACTTTTGTAACTTCATTTCAGTCGAATTAAAGAGTACTCAAAGTATTGCCGCTTGTCGTTTAGATGGAACTTAAACATCTAAACTTTACTCTGCCCCTGAAGCTGATGTATACCATAAACATCAACAAAAAATCACTTACTAGAATTCAATTACTTTAAGAAGCATAAAATTGCAAATTTCAAGGCTTGAAATACGCTGAATGACAAAAGTAACGTTTTTAATCCATTTGGCTCATCAAATTGATAATTAGAACTAATACTGTGGTTGTCTTCTTATTTGCGGTGGTTTCAAATTCGCGATATTCGTGGTCGTTCTCTGACCGCGAAATTGAAACCACGCAGTTTTGAATGCATATATACAAGACCATGATCATTAATTCCAGAAGCTGCCGATAGTTTGCGAAAGTTGAGATTTATCTTCAGCTACGTAGTGATTTTCATCGAGCCTGGCGCATATACGTTAAATGATTCAGGGAGAATGACAGGGCCCATTTAAAATAATATGTTGGCTTAGATGCAAAAACCGTGACCCTTTGGAAGTGCGTGCTAACACCGGCAGACACGCCTGGCAATTTTCCTGTCCCACGGCACATGACTAGAAAGTGTCAGTGCCCGCTGGGCAGAATATCTAAAAATTACGTGTTTTTGTGCCAAGTTAGATGACATCCATTGCCACTTAAAATGAATATTGAGTAGAAGTACTCTTTCACATTGAACCGTATTTAGTCATGTTAATGAATAAAATTTGCTACTAAAGTAGTGAACGTAGCCGCTAGGTTGGCGCCACCTTGTAACTGTATAAAGGACTAATTATGAAATCATGACTCTCAAAACGATGTATGATAGGCTAGTGATGACGTGAAGTTTGAATATATTTGAAAGGTCACAGTTCATTCTGGGGCCAAAGTGCCGTAAAACAGTGGAATATTATGTTTTGCATCAGATTCTAACGGTAAGAATCAGAATACGGTTCCTTCATCCACCTATATGGAGGTAATTAGCAACATAAACGGCACTCAAATTAAACTGGGCACATCCCTGCCATTGATACTGAAACAAGGGGGCTCCATACAGGTGTCCCTTGTAAGTTGAGCAGGTGATTACGACTTAATTAACAGGAGTACGATACCCTTATCAAGACAGTTTCCCTAAACAAACTTAATATACGGCTTTGTGGTATACAGGTTGGTTTCTCGACACACCTTAATAACATGTGAGTTGTTTTAAATGAGCCTGGGCCCTGAACTTATTACAGCCAGCGGGGTCGATGCTTCCCGCAGGCGTCGGCTCAGCCGTCAGTGAATGTTCGAACATACGATATCCGGACAGAGAAATAGTAGCCCTAGATAATAGTGAAATCACCGGTTAATGAAATAATTCTTTATAATAAAATATACTACTAGACCAATGACAGAGCGCGAAAAAGGAACCCCGTGAAACCTTTAAAAATATAAAAACCGCGAAAATTCAGCCCCGCCGATATAAAGGCAACCACAGTACTTTGATATTGCCTCTTTATATCCCAAATAACAGTAACGTTTTAAAATTATATGCCTTTTTTATATTTTAAGCTTTTAATTTTAATATTTTAAGGTTAAAATCACCGTCTTGGGTATTAAATAAAGTTGTATAAGAGCTATGGCCGTGCAAAAGTTCAGGCCTATACACCAAACCACTCCTGAGGTATGGGAACAGACGTATGGATTGCGACCAGGAAAGAATCCATCCAGAGGTTTCCGAGGAGCTCTTCGAAAATGAACGCGGCCGTGGCAGGGGAGCCCGGCTGAAAACATAATATCCACGAAACTTCTTTTTCTGTCGATGCAAAGAGGAATATCTTCTGAAAGTATCATTTCATTATACAACAACAGATTAAAACTCCAATTATCATAGATTTGAAAAGCTGTATCACATCGAACTGATAAAATGTTCGGCACTAAGATATAAGCACAGTCAAAATCATGCACGTTAAGGGTTCATTTTATCTGAGTATCAGAAACTATAGCATCATCAGTCTGTGATAGATAAGATATCGATGGTTCAACATACAGCAGGTTTCCAAGAATGACAAAAAATCATTAAACTCCTATATTTTCACCTAAACTTAATAATTGCAATAAACAAAATAATTAAATGGTCAATAATATCATGAAATATTTTTTTAAATACCCTATAATCTTTTCAATGTGTTGGGCTATTTTGCCCAAAGACCTGAACGACCATGTATATATTGAAATCATCTGTTGTGAAATGGTGACCTTGGTGACCATGTATGCAGAATGATGTGCATCCAGTGGCTTAACGGTGGAGAGAGGGGTTGGCAGCGGCGGTCTGCGGCACATTTCGGGGGCCGGGGGGGGGGGGGGGCGCCATTTTGGTGAATCAGTATAATGTGGAGTTCCACAAGACGTACTAATATAAATATATAAATTTGATTATTTTTTTCAAAATTCGGTTGGAAAATAGAAATATTTTACACTTTTTTACTGTGTTTTCTCGTTTCAATTATTTCAGGAATTTCAGGAACCGAACAAATGATGAACAAACGGTTTCTTTCGGCAAGCTACGCAAGAAGAAATAAGGACTCTAATAGATCTGGCAGTGCCTGAACGCCATCGAGAATCTAAAAAATAATTCATGCAGAGGCATGCGTTTTGGGTCGTCTACGTTTACCGAAATCCCTAGGGACACTTATCGAGGAAAACCCCTGCAAAAGACCAATGCCCCCCGATGGGACTTGAGTGTCTATTTTGCACTTTGTGCAGAAAATGTTATGAATAATCCTGTTTTTCTTTCCTTTGAATGTGTAAAGAATGTTCACTCTTGAATTCGCCAAAATATCTTGCTATTTTAAAGCCCAAAACAACCTAATACGCCCTTTTCTATGAATCCAATATTATTACAACAGTCTCCTTAAAATACAAATGTTAACACTTAAGCAAGTCAACTAACGGCCAGCTGCCCAAAGCGATGGTGGTGCACCTGGAGCAGGAAACACATTGAATCCACCCCTGAAGAATAAAATCAGTTCAGAGAGCCAGCCAAAATAACTGTGTTTCGGTTGTGGCCAGCATGGCCACTTCCCGCGGTATTGTCCCGCAGGACGGAAGAAACCCCCGGATTTGAACAAGCTAAATACGAGGGCACAGAGAACCACCGGCTCAAAGAGCGGATGGATGATAATGAGTTTTGTTCAATATAGGGCTGTGAATCCTCGGTAGATAGTAATTCGAACGTGTGCTTACTGGACCACTCTTTCTTTCGGAATCTTACGAATTCCGTCAGGCATAAACTACGAGATTCTGGTTGTGGTAATAGCACTGCCTTCAGGCAATCGATGGACATCAAGGGAGAGATTGACTTGAAGTTTCACTAAGGCAACCAAGTATAGAACCGTACCTTTGTCATTTCAAAGTTAGGTTCCTTGAAAGGGATTCTTGATTGATTTTATGCGAGATGTCGTCCGTGTAACTGATGCAAAGATAGGGACCTTGCATACAGAGCAGAAGCGGTATCTGCTACGGGCAGAAACGTGTGACAGCTGTCGTCGGTAGAGACTAAGTGAACCTGTAGAGGTGTCACCTAGACATGAGGTTAGGGCACCTGCCTTGTTAGACAGGCTCAGGACTTGAAGGGGCCAGCCTGAGATGGCTTTGGTTCAACTTTTAATATCCTTGGTTTAGGAGACCAGACATTTCATGGGAACCGCTCTTGTCAACACCAGGAAGGCGAGCATACCAGTAAACGTGATAAACCTAGGTTAAGTATTTGCTCGCTTGATTCGCGATGGGAGTGGTGGAGGAAGTGAACCGAATGAGTAAGTGGTGCGAGGCTCCCCAACTGACCAATCAATACCTGAACATTTGGAACCCATGTTGTAAGAGATATAACCGGCAAGTTGAGTCATGACTGGAGGGGACAAGTTCGGCGGCTAGTAGCAGAATACTATTGATATGTTTACATCACCCGAAGGAGCCTTCGGACTCACTGACCTAGTAGAAGACACTATTGATACTGAGGGTTGCCCACCAGTGAAACAACACCCGAGGAGATTTCCGTTAGTTCGACAGGAGATAGTTAACCAAGAAATCGATAAGGTGCTCGGTAAATGGTTAATCGAGTCCAGTGATAGTCCATTGGCTAGCCCTATAATATTGGTGACGAAACGGGATGGATCCACCAGATTTTGCGTGGATTATAGGCGTATAAACGAGGTGACCCGTAAGGATGCACATCAACTTCCGCGAGTGGATGTAACAATTGATACACTGTCGGGCGGACAGTGTCTTAGCACACTCTATCTTGCTAGTGGCGATTCATGCCATTCGGGCTCAGCAAAGAACCAGCGACCTTTCTCCGGCTAATAGCTTTATTCGGTGCAGACTTTTACTTGGCTCTGACGAACTTGGTGATTGTGTTCAACCTACTGAGATTAGCTAATCTGAGGCTGAAACGCAAGAAATGTACATTGTTCCTTCCAATTTTTACGGACATGTGGTGTCGTGTGAATGAGTCCAGTGCGACCCCACCAAGGTCCATTGTGTGCAGGAATGGAAGACTCCGGAATGTCTTTCTGAGGTGATAAGCTTCCTCGGTTTTGCCTCATACTACCGGAGGTTCATACCAGAGTATCCACAGGTCGCCGCACCGGTAACGGCGTTGACCAAGATAAAAAATCAGGTTTCAGTGGGAGGATGAATGCGAGTAAGCCTTCCAGAAGTTAAACAGATGCTGACCAAACGTACCTGTGTTGGCAAACTTTCGCCCTGAAGGTCTACTGATCTTAGACACGGATGCTAATGGGGTCGGCAATACCTCTCACAGACACTAGATGGGTAAGAGCGGGTTGTGGCTTACGGCCAAGAGGAAATGCTGCACCACAAAACGGGAGCTGCTGGCGGTTGTGACATTCGTCATTTACTTTTGCATGTACTTGTTGGGACGACCTTTTATTAATCAGGAAGGATCATGCTTCCGTGACGTTGCTGCTGATTTTAAGCAACCGTGGGCCACTGTCCACCTTGTGAAGGAGTCACCTAATACCAAGATGTACGGATTTCTAGATCGAGATTTCGACAGGGATCCCATTATGTCTAGATAGATTCTTTCTAGGGACAAGCCAGCCACCTCTTGTTTGAGCTGTGCTTTGTTGCTCTTCTGTCTGGGCGTCCGTGCCATACAGTCCCTACACTTCTTGCACCAACGTTCTAAATCACCTCGCAGTCCGACCAGTAGAAACGCTGTCTGATGTTACTATTGCCTTCTGGATATCAGTGGGAGTTATCAACTGATAGATCGTTTCTGACTTGACCTTCTGGTCAAACGTGCGGCACATTAAATCACGCCCTTCGTGAGATATTTCGTACCACAGTGGTCTTTCTCGCCCCGACACTATTCAGCGCCTAAACTTTGCAATGCCCAGATCTTCGGAATGAAGTTGGCATAGATGGCCAACCGCCAATACTCCAGTTGTCTAGGCAGTTTGTTTGACCAGCTTGCTCAATGCCATTGTCTGGCTGGTTAGATTGAGCAGCCTGCTCAGTATCCTAGTCCAGGCGGTTAGATTGAGCGGCCTACTCAGTGTCTGCTTTAGTCGTCGCCAATTTCGTTTTCTTGGACACCGTGGTGGCTGCACGATAATCAGATTGGTTGCACTGAGTGCACTGCTGTTGACTGAGCCCATCTGCGTTACCGTGTATAGCTCAAGGACAATGACGGATGGTGAAGTCATACGTGTCTAACACGGAAATCCACCTGTCAGATCAGGGGAATAACTTCGAGAGCAATCTCTTAAGGAGATGTACAGTGTGTTGGATATTCAGTAGAGGAAGACAGCGCCCCATCACCCACAGTCTGATGGGATGACAGAAGGGTTTGATCGAACAGTGGAACAAACGCTAGCAGATTTCGTGAGAGAGAAAAACAAGAATGGGACGAGTATCTCCCATACTTGACACTGGCTTACCGTAGTACCATGAACGACAATACCGGTGCAACGCCCAACCTGATGTTGAGGGAGGTTACCCTTCCTATTGACATCATGAGCAAACCTGCATTGTAAGTTATTAATAAACTGTTGTTAATTGTTGACTACTGTTTTTTTTTGGTTTCTGTGGCTGAGAGGTATAACTCCCATTTTGGATTTCTAAGTACTTGGGCTCATTCAAAATTCGAGCCTGGGCATGTGTCCCCCGAGGTCTATGTTTCTTGAGTAGGAAGCAGTAGAAGGCAAAATAATTTGCAGATATGTTGATATTTGCAAAACTATGAAGCAAAAGACAATGTGACCACTGTATTTCTGAAACTATTTCATTTGCTTGTCCGTGATTGCCTATTCTGTCTTATTTTACATGATGCGGAAAAATAATGTTAAATATGCTTATGTGTTCAGAAAGAAGGTTTAAGGAAGTTCATATCCAATCATGCATGCGCCAAAATAATATCTGTACTAATGTCAATCATTTTAGAATAATACTGGACTAGTGTGTACGAAAATAGCCCAAATAATTACGTCTTTAAGGCTAAACTATACTTCACCGTGCTGCTGAAGTTCTTCGAATTCATTTCATGTCAAATTTATGCAATTATGATGTTAAATAAGAAAGTTATTCTCCATTAACCAAAAGTAAGTCGCTCAAGAAAAAGTTTTAAAATTGAGATCTCGGCTTGTAAAAATTTGTTTCAGGGTGTTTGCCAAATTTATATGTATTGAAACTCCTGTGAATGAGTAAAGAACACCTCTAGGATGGAAACTAGAGGGAAGAGGTTTTGGGGAAGGTGAAGGGGGAGGGGCGGAGTCCAGGCCGAAATAATTAGCTTAAACCGAAAAAAAGGGTGTGACGACCAAAAAGGGGTGGCGATCATATTCAGCTAACTTCCCCATTGGCATTAGTCGACACTAGTGATTAAAGCAGGTGCTGGCTGAGTTTGCTTACCTGAATCTAAGAATCTATAAAAAGGGTGTGAAGGCCAAAAAGGGATGGAGAACATATTCAGCTGACTTCCCTATTGACATTGATCGACACTAGTGAATAAAGTAGGTGGTGGCTGAGGAATGCTAACCTGAATCTAAGACTCCAAAAAAGCCTGTAGGTTTTGTATATATATATATATATATATATATATATATATATATATATATATATATATATATATATATATCATTGAAAGATGACATATAACCCAGTCCACTGTTAAGCAAACGTTAGATAGACGCTATTTTCTTTTAATTTTTTTGCCACCAATTATCAATTATCAATTATATGGCTATATATTTCCTTGGTCTTTTTATATCCGTGTTCGCTTTTATACTGTGTCTGAGTTTACTGGAATAACGCAGTTTACTATTTGAAAACAACACGGACAAATTCCATCCCAGAGTAGACATGACACAAGATCAAATGTCCTAACGGGCAACATCGGGGTAACACTCGGGGGGGGGGGGGGGATTGAAATTATATCAGAGATACTTCGAAATATATTTGATTTTGCTAAAGAAATTTGGAATGGGGTTGACACCGGGATGCATCCGAAGGCATTTGGACAGATCTGCACTGGGACACATCTGTGTGGCATTGACAATGTGCGAACAAGCCTTAAGTTCCCAGACAGGACAGGAAGAGTTGATATAAAGTTATATTATATTATTATAACAAATATACATGGAAGAGAAACATTGAGCGGTTTGAATGCAAGAACATTCCTAAAGTCATTCATTTTGCTCAACGGATTATTGACCAGTGTCACTCCCCTCAACATCAGAATCAGCCATTGTTTCCGACACCTGAAGACACTGGAAAGTAACTGACCTACCTCAGCTTACTGAGATAAGTCAATGCCTACCCTTGACAAGTCTCATCCGGTACTGTCGACTGCTGACCCTCCTTTCTCTAATGATCGGTTACAAACCAGACTTCGTCAGAAAATCTGCCAGAGTGACGTCAGACGAGACCTAAGAATATTAAAAAAAAAATCACATATTATGTAGATGCTTTCCCCTAACAATAAATGTATCTCTTTTACAGGTGTGATGACCATGAATCCCAGGTGTCGCAATATTCCTTGCATCACGTTCGTATATATATTTATGACCCATATTGGATTGAGCCAGTCAGCGAAATTACTCCTCGTTCCATACGACCACGTCGAACATACGACCTTCTTCATTATAGCAGGTCAAGCACTCGAAGCAAAAGGTCATAATGTCACCATTATCACAAATATTAACTTTCGTGTATTAAGCTTCCGTGATGACAAAGACATAACGAAAGCTTTATCGCGTATGTCCTTCCGAAAAGATATACCACTGGAAGAAACTTTTCAAACTGTTACAAAGATAGTCACAAGGATATCCGAGCAGTGTAATGAAATTTTGGAAATAAAGACTTGCAAAGGACCACCAGAGATTCAGTTTTTGACTTAACCATGATGGATGGAATGGTTCCGGCAAACAGCCTTTATGTGATTCGGTATTAGCATTCCATTAGGTTTGTGACACTAATGGTTTTACAGGACCTATGGTCCTATAGAGTTCCTAGCCTCCCATCAGTAGAAACGTATCCTCATATCGACAGTACCAATGAGATGTCATTCAGCACGAGAATTAAAAATTTGGTTCTATACTCTGTAGTACATTAATGCATGACTTTCATGGAACCAAACCATCTTGTATCAAAGTATCCTCCAGATCGTCCACAAAAGACAATCTCAGAAATATACTCCTCAGCAGAGATGGCTTTTGTTAACTGGGAAATCCATGCATTAGATTATCCCAGGATATCGGCGCCGCATTATACGTTCATTGGTGGGCTTGGGGTTACACCTGCAAAATCGTCACCTGAGGACCTTCAAAATGTCTTTTCAAACGTGACTGAAGCGGTGCTGGTCAGTTTTGGTTCACTGGTTAAACATCTGCCAAATTGGGCCAAAAGAAAGCTATTTGCTGTGTTCCGTAAGATACCAGATGTGCAGTTTATAATGAAACTTACCAACGATATCCCTGCGGAGGTTCCTGAAAATGCCAAGACGATTAAGTGGCTTCCGCAGAACGATCTTCTTGGACATCAAAAGATACGAGCCTTCATTACACATGGCGGAATCAACGGCCAAATGGAAGCTCTGTACCATGATGTTCCAATGATAGCATTACCCGTTATGTTGGACCAAATACATAATGCAATGCGTATTGAAAAACGAGGTTATGGGAAACTTATTCATGGCAGAGTCAAACGTGGAAGAAATCAAGGAGACTTTGCTGGAATTGTTAACTAATGACTCCTACAGGATAAATATAAAACGGGGTTCGGAGATCTTCAGGAGTCTGCCAAAACCCGAAGACACGTTGGTGTTCTGGATTGATCATATTCTGCAATTTGGAAGTGATCACATCAGGTCCCCTAATATAAAAATGCCTCTGTACAAGTTCTTTATGTTTGATGTTTTCTTTTTCTTAGGTACCGTTGCGCTTAATTTGTATCATTATTCTAGTAATCGTAAGCATAAGATATTTTTTCAGCTATTTCTGCAAAAGGAATGCTAAAGAGAAGCACTAATAGAAGAAAGTTGTTTATTTACCAACAAGAGCAAGATACATATGCGCATTAACATCATGACCACTCATTGTCCATCTGCCCATGATTTTTGTTTAACATTTGATTTCTTATTCAGCTGATTGCCAGATATACACATGACATTGTGTTCTGTCAGTCATCGTTGCTAAATAAACAGAAGCCGTGTTCAAAAGAATTACTGTGTCCGCTGGAAATAAAAACATTCGGTTATTTGTATCAGCACTCTTAAACACAATCACACAAAAATCAGATGAGGGTGTTTAACTGAGCAATCTATGTTGACCCCTTCTGTGACAACTATGTTTAATCAGGAAATTGCATCGGGGCATGGGCTGATTTTCCCTGTTGAAGCCTATTTTATCAGAAAAAACGAAAGTGATTGTTCCCAAAGAAGCACCTCTACTAGTAGGAAACTCAGATGCCAAACATGCAGACGATTTAAACACAACACATTGAAATGAATCAAATTTATTCATCACAAAATTACAAATAAATTGGCATTAAATAGTAATTGTTTTAGGCATGCTACGCTACATTACTTTACACAAAATATTGAATATATGTTTCCCCAAGTCTGCAATATATAAAAGATATTATTCTCCTAATATAAATTACCATATGAATGATCATTTCTGGACACTTTTCCGTATGTAGGTTCACGGCTTTCTCATAGCTGTTTACCATAAACCTGAACATCCAATATAAAGGAAATGTGTAATATTCGCAATGCTTTTCAGTTTTTGTGTCACAGCGTCTCTTTATAAACCGATATACCAAATCCCCGCAACTAATCCCAGCACGGGAAGCATGGAATTAAAACTTTATATTTCATGTGTGCAGTGCTTCTGTAGGGTATATACTCCCACCCCACCCCCTCTGTATTAAATTGTGAAACGTTGTATACTATGAACTGATTTATGTTCAAAAGCTAAAAGATATTTTTGTCACAGCCTCCCCAGCTTGTCCGTTTTTTGCTTTTTAACAGCTTGCTTTCTTATAACCTGTTTTCCATTTTGTGATTTGCATGTGCTTCCAGGAGGATCCTTGCTGTCCTCCACGTAATTCAAACAACACAGAGTGTTGGAGTCTACGGTGGCTCGTATAGGACACACAGAGAATTATTTATTACATCGTTCTCATGCGGTAGATCGCGTTCCCTAGCATGGAAACGAGATACTTTCGCGTGGGAACGAGATAAAATAAAATTCTGTGTGTACTTTACGAGCCACCGTTGGAGTCGCTGTTGGTCGCAGTTGTTTACATGGTAACATTTAATGGACAAAAATTAGGTAAAGGTCACTCAACCAGAACCGCATCAATACACTTTCACTTGGCACATGGGCACCGCTTAAATGACAAGAATATTACAAGATAATTCATCATCAGACCCCTAATACAATAACATTGGCAAAAAAGAGGTACAGTTATTCTTTATAATTCAAGTCATGCTTAGAGGAACATAATCAGGAGCAATATAACGCATATTCTCTCCAACTGTCATTTCAATCATACTTAAGTTTCCAAGTTTAACCATTCTAGGACACAGTATCTGGCATACGGCTGTATAACACCTTGTTATTGATCTGCATGTCAGTAAACACAGTCCACATGTTTCTGTTTACCATAATAAGGCCGGGTGACCGGAGGTCCGATTTTGCACCTGCATGATAAATCCCGAGCAAGGTCAGGTTCAAAGTAGCCTCTACTTGGACCTTCATGTCCTCTGGTATATCCCTTCTATATGGACATAACGGTTCATGTAGAGAATGTAAATCCACTTTAGATCTGATTGATAAGCCAAGGGTTCTTAGAAGGAATGATACGCGTAGCACAGAGTCAGCCCGTGTATTGGGTCCCTGAGCCATTACATGATGTTTCATGTTGTTTTAAATGTTTAGAACATGAATTACATTTTGATGTCTAAGTCATTCAAAGCTTCTCATGATACTCATGTGCTGGGCCCGGGCGATGCACGGAGATCCACGATCTGTGCTTATGCTGAAACCTGTGTTCGCGCCCGGTCCACATGTTTAACAGTCATTGACATGTGAAACCAAAGGTTTCAGGGCAATATTTGGTATGGACGAATTTATTTCAAAGAGAAGACGCTATTTTTCGTGTTTATTCAAAATGCTTTATATGTGATTAGGTCCCTTTAATATAAGGCTTTACACTTGGTATGACAGTAAATTGTAGAATAAAACATGAATGAAATGAAGTGTTGTAAAACATGAAAAATAAATTACAGCGATCTTAATACAAGCAGGTAGCTATATTGCCTGCTATGGACAAGCCAACTAGGTATCTATATATGTAAATGTGAACCTATACAACTAAGAAGTAATCTTTAGAAAAATAAAGACGAGGATGTTCTATTTTTATCAGTTGTAGTGAGTCTGTGATATTGAACAATTCTTACATGTATTTTTAATGTGTGTTCATTTAACTTTATCTATCTATTTTTAAATTATGGACATAAGATTTAATCATGAAATTCGCAACCTTGTTCATTCACATGAAGGATACACATTTAATTTAATCATATGGTTATAATTATTGCTTCTGTCATCTTTAACGATATATAGGAAATGATCCTGTAATAGTTGCATATTGTTTCCTTCAGTTCCATAGTGGCAGTTATGAATTAGTATTAATGGAACGATTAGAAGATAAGCACTTTGCGCTTTGATCTGAACTTTTTAACCACATGCATAATTTATCACTGCCCACAAACTTGTTTGGTGTTTTTATCCGGCTGCTAACAGGTGTAGTGTAGCACATAGACCATTGATCAAGAACAGTCCGAATATAGTGTTTGAGAACGCAACTTTTACGTGTAGGATAGACGATTCGAGCATACAGGTAGAGTATTCATGTAACCAGGATTTTTTTACCAAACATGCCCTCGTGACAGATTGACACAAACAGGAATGTAGCTATTGTACACTTATAAACATACTGGTTGTAAAAATCAAAATTGATTAAAAATAACCCGTCTGGTAAGTAGATACGGGTCCAATCATTCTTCTGGTCAAAACAACCAGAAATAATCAAATATATTTTGCGTAGAATTTAACCATTCTAGGACTGTTACATACTTATTGTAATGGTTCATAAAATTCTTGCAGTTAACTCTGGTAATAATTGTCATAAGTGTAGCTAAATGATCATGCTCTGGACCCCGGCACTTCAACCAGCCATCACAGAACAGCAGTTATTAAATCAACATGGTAGTAACCTAGATGCTTCTTTAGTTCCACAAACAACAATACTTCTTTAATCAAATTCTTCTTTCTGAAGAGATTCATAATAGATAGGCTGGCGGGCGGCTTGAACAAATTATCTCTGGTTACCCGGGCTGGAGTCCAATCGCTTGACCCTGAAAAAAAATTACCTTTAATGACCATTCCGGAGTAAGTACCCCACCCTATTCAGGAGAAGATTGGCTGCCTAAGGCTGACTAACGCTACCCTTTGCGTGCCTGTATGTATATTGAAACTCTTAAATTCTGCATTCCATTAAACATTATATTCATATAATTCTATAGTAATAAAATTAAATGTTATTTAACCAACAATTAAAAGAGATCATGGACAGAGGATATATCTGCCAAGAATCAGCGCAAACATAAAAATATTCAAGTTACATGTTAAAATTAGTTAAATCTTACTGTTATTAATATGTTTCTAGAGCTGTTAAAAAGCTGTCTCACAATACTTTCTATTTAATTCAACATATCACCATATTTACAAAAGATATGGCTGATAAACTTCGTATGCATAGAGGGCAAATAGTAATGCATTTGTCGGGGTAGAATAATTAAAACTGGCGGAGTATCTGCTGAATATAGTAATGTGAAACCTGAAACTCCAAACAAAGTAGGAAGGCCGCTATTCGAACACCAACTACTCGGACAAACATGATTGACCATCCTACTTCATTCTATTACGGCCGGTTCAACATCCAGTATGTTCATTTAGCTACATTCATTAAATCATTGTCTTAGTACTAATTATATATAACATTAATATATACTGACCAACTTATGGTGGTCTTTTTATTACCTTTTAGAATGAATTATTTTACTGAGTCAATTGGTCTACTTGTAGAACTTGATTTACATGGGAAAATTTAATATACCGACAAGCAGGAATCTAGCGTAAATTCATTCCCTTTATTTTTAGCACAGCTCACTGAAAGTCATCTGAGCTATAGCGACCACTCTATGTCCGCCGTACGTCTGTCTGCCCGTCTGTCTGTCCGTCCGTCCGGGCATAAATCGAAAACACTGGGCCTAGAATATTCATGATCCATGGGTCACTTGTTTGTTGTTACATTACAATACTTTGTAAACTGAAGAAATAAAAGTATCCACGTCAAAATATAACATGAACATAATTCTGTTATTACTACAACATATATATGCCTCCGTTACTATTAAAAACTTCCATTATAATCAATTTCACCTGTTTGAAATACACATACACATACACACGCACACACACACACACATATATATATATATATTGGTAAACAACTGAAAGATCCCTTTCTGGATTAAAGTAAAAAAATCTAAAGTTTCAACAGGACGCATTAAAAAAATAACATGAAATATACAAGACACTATGAGCAAGTGATAATCCACTATGTAAATCTTGGCATCACACATAAGGTAGAACTCTCTGCTATCCAAAAACACTTATGTCCCTAAGTATAACAACTTCAGGTTGTCTTTTGCTTCTCCATTTGCTGCACGCTTCGGTTCTCTTATATAGTCTATACCTTAACAGATGTTTTCATCCCTGAAAAGGCAAAGTATGTACAATCTTATTGATTGGACCTAACCACATATTAAAAATAATTAATTTAAGGGAATGTACAAACAAAAGAAGACACAGCACGCAGGAGTATTACAGTACTAGCCTTACTGCTCTTTTACACGCTTTGTTACCTGCTAAACATGAATTACAGTCGCTTGAAACATTTTGTTAGGGGAAAGGGAAAGAAAGCGATAGGGGGTGTGACACGCCACTTCCGTATGAGCTTCAACGACAGTACTACGTAACATATATACTCGTTAAGTGCACATTTTCGCCCAGTCCTAGATAAAATCACAACTACAAATAAGTATTCAGGTGAATTTGCATGAAACCATAATCATTTTGACAGAGTCTTATTTATGTGTAAAAAAATTAGGCTTACAATTGGGATACTATAACTATATCATTGAATTAAATCATGTTTCTCAGTATACAGATATAAAGGATATCTTTCTATTTGTTTCTATGAGAAAGGGGCCCGCCAGATCGTCCTAGGGGGATAATTGATGTGTATTTTCTTGTAACTTACAAATGTATCGGAAACTTACTCTTTACTTGACCTAAAGTTGTTTTTGCTTTCCTTATTCTCGAGTATTCTATGTTGTCAAATTATCAGCTTCCTAGGTGATTACATGTATACGTGCATTCTATGGGGTGCTGGTTATAAAAGGACAAACAAAATGGTATATGTGATTTATTTATACATTTACATGCAAAATATGAACCTGCAGATATCTTGATTAGATTGTCAGTACTACTGATTTACATTTTCTTAAGAATGGTTATGATATTTTCAATCACAGTAAGAAATCTACAATCTTAAATGTAAGGTAGACATTTAGGACCATTTTCAGGAAATTGGCATTTTTAGCATTAATATAAAGTTTACATTTTATAACACCCTAAGAAGTAGTCATCACTAAATTTAAGAATAGTTCTTGATAAAAGAATTACATTTACACCATGCAAAGAAATTAAATGTAAAGATGTGAAATATTCTAGCATCAACAGTTTTGTTGGAACTAAATGTCAGTTTAAAAAAAAAAGCCTTACATAGGGCTCGGATGATACAGTGTAACTGCACTGTAAGTTAAATTTATGCACGTTATTGTCATTGTTCAAAAAGTGTCCACTTATACTATATTCACAGCGTAGAATCACTAATTTCCCAACATAATGATTTGCACGTATACATGTCACAGTGTATTAGGCAAGGTCAGGGCTCCATCAGTGTAACTGTGAATTATAATGCACAGAAGTTATGATAGGAATTTCAATAACCTAATGTTTGAAACTAAATCACCTTTTATGAATAGGAATACTTTGGACATTTAGGACCATTTTCAGGAAATTGGCATTTTTAGCATTAATATAAAGTTTACATGTTATAACATTCTAAGAAGTAGTCATCACTAAATTTCAGAATAGTTCTTGATAAAAGAATTACATTTACACCATGCAAAGAAATTAAATGTAAAGATGTGATATATTCTAGCATCAACAGTTTTGTTGGAACTAAATGTCCGATTTAAAAAAAGCCTTACATAGGGCTCGGATGATTCAGTGTAACTGCACTGTAAGCTAAATTAATGCAGGTTATTTTCATTGTTCAAAAAGTGTTCACTTGTACTTTATTCACAGCGTAGAATCACTAATTTCCCAACATAATGATTTGCACGTATACATGTCACAGTGTATTAGGTAAGGTCAGGGCTCCATCAATGTAACTATGAATTATAATGCACAGAAGTTATGATAGGAATTTCAATTACCTAATGTTTGAAACTAAATCACCTTTTATGAATAGGAATACTTTGGACTGTGTTGAAAACACTTGTTTACTTTAGAATTTAAAGTTCGGTTAACTACCTTAATGTTTTACACTTTATAGCAAGTGTGTTTAAGTGATTTGATAAAGGGCTGTTTTTTTGCTGTTGTTATAAAAATAATGAACTGTAAATTATGAGAATACCGAGGCTGTCAATTAAAAATGAATGTTTTATTCTCTTTACCAAATTTACGTGGAAGTTTATTCCTGTATTTCTAATCATTACCATTTTAGTAGTGTGAATTGTTAAATACAGAGTCAATCAATGTCTGGGGATAGGCCCTGTATTGTTAACCTGACATTGAACTTCACTTTAATATTTGGATATTCCGATGCAACAGGAACTTAATAGGAAAAGATTTACCTAAAACATCTTTGTGTTCCAGACTATTCCAGGATATTCCATATTTAACTGGTAAACTTCAGGATATCCCAATGTAAACCAATGTACATGGAGAATAACCAAAATAACTAGCTGAGATTTTAATTTTTTATGTAATCCCTAAGATCACTGTAAGTAAACCAGTTTAGATTGTATTCGAGTCTCAATTAGTTTTATATTTGAATTCCCATGTAAATCATTTGTGTTCCAAAATAAACTAGATTCCCCTGTACATTGTGACAAATAACTGGTACACTTCAGGATATCCAAATGTAAACCAGCGTACATGGAGATTTACCTAAATAACTAGCTGAGATTTTAATTTTTTATGTAATTCCTAAGAACACTGGAAGTCAACCAGTTTAGATTGGATTCCAGTCTCAATTAGTTTTATATTTGAATTCCCATGTAAATTATTTGTGTGTCCATAATGAACTGGATTCCCATGTACACTGTGACAAATATCCGTTTTGTATCAATGTTCTGCATCTCCAAACTAGACACGCATAAAACGAAAAAGAAAACAGATTACATTTTATACACCAGAAAATCAATCGAAAGGGGCGGTGATTATAAAACCTGTAATTAATGAATGCTGTCGCCGGCGGCATGGAATGTCAATT
The DNA here is from genome assembly GCA_026874595.1 of Sipunculus nudus. Taxonomy (NCBI): domain Eukaryota; kingdom Metazoa; phylum Annelida; class Sipuncula; order Golfingiida; family Sipunculidae; genus Sipunculus; species Sipunculus nudus. The sequence continues at coordinate 14,055,539 of CM049320.1, read as the reverse complement.
ACATAACATTTTCCCCTGGAAATGATAAATTAGTTTTCCCTGATTTTTTCTAACCGAGGGAAATCCTGAAGAACCATTTTAGCTTTAAAAATATATACAAAGAACAAAAAAATTAAATTAGTCTGTTGACATATTTATTTGGAGTGGTGGGGCCTGTTTACCGTACAGTTGTGAAGAAGAGACAGAATGGTCTTGTATTGACTCTGTGTATTGTTGTATATGACGATAAGTAAAAAAAAATGATGAAATTGAAAATACCATTTCAGCAATTATCCAAGATAGGTGGCTGTTACATTTGTAGTTGAAGCTGGCCTTTTACTTGCACTTGTAGCTATTGTTCTCCTTGATTTTATTAAAAACATGATCTTGAATGTGGCCAGATGGCTGATTTGGATTTCCTGAAAATTTTTATACACGTTTATTCAATTATATAACCTATATAGAATTACATCGACAAGAGACTATACGTGTGTCAGCCGAAATACAGATAGACACCGAAACAGATCTATGGTTTATTTTAGACATAGAATGTCTTCTGACGTGAAACGCCTTTACATTTCTGGCATCAGAGATACCAGAGTATCCCAAGATGCACAGACAAACACCACAAAATAAAACTGTAGGTGACGCCATAAGTCTTTGCATAAGAAAAAGCTATCAAAGATATTTTGAGGTACAAAGTTTTAGGCCGAAACGTTGACCCACCCTGAGGTAATTGCATGGGTATAGTATACAAAAACGTGAATGTGTAGGTGGTGCCACGACATACTTTCATAATGATATGTCACACCACTCCTGAGATATATATACGAAAATGAAAATGAAATTGTAGGTCGCGCTATCACTGTAGTGTACGACAATGCTCGACGAGATGGATGGAGTTGCAAAATGTTGGTTTGATATGTCAAACCACTCAAGACACACGTGTGATTAAAACCATACATGCAAGAATGGATATCACGCAAAAACGGTTCCAGGTAGCACCACAACCTGTGTACATGAGAAAGGCATACGAGATATATGGACATTCAAACGTTCATACCGATAGGTCAAACCACTCCTGAGATAACTACATATTCCGGGGCCAATTCCCATACAGGCCTTAAATTTCGAATTTGCTGCACACCCCCCCCCCCCCCCCCGTCATTATTAGGTTTCATGTAATTTTTTGTTAAAAGTGATTCATGGAGATCATATTTCAAAACATTACCCCTCTGGTAAAGTGACAAAAAGGCTTGAAATCGGCAATTTATAAACTAACCGCTAAACATAATTTTTTTTAAATATATGGGTTAATGTCAAGGGTTCACTTAACGAAATTATAATTTGGAGAAATATTTACTGCTTAATTCAATCAGATATAACATTTATAAATCTTCAAAATTTATGTAAAATTTTTGAATATAAAAAGGCGTGTACTTTTAAAACCTAATAGTTATTTGGGATATAAAGAGGCAGCATTGGAATTTATTCCAATCATTAATAGGATGAGAAAAATGGAATAAAATGATTTTGTTTTGTTATCCAGCGTATTTCAAGCCTGAAAGTTTATAATTTTAAACTGTTTTAAGTAATAAAATAAATGATTATTTGTTTATAATAAGGGTATACATAATCTTCTGCTGGCAATACAAACCTTGATGTATACATTCCATATGAACGGCATGGGGCAATTTACTTGTGTTTTTCTTAAATTTGACTGAAATGAAGTAACAAATAAATTTGTACTTTTATTTGAATTTTTAAAATAAATATCTATATAAACATAAATATGAATATCAAAAGGCATATATTTTTAAAAAAAGATACTATTGCTTTTGATTTAAACAGGCATGATTAGTCCTTATCATTAATTTGATCGAATAATTTAGTCAATTCAGTCCCATGTCTTGTTTTAAATTTAAAATTTACTATTTTAAGATAATTTATATATATTTTTAATGTAATTATTTTGAGTATTAACTGGCTTTTTTTACCTTAAGCACATCAGATATATGGTGGGTCTATTCCACTGATGCGGCATTGTCAGTTCATTTTTTTCTAAATTTCTAAATTTGATTAAAATCTAGTTTAGTTTAAATATTTTACCTAAACCTTTAATTTTTTAATTTGATTTGAATTATAAAAAATGATTATTAGTATTAAAATTTAAAGTTGTCATGACATTTTGCGTAAGATCTTGTAAGTGAGGTTGGTCTTAAATATATATTGCTTGACAATCACATTTCCCGTTTATAGACATATAGCATTACGTATTCACACAAACGGCACGGACAAGTTTTACTTTCATATTGAGAAAAACCACTCATAGGCGACTGCGTCTTTTGGGGGTTCCTCGGTATTATGACCCAGCTTGGGGATGATTACGTACCAAGGACCCGCAGGTGCGGTAGACACCGGGCCTGGGTCAGACCAGGATACAAAAATAATCTGATAGAAAGCGAGTGCTACCGCCCTGTTACGCAGTCTTAAGCCGAAATGGAACTCTGCAGATATAAATACATTAGATAAGAGAACATTAAAAAAATGGAGGTGGTTACCTCCCCCAAAAACCTGTTATTATTATAAAATAATAAAATAGATTAATGGTATACAACTGTTCCTTTTTATGTTAATTTACATATTGACCAAATTTCATCTTTTTCATGAAGCAGTAAAATTCCGGTAAAATTATAAATAAGATTAAAAAAGATAAATTGAATGAAAGGCAAGAAGTGGATGATTCTTTTATATAAAGTGGTTTTATTTCTTTTAGCTCCGATGACTTTGACTCGGACTTAGTTTCGTGGCTGGTCCTTTTATGATATTCTTCCAGCCGTTTGAAAGTGCAAATAGAGGGATTTCTTTACAAATCTTCTTGGACATTCTTACATACTTTGCAAGGAAACAGACATTCGAGTCACGAGATTCATGCAAATATATGACCAAATCAATCCTTCAGAATTTCATTAAAGTATACAAAATTCAGTGATTCGTATGAATAAGTGTATACAGGAGATCAGTTTCAAAGCGATAGCTTCACTTATTATCTCACAATTTGGTGTGTCGCAGGTTTACAGGTATCCTGGACAGATACCCAAGATGATTGGGTTTTGTTGTTTTACAATAAAAAGGGGGTTTGATAAAGAGTCTTTTTTTTTGGCAAACCAAACAAATATTAACAAACCACATTAGCCAAAAAAAGGTTTATCTGTCTTGTGTAACCTTAAACAACTCATAGCAGAGTCAAACGTGGAAGAAATCAAGGATACTGTGCTGGAATTGTTAACAAATGACTCCTACAGGATAAATATAAAACGGGGTTCGGAGATCTTCAGGAGTCTGCCAAAACCCGAAGACACGTTGGTGTTCTGGATTGATCATATTCTGCAATTTGGAAGTGATCACATCAGGTCCCTCATATAAACATGCCTCTTAACAAGTTCTTTATGTTTGATGTTTTCTTATTCTTAGGTACCGTTGCGCTTTGTATCATTATTCTAGTAATCGTAAGCATAAGATATTTTTTTCAGCTATTTCGGCAAAAGGAATGCTAAAGAGAAGCAACACTAGGAGATAGGAGAAAGTTGGTTATTTACCAAAAAGAGCAAGATACATATGCGCTTTAACATCATGACCACTCAGTGTCCATCTGCCCATGATTTTTGTTTAATATTTGATATCTTATTCAGCTGATTGCCAGATATACACATGACATTGTGTGTTCTGTCAGTCATCGCTGCTAAATAAACAGAAGCCGTGTTCAGAAGAATTACTGTGTCCGCTGGATATAAAAACATTCGGTTATTTGTATCAGCACTCGTAAACACAATCACACAAAAATCAGATGAGGGTGTTTAACTGAGCAATCTATATTGACCCTATCTGTGACAACTATGTTTTATCAGAAAATTGCATCGGGGCATGGGCTGATTTTCCCTGTTGAAGCCTATTTTATCAGGAAAAACGAAAGTGATTGTTCCCACAGAACCGCCTTAACTAGTAGGAAACATGCAGACGATTGAAACGTAACACATTGAAATTAATCAAATTTATTCATCAGAAAATTACAAATAAATTTGCATTTAATAGTAATTGTGTTTGGCATGCTACGCTACATTACTTTACACAACACATTGAATATATGTTTCCCCAAGTCTGCAATATATAAAAGATATGACTCTCCTAATATAAATTAGCATATGAATGATCTTTTCTTGACTCTTTTCCGTATGTAGGTTCACGGCTTTCTCACTGCTGTTTACCATAAACCTGAACGTCCAATATAAAGGGAAAGTATAATATTCGCAATGGTTGTCAGTTTTTGTATCACAGCGTCTCTTTATTAACCGATATACCAAACCCCCGCAAATAATCCCAGTATGGGCAGAATGGAATTAAAAATTTATATTTCATGTGTGCAGTGCTTCTGTAGAGTATATACCCCCACCCCCTCTGAATTAAATTGTGAAACGTTGTATACTATGGGCTGATTTATGTTTAAAAGCTAAAAGATATTTTTTGTCACAGCCTCCCCAGACTTGTCCGTTTTTTAGCCCTCAGCCCTTAGGCTGATGGGCTATTGTCGTCACCCAAGCTGTCCGTCCGTCCGTCCGTCCGGCGTCCGTTAACTTTTACCTTGTGAGCGGGATATCTTGAAAAGGATTCACCGTCAGAATTTTATTTCCTCGGTAAAGATGTATATCGACAAAATCTCGGTCAAGTTCGAAGATGGGTGACCTTGACCTATTTTTCTACATTTTAGAGCTGATTATAGAAAAACACTTAGATGCTTATTACTCAGTAACCATTTGATGGATTTTCACAAAACTTACTATGATTATTGGGACCGATAATTTGTACCTGCTACACAAGTTTGGTGGCGCCACCTACAATTTGTGAGCGGGATATCTCTAAAAGGTTTCACCGTAGGAATTTTTTTTTTCGGTGAAGATGTATACTGACAAAATCTCGGTCAAGTTCGAAGATGGGTGACCTTGACCTGCTTTTAAAGGTCACAGAGCTTATAATATAATAAAACTTAGAAGCTTATTTTCAGGAAGCATTTGATGGATTGTTATGAGTCATGGTACATACCTCTCCATTTTAAATTTATAACTGAGACATGTACAGATATACAACCATGTAAGAACAGATATTTAGTACTTGTCACTGTTACCACTTCTAAACACTGTTCTTTTGGCTGAGGGCTTTTGTCAGCTTCTGCTGATATTCTAGTTGCTTTTTATCAGCTTGCTTCCTTGTAAGACGTTTGGTTCATTTTGTGATTTGCATGTGCTTGCAGGAGGATTCTTACTGTGACTATTGAACCACGTAATTCATACAACACAAAGTGTTGGAGTCTACGGCGGCTCGTTTAGGACAACACAGCAAATTATTTACTATCTCGTTCCCACGCGGTAGTATCGCGTTCCCTCGCATGGGAACGAGATACTTTCGGGTGGGAACGAGATAAAATAAATTCTGTGTGTACTATACGAGTTTCTAAAGTTTCCAGTAAAACCATTCTAGGAAACAATATCAGCACCTAGCATATGGATGATTTACACTTTATTATGGTTCTGCATGTCAGTAAACATAGTCCACATGTTTCTGTTCACAATAATAAGACTACGTGACCGGAGGTCCGAATTTGCGCCTGGGCGACAAATCCCGAACAAGGTCTGGTCCAAAGCAGCCTTTACTTGGACCTTTATGTCCTCTTAAATATCCCTGCTGAATGGAATTTACGGTTCATGGATAGAATGTAAATTCACTGTAGATCTCGTCGCAACAGATCTGATTGATAAGCCCAGGGCCCTTAATTGAAATGAAACGCGTAGCACAGAATGAGCCCGTGTATCGGGTCCCTGAGCCATTACGTGTTGTTTCATGTTGTTTTACGTGTTCAGAACACGAATTACATTTTGAGGGCAAGTCAGTCAAAGCTATTTCTGATTGTAAGGTGCTGTGGCCCGGGCGATGCACGGAGATCAACGAGCTGTGTTTATGTTGACGCCTGTGTTCGCGCCCGGTTCACATTTTTCAACACTCGTTACAATGTGTAACCAACGGTTTCATGCAATATTTTGTATGGACGAATTTATTTCTAAGAGAAGAAGCTATTTTCCGTGTTAATTCAAAATGTTTTATAGGTAATGAGGCCCCTTTAATATAAGGCATTATACTTTGCATGAGAGTAAAATGTAGAATAAAACATTAATGAAATGAATAACACAGTGTAATGTTAAACAAGGAAAACAAATTACTGTGATCCAAATACAAGCAAGTAGCTATACGTAATACTATTGACAAGCCAACTAGGTATCTATTATGTAAATACGGACATATATAACTAAGATGTAATCTTTAGATAAATCTAGACGTGGTTATTCTATTTTAAACAGTTGAGTGAGTCTGTGATATTGAACAATTCTAACATGTATGTTCAAGGTGTTTAGTCTGCTCGAGAAATTACTGTTCATTTAACTTTATCTATCTATTTTTAAATAATGGACATATGATTTAATCATGAAATTCGTCACCTTGTTCTTTTACATGAAGGATACACATTTGAATAAACCATAGAGTTATAATTATTGCTTGAGTCATCCACCACGACATAAAGGGAATAATCCTGTAACTGGTGAATAGTCTGTTTCCTTCAGTTCCATAAGGGCAGTTATGAATTAGTAGAAATGCTACAATTAGATGATACGCACTTTGCGCTTTGACCTGACCTTTTTAAACACATGCATAATTTATCACCGCCCGAAAACTTGTTTGGTTTTCTAAACCGGCTGCTCACAGGTGTAGTGTAGCACATAGACTACTGATCAAATGCGAGAACAGACCGAATCTATTTTTTGAGGAACGCAACTTTACGTGTAGGATAGAAAATTCGAGCCTACAGGTAGAGTATTCATGTGACCAGAATTTTTATTACCAAACATTCCCATGTGACATATTGACACAAAGAGGAGTGTAGCTATTGTACACTCTTAAAACATATTGGTTGTAAAAATCAAAATTGGTTAAAATTAACCAATTTGGTTGGTAGATACGTGTCCAAATATTCTTTTGGTCAAAACAACCAGAAATAATCAAATATATTTTGCTAATATTTTAACCATTCTAGGACCACTACATACATATTGTAATGGTGCATGACATTCGTTCAGGTAACTCTGGTAATATTTGTCATAAATGTAGCTATATGATAATGCTGTGGACCGCGGTACTTGAACCAGCCATCACAGCACAGCAGTTATTAAATAAACATTATAGTAACTAAGATGCTTTTTAAGTTCAACAGGCAACAATAATTGTTTAATCCAATACTTAATTCTAAGGAGTTTCATACTAGTGAGACCGGTGAGCGGCTTGATCTTATTAACTCTGGTTCCCCGAGCTGGTGACCAGTCGATTGACCATGAAAAAAACTGACCAGTTAATGACTACTCCGGATTTAAGTACCCCACCCTATTCAGGAAATGATTGGCTACCTAAGGCTGACCAACGCTACCTTTGCTTGCCTGTATGTATATTGAAACTCTGAAAATCTGTTTTCGATTAAACATTATATTCATATATTTCTATAATTATAAAAGGAAATGTTATTTAACTAACAATAAATAGAGATCATGAATAGAGGATATATCTGCCAGGAATCAGCGCTAAACATATAAATATTTAAAGTTACATGTTTAAATATGGTTAAATCTTACTGTCATTCGTATGTTTCTAGAGCTGTCTCACAATAATTTCTATTTTAATTCAACATATCACCATATTTACAAAAGATATGTCTACTAACTATGTATGCAGACAGTCAAATAGTGCCGGGGTAGAATAATTAAAACTGGTGTATTATCTGCTGAATATTGTAATGTGATACCTAAAACAACAAACATAGTATGAAGGCCTCTATTCAAACACAAACATGAGGCGAACAGTCTGATTCATTCTATGACGGGCTGTTCAACACCAAGGCTTCATAGCATGATCATTTAGCAACATTCATAATATAATTATCTTAGTAACCTGTACTTATTATATATATAATTAATATAAACTGACCAACTTATAGTGGTCTTTTTTACCTTTTGGAATAAATTATTTCACAGAGTCAAATAACATCCCTAACTGAAAGTCATTGCGCTATAGCGATCACTCTATGTCCGTCGTCCGTCTGTCCTTCGTCTGTCCGTCTGTCGTTCCGGGCACAAATCGTTACCACTGGACTTAGAATCTTCTAACTTCACATTCAAGGAAATCCATGAAATATCTCCTTCGAAACAAGAAATAAGGTCTCTGTTACCCATATCCTTTGAGCTATGGGGCTCAGAAGTACCCCCAGAATAATTATAATTTTGATACAAAAGCTCAAATATCTTAAGAACTAGTGATTCTTTGCATGCATATTAATCATGGAGTGTTTATCATTTCCTGACTGGTGTCGCCACCTGCTCTTTTTCAAATTTTAAGCATTTTTTCTCAAATTTGAGACCTTCAAAGATGTGGTTGTCTGTTAATAAGGCATAAATCGCAAGCATTGCACCTAGAAACTTCCATCTTTACATCCAGGGAGGTCCATGAAAAATCTCTTTGGAAACCTGAAATTAGGTTTCTGTTACCCATATCCTGTGTGCTATGGGACTCGAAATTAACCCCAAGAATGATTAAAACTTGATTCAAAAGCTCAAGTATCTGAATAACTAATGCATATTGATCATCGAATTTTCATCAGGTTCCTGCAGACTGGTGGGTAAACTGGATTTTCCCAGTTTTTACGATTTTTTCTCTATTTTTCAGACCTTCAAAGCAGCAGTTTGCCGTTAACCAGACACAAATCGTAACCATTGCATCAAGAATATTGTTACTTTACACCCAGGGGGGTCCATGAAAAATCTCCTTGGAATCCTGAAATTAGGTCTCTGTTACCGATATCCTCCGAGCTATGGAGCTCAGATGAACCCCCCCCCCCCCCCGAATAATTAAAATTGGTTACAAAAAGCTCCAGTATCTGAACAACTAATGCATTGATTTCCATGATTCTTTGCATGCATATTCATCATTGAGTGTTTCATGAGTTCTTGCAGAATATTGGCGCCACCTGGATCTTTTTTCAAGTTTTACACATTTTTTTCTCTATTTTTGAGACCTTCAAAGATGTAGTGTATCTTTTAACAGGGCACAAATCGTAACCATTTCACCTAAAATCTTCTAACAAGACATCCAGAGAGGTCCATAAAAATCTCCTTAGAAACCTTTAATTAGGTCTCTGTTACTCATATCCTCCAAGCTAAGCTTTAGTTGAATGGAGATACCACCAACATAATTTGGCATTCAGATGATAAAGTCGTTTCGTGAAAAAGGTGAAAGTTTGTAAGGCCATGGGCCCAGACAAATTGAGTGGAAAGGTTCTAAAAGTGTGCAGTGAGGAATTGGTACCTATATTCACCCATTTGTTTCAAATTTTATTAAACACGGGATATGTTCCTACCATTCCTACCAAAAACAATTCCGCTAAGGTTTTAAACGACTTCAGACCAAGCGCACTCATTGCAATTGTCATGAAATCATTTGAAAGATAATGAAAGCGATGTTATGTAAAAAAATTAAACAGCACCAAGACCCTTTACAATTTGCCTACACCACCAAGCGGATTGTTGAAGATCCGACCATTCTGATCACACGCGATATTTTAAAATTCCTTGATTCGCTAAGTAGCAATGGAAATAACAAGTTTGCAAAAATCCTTTAGATTTCTCTAGCGCTTTCAATACGATTCAACCACACTAGCTCCTAAAGAAACTTCTTAACATGAATGTCAGCCCTTCTATCAAAAGATGGACATAAAGCTTTTTAACATCCAGGTACCATTTTGTCAGATTAAAGAATGTCAAATCTGAGAAAAATCACACAAATATTGGTGCTTCACAGGGGTACGTTCTCTCATCCATATTATTCACTTTATATACCAGTGACTGCAGGGTAATCTCTAAGAGTTGTAATTGATCAAATACGCCGATGACATGGCACTGAATAACCTTTGTAATAATTCACACTTAGATTATAGGCTAGAGGTACAAAGATTTGTGGAGCGGTGTGGCAATAACTGTGGAAAATGTGACAGAATACAAATATCTGGGTACAATAATAGATGAAAAATTGTATTTTTGAAGCTAATGTGCTAAACATTTATAAAAAGACAAACATGAGATTTTCTTCCTGAGAAACTGTACCGGATGAATGTTGATACGAAAACAATGTATTTTTTTTTAATGTCGGTGATTCAGTCAGTGCTAATTACATACTGTATTATAAGCTGGTTCGGAAATTGCAATACAGCATCCTAAAACATACTGGGAAGAATTGTTCGTGCAGGGACAAAGTTGGGTCTTAAGAATGTAAAGCTGCTGAATGAACTCTATTGCTGTTGTGTCACATGAAAGGCACAGTTTATCAGGGCTGATTCTACGCATAAACTGTCTTGTTTATATGATACCCTGAGGTCGGGAAGAAGACTAAGGGCTGAACATTGCCGCACAGCAAGATACAGGAAAATTTTCATACCCATTAGTGTTAGATTGTTAAATGGTACAGAAAGCACTGTGATGAAAGCGCTATAGGAATTGTATGTATTTGAATCAGTATAGATCAGTTCACTCTTGTGTGTGTATAATACCTGTGAAGTGCTATAATCCATGTGATATACTTTATGTATTGCCAGTAATATGCTATAATTGTCTGTGATGTGCTATAATATCTGTACTTGATTCATGTTCAATACCTTTTGGTGACTGTGATTGCTTGCAAACTGAATTCCAAACTTTGCATGTTGAAAAAAAGGCTTATTTTTTTTTCTTATCGCTCATCTTATGTTTTCTTAGTCAGCTGAGTGTCATTGCCCATGGGTAACTTGTTTGTTGTTACATTACAATATTTTGTACACTGAAGAATGGAAAATATCCATGTCTAAACAAAACATTAACATTATTCTGTTATTACTACAACACATTTATGCCTCCGTTACGATTAAAAACTTCCAGTATAAACACTTTCACCTGTTTGACACATACATACACACACATATATATGTATATATAAATATACATATATATTGGTAATCAACATAAAGACCCCTTTCTTGATTAAAGTCAAAATATCTGAAGTTTCAACATGACGCACTCAAAAAGGAATAACATGAAATATCTGGGTCAACAATTTAAGCAAGTGATATTTCACTATGTAAATGTTGGCATCACACATAAGGTAGAACTCTCTGCTAACCAAAAACACATATGTCCCTAAGTATAACAACTTCAGGTTGTCTTTTGATTCTCCACTTCTCTTATATAGTCTATACCTTAACAAATGTTTTCATCCCTGGAAATGCAAAGTATGTACAATCTTAATGATTAGACCTAACCACTTTTTAAAATTCAATAATTTAAGGGGATATACATACATAAGAAGTCGCAGAACGCAGGAGTGTTACAGTACAAGCCTTACTGATTTTTTACTCTCTTTTATCTGTTACCTGCTAAACATGAATTGCATTCGCACCCTTTATTTTATGGGATGTTGATTATAATAAGAAAAAAATGGTGTATGAGATTCAGTTATACATTTACATGCAAAATATGAACCTGCATATACCTTGATTAGTTCGTGAGTACTACTGATCTACATCTTCTGAAGAATGATAATGATATTTGCAATAACAGTAAGAACTCCACAATATTAAATATAAGGTTGACATTTATAGAAATAAAATCTTGTTAACATTTTACAACATCATAAGAAGTAGTCTGATTTGCACGTGTACATATCACAGTGTATTAGGCAAGGTCAGGGTTCCACCAATGTAACTGGGAGTTCTAAGGCACAAGAGTTATGATCGGAATTTCAATTACCTAAAGTTTGAAACTAAATAACCTTACGTGAAAAGAATACTTTGGACTATTTAGAAAACAATGGTTTAGAATATATAGACCGGTCAACAGCCTAAATGTTTTACATTTTATAGCAAGTGTGTTTAAGTGCATTGATAAAGGGCTTTGTTTTACTGTTGTAATTAAAATAATGAACATGTAAATTATGAGAATTCTGAGGCAGTCACTTAAAAATTATGTTTTTTATGTATTCCAGGATATTTCATAGTTTACTGGTGCGCTTCAGGATATCCCAATGTTAACCAGTGTACATTGAGATATACCAAAATAACTTGTTGAGATTTTTATTTTTATGTAATTCCTAAGTACACAGGAAGTCAACCAGTTTAGATTGGATCCCAGTCTCAACTATTGTACATTAGAATTCCCATGTAAGTTGTAAAATGAAACGGCTTCCCATGAACAATGTGACAAATATCTGTTTTGTATCAATGTTCTGTATGTCCAACCTGGATTTGAATAAAACCCAAAAGAAAACAAGATTGCATCTTTATACACCAGAAAAATAATTGAAAGGGACAGTGATTATTAAACATGGAATTAATAAATGCTGTCTCTTAAGGCAAGGAATTCCATTTTTTTTTTTATATTTTCCTCTCTAATTAATATATTAATTTCCTCTTATCTTTTTCTAACCGAGGGAAAGCCTGAAGAATCATTTTATTTTCAAAATAAATGCAAAGTACAACAATTTAAATTATTCTGTTGACATATTTTTTTTGAGTGGTGGGGCCTGTATACCGTACAAATATGAACAAAAGATAAAATGGTCTTGTATTGACTCTGTGTATTGTTGCATATGACGATGAAAAAAAAAGATGAAATTGAAAATACCATTTCAGCTATTTTCCAAGATAGGTGGCTGTTATATCTGTGGAGTGGAAGTTGGTCTTTCACTTGCACTTGTAGGTATTGTTCACCTTGACAATGGGGGCTGCATATATCTACATGATCTTGGATGTGGCCAGATGGCTGATATGGGTTTTCTGAAAATTATTATACATGTCTATTCAATAATAACCTGTTAAAGAATTACATCGACAAGCGACCGAATCACAGATAAACACTGAAACACAGATCCATCGTTTATTTGAGGCACAGAATGTCTCCTGACGTGGAACCCCTCAAGAGATGCCTGGGTATCCCGACATACTTCGTTCCTATGGATGCAATGAGGAATATCTTCTGAAAGTATCATTTTATTATACCAGAATAGATTTAGACTCCAGTTATCACAAATTTGAAAAGCTTATTATAAAACATCAAGCTGATAAAATGTTCAGAACTGAGAAATATGTACAGTTTAATTTCCTTTATGTTGGGGGTTTATTTTATCTTAATATAAGAAAATATACTATCAGCACTCTGTGTTAGATAATATATTGATGGTTCAACATACAGAAGGTTTCCCAGAGTGGCACAAAATCATAAAACGCATATATTTTCAACTAAACTTAACAAATGCAATATACAAAATCATTAAATGGTCAACACAACATACTCATAAAATGTTATAGTAAATACCCTATAACCTTTTCTGCAAACTTCCAGGTCTTAGGCTGTTTTTCGTGGTCTTTCAACCTCAAACATAACTATTCTTCATATGAATAACGCTTGCTTTCAGTGAGGAATTTCAGCCTGTCGGACCTTTCACTTGAACGAGGCTCCAACCCACGTGCGTGGTCGGTAAAAGAGAAAAACACATGTTTCTTGCTTTATGAAATGGAGAGTTCAACCCAGGAGGAATAATGACAAAACCCAATTCAACGTCCCAATTTCACTAATAGGCGTGGGGTGGGATGGGGTTGGGCGGAATGGTGTTTGGGTTTTCGGTCTCAAAATATGTCTGATACGATGAAAAAAAAAAGTTGCGGCGGTTGAAAATGAATATGGATCCTCTGCATGTAGTCCCGTTGGGTCCGCTTCTGCTACTTACGAGTTATGCATATTTCTGTTTCTTTCTTCCTTGCAACGTACATCTAATAAATCTTTCATGTGTTAGTCACACCAACCTAATCTTTATACGTCCAACGATAGAATCCTGTCAAATATTATTGAAAACCTGAATGCCCCCGCGTCTCATTCCGGTTCGCAATGTAAACACCATCACTGACCAGGTCTTCAAGGTAAACATACCGGGGTATAAATTCTTGCCACGTGGACAGCCCCACAAAATAAATGTTAAAAATGTTGGAGCGACTGCAGGATCATTCACACACTGTCTCCACCAGGTTATGCGTTTATACGGACGGACGGTATGTTTTGGATTCATGTAAGTTGCAAAATTAAGATACAAGCAGCTGTATATGGAAACGTTTTCTGTTCACAGAAGTGTTGTGCCTCAGAGAGGTGCGTGAGTTATTCTGCAGTCGCGCCAAAATGTTTATACATATCTTATGGAGACAGTTTCCCACTGAAAACCTATATTTTCTTTAACTTTTAGAATAAAAAATTAACCAACATTTCACATCTCAGTTAATAAATCTCCCCAACCCCGGTAATAAGCCCGGTATACCGGGTCTATCACCTAGTTGAGGCTATATTCTACATTGAGAATATTGTAATTGGACAAATCACAAATGAAGTTTTAAACTGATGAGTTTCAACTAATCATAAATTGTGTGTCCATAGAAAATTTTGTTAATACGTTATATGTGTATCCTGCATTGTAATATTTTTTTCTAGATACAATTTATTCCTTGCTGTGCACTTAATATATAAATATACTTGTTTGATGTCAGAGCGTTTCGATTTACATTAGCAAAAAGTTTACTTTTCTTTTAGTGGTAGGAAAAAAATTCTTTGTGAATTAATTCATGGATATAATTGCGTTGTTGCCAACTAATAGCTTAATTGAAAAGGTAACTTAATTTGTTTCCATCGATCGGCCCAGGCGGCAAAAAGGCTAGTTCGCCCCGCTGTGTGCATCAAAAGCATGTTTCATATATGGGCTTCGGACGACGAATATCCCTATTAAGAGTTTTTCTAAATTATTGTCTGAAATGTTAGTGCTAGGATTTGAAAGTCAAGGGTAATGTTTTAAAAGTAGGGCTGGAATTTTGTATTTTCTGTATCTTTATTTTAAAATACAGTGGTAAATATATTGAAATAACGGCTATATTTGAGAAAGGAAAAGGATAACCCCTTAAGCTGCAGTCCTAAGGGGCACCCTGATTATAATGGTAAGTTAACTTGCGGAGTTTCTTTTTTGCGAATTCGTTGATGACTGATATAGGAGTGCCCAAGCTGTCGGAGTAAATAGTTCGAGAATCATGCTTCTATTTTGATAATATCTAGCTATATTACCCATGTTTTTTATGATCATGCACTCATTATTATAAAAACATTGGCTTAATGGCAAAATAGTTCACCGACCTCACTGTATGTCCCCGTGAAAGAGTTTGAGGACACCAGTCATAAAATTTGTATTTTCTCCAGTGGCCATTAGTTCATTTTTTTCTCTTCTCCTAACACTAAGTATTCCTTCAACATGTTATTAGTTTGAGAAATTCATTTGATTTGTGAACATATCAAGTTCAAGTGTTTATATTTTTTGCATAATCTATATCATAGCGACCATCATAAACTAACACATAAATGGTGATTATCAAGAGCATAAAAATAACATAAAATTTAAAAGAAAATGCATAAAACCATGAATTAGATTTTTCAAAAATGGGAGGGATGACTGCGACAGGTGTGTCAAAATATCTTAACAACTGAACAGAAAACCCATATTTTAAGTAAAGAAACGAACATCAAATGGTGTTGGTTTACACACTAAATGGTTGTGCATGTAAAAAGTATTAAAGTAAATCATGTATTATTAGGATGTTTGATATGGATATAACTGAAATATCATATTTATCAAATGATTATCTATTATTCAAGTTTAATCTAAAATGTCAGTATTAATCTGAAGCAGGGGAGCTAAGACGAATCAGAAGAGGTAAAGGAGGGATACGAAAATATTTACATTCTTTCCAACGATATTGCAAGCATGCAAGTCTTTAATTCGGATAAGTTTGAATCGTTTTCTTTTAGTGAAGAAACATGTTACTTTAGTACTAATCACGTTTCCCCTAAAAATCAATGTTTTAAACTACACATAGTATCACCCTTAGCCTGTGTTTATGTTTATATATATATATATATATATACAGTGAAACCTCATTGTTTCAAACTCGGTTAAGTCGAATTCCCGCATGTGTCGAAGTCGAACGTGGGGTCCCCGCAAAAAAATTGTTAAAATCTTACTAATTGAATTCTACGCAGCCCGTGAGACGACATGGTGAAAAATATTAATTAATTCGTGCGCACAAATTACTAATCCGTGGCCACGAATTACTAATTCGTGCGCACGAATTACTCGGTGTGAAAAAATAATTTCCAAAGGGAGAAAAATATTTATTAATTCGTGCGCACGAATTACTAGGTGTGAGAAATATATTTCCAATTTGGAAATATATTTATTTCAGTAGGATAACAAATCAGCCGATAAGGCTTATGCAACTGCTCTCCTGCATATAAATTAAAAGAAAGTGAAAAATTAACATGAAGGTATATATGTATATATATATATATGATCAGATTGGAAAAGTGCACATATATTCACACAGGATAAGATATATATATATATATACATAATATACGTTAATACAGATTGAGATTCCACATACACTGATACTTATTCATATATTATTACTGGTAGACGTAATACAATAAAAATAAACGTCTCAGTCCATATCAAATATATTATAACCATCAGTCTTTCCAATTGAAAATAGGTATTTATTTAATTAACTGGCACCTAGTCGTAACCGAGTATAGATAATTTCATGTTGACGATGATTGTCGCAATAATAACTGTATATTTTTCGAGAGGCAGGGTTTAAATTGTCACAAACATTTTCCTTAAAGGAATCGAATGAAGTAGACTGAATTATAGGAAACTGTTCCAAAGTTTGCTGGCTATAGAAAGAAAAGAAAAAAAATGGAAGGAAAGAAAAGCGAGTCTCTCCGTGTGAACCTTGGTATCTTTAGCAAATGCGATTTGCGCGGACTGTATTGGGCTGAGCATGAGACAGAGTTTGAGTTAATATATTAGCAGATAATCTGGAGCTAGTCCGTTAATCATTTCATAAAATGTGGCTCTCTTCTTATTTTTATACTTGACCATTATAGCTCTTTTACCATTGCTCCAGTGATGGAAGTCGAGAGCGCTCCCGTACATGTTAAACATGCTTTCCGTTGTATAGTAATCTCCAGCTGGTATAACTGTCTGACAGAACAATTGTTAAATATTAAAACACCACACTCCAGAACTAAACGTATTAATCATTTGTACATACGATCTAAAACTTTCATAGAGAAATGGAATTTATAATTTGTTTTCAAAATTTCCAAACGCTTATTGCCTTTCAAACATATCATGTTTATGTGTTCCTGTCAGAGAGCGAATCCCAAATATGACATGAGAAGTTCTGTGAAGTTCATTTCACCTAGTTTATGTGTAATATGCAATTCAGCATCATCCCAAATGGCGATTGAAAACTGTAACTGTAGTTACTTTGTGAAGCAAAATATCTGTGAAAAAATTTCAGCCTGATCGGCTTTGTCTAAATAATGTTCCCATTATACCCCAACGATGATAAGGTTGGTTGTTGTTTTTTTTTACGAGAGAAAGCCTTAGAAATTTTCCACCATGCAAGGCAACTGGGTCTGTGAGTTTTATATTTATATTCTTTAAGTATCGCTTAAAGCCCTTTCTTTTTTCAATATACAGAGTTCCGAATTTTCCAAGGTAGGAAGTCATGGAACTGTTGTAAGGCGGTGGGCTCCATTTTGACAACCGTGTGTGCCCGCGGAAACTGCCTGCCTGTGCCTAGACTGAGTCGATGTGTGCTTGCTTCTCATTGGCTACTAATTCGTGCGCACGAATTAATAACTCGTGCGCACGAATTAGTAGCCAAGAAGCATTGGGCCAGCAACACATCCGACTTCGAAACAAGCGGATTTCTACGGAGCCCGGGAGACACAATGGTAAAAAATATCTATTAATTCGTGCGCACGGATAAGTTATTCGTGCCCAGGAATTAATATTTTTTCCACCTTGAAAAAATATTGTTCACACCTAGTAATTCGTGCGCACGGATTAGTAATTCGTGGCCACGAATAAGTAATTCGTGCGCACGGATTAGTAATTCGTGCGCACGGATTAGTAATTCGTGCGCACGAATTAATAGATATTTTTTACCATTGTGTCTCCCAGGCTCCGTAGAATTCCGCTTGTTTCGAAGTCGGATGTGTCGAAACACCGGATGTGTCGAGGTGTTTTGTTGGTCCCCAGCTAATATTTCTTTCGCTTAGCTTGAAGTCATGATTGGATAACAGTTGTGCAGGGCCTGTCAATCATGATTTGGCCGTGATGACCAGTCATAATTAATTAATACCGACAAGGCTCTCACTCATCAAACACGATGGCTCTGTCGCTCGACTCGAGTTCATGCCGCTTTGATTAAGTGAAAACATCAAACCAAAAATTACGGAAAACATTTTATTCTATGTTTGGCGACATTTCACAAAACTTGTGCAAACGAGTGTGTGCGTGTGTATATTAATTTTACAGAAGCCGGAGAACGTAGGCTATAATATTCCTCAAATAATAAATTAAAGCATGTTCCTCAGTTATTACACCATCCTCAATTATTGCACCAATATTACACTCAATCACCCATCGCCCGTGGCGTAACAAAGTGTAGAGAAAAGAAGATCTGGGTGGGTGGGTTTAAACACAAAATTATTACAAGTAATATATACAAATGAGCCACCCGTTTGCCACAAATTTACCAATAAATAGATTATATATATATATATATATATATATATATATATATATATATATATATATATATATATCTGCTTTTAATTTGCGTAATTCTTAACGATATAACCAATTCCAGTTGCAAAAGCTGAACAAAATACGGTACCTGACCTTCTTCGATGTTTAGTGTTAGGAGGCAAACAGGTGACTGACGCAATTTTTAATCCTTTCCCCATCCGCGGTTTCTTTTCCGCGGGGACGTCAGGTGGGGATTAACAAACACCTATGACGCTGTTGTTAGGGACCTTTCAATGTTTAAAGGACATGACCAGCGAAATATACCCCATTTGTGTAGAGTGCATCTTACCCCTTTTAAAGTGACATACCGCTGGTGACCTGTGCTGACTGGGCTTGATTAATGAGCAATTAGGAAAATATGTGGCTACTCGCAACAGGGTCAGTGCTACAGAGCCGCTCGGGTTCTCAGGTGCAGGCACAGGCTGTGACGTCAGCTCAGGAACTGCAGGCTTACCACGGCAGTCACCCTGTGTACTAGTATATACATGGCCACTGGTTTTTGTAACGATGTCCTTTCTGAAAGTTTCGAATCCATCACGGATTCAACAGTCGATTTTGACTCTTCAAGCTACGACAACTTTAGTGATCATTCAGGTAAAGATACAAGGATACCGGGGAGCGAAAATGTCCAGCCGTACATGTTTGAGCCGACCCATGATGACAATTCGAGTGACGAGTCAATAATATACAACCACCGTAACGAATCGGGAACAAAAAATGGTTATTGTATAAGTCGTTTTTATTTTAAAATATATATGTAAAATAGGTGAACGTTATGTAAATTAATTGCACATATTATGTGATAAATGCATAGCAATTTTTAATACAAGACATGTCAGCTGTGAATGATAAAATCTCCACGTTAATATCGTCCCGCGTAAAAGAAAGGTGTGCAAGTCCTTTAAAATGATGCGAAAGACTAACAGACGGTATCCTTATCTTATTAATATAATGCTTGATAATTTACATTTGCAAAATATGCGATCATGGCTGACCGCAGTTTTCAGACGTTCTTCGATTTAGGTACGTATACTTCAAAGGAAGGACGGTCGTCCTTAAATCATAGTGCGAAACCCACAACCTTCGTGTTGCCAACTTGCGATTAATTTATCCGTATTTTCTCCATATTAAGTCAATGGTTATTGGTCAGTTTTTAGTTCAGAGCCTCTGCCAATGAATCGGGCAACCTGATTGGATGCCAGTTGACAAGAACGCATATTGCACATAGTGGCCGACACGAGACGATCTTTGACGAGGTTCTTTGCACACGTTTAAGTCGAGCTATTATAAGCGTATTATCAAACGGGCAACATCAACTTTATGTAAGAATGAAGAATTAATTACTATTTTAACGGAATTCGGATAGTTAATTAAGATTCTATCGTCGATTTTAAAGCAATCTACTGTTATTCATTGTTTGTAAGTTGTGTATATTCGCGTACTTAAATAGAAATGCGCAAGCATGCCGTAAAAAACGATTAAAAATATATTAAAATATAAATAAAGATATAGCTGTTAGAAATATTGTGGAAATTATTTATTTTGTGTATCTAATATACTTAATAATATTATAAGTATATAATGTTGATTTGCTACATGTAGGCCTATACCGGTGCATGGTGCATGCAGTGTTTATGTGCAAGACGCACGTGTGTGTTTGCAAAATGTCAGTTAAATGTTCTGTTTGTTTATTAAATTTAGTTATAAATGATTGTTGCATGGGCGTCATCCGGACATCGGAGGATGGCACCACGAAGTGGTGTGGCCGCCCCCGTTTCCACGCATATGGATCCACCCCGCTATCAGTGACTTCTGACGCGCTTTGAGAAATATAAACACTATTCTGGGACCATTCAGTACTGGTTTTGCAGTTCTGACGGCGCTATCGTTTCTTTCAAGCAAAACCACAAACTTCTGCGGTTTCCACCCATTGTTGAAAGCCTATAAAACGAACTCGCCTGCAGTACGAGGCGGGACTATTGATTTTGCTACGCCACGTTACCGTTTTCCCCGGCGTCCGTGACCGTGGGCTCTTGGTCCCCAAGCCCACGGAATGCCATGAACCACGCTATGAACTTTATTATGTAGGAAGAGGAGAGACTTTATGTTTTCTGGTGCCACATGGATTAATACAGGACTTCAGTTTTGTGTGTGCCCGAACTATGTGTTGATGATGGACTTCAGTTTCTCGTATACCGGATTCAGTTAAGTATTTCGTTGCAGTTCGTTATTTAGAGACTCAGTTTTCTTCAGAGACTTTGTTATAAATTACGTTATGTATTGACTATTATATTATTTGTGTACGAATGTAAATATTGTAATATAGGAATATAGAACTGTTTTTTGCACCCATATTTTGGTTACGTATTCATTTGAAGAGAACGTGTCTGAGCATATGTGTTACGGTTCGGCCTGAGTTGTTTGGTGTGAAAAGGGACCGTAACAATGATATATCATAAAAAAAACTTGTATATATAAAAAATAAAACTGTACATATGAATTAATGTACCTACGCAGGAAATTTGTAATTAAAATACATTTATTTTCTACATCTGTTAAAAATCGAATTACATGCCATCACAGTGTCGATGGTGGACATTCACAAGTTAAAACTAAGGTGTTTTTGACCAAGTCATATTGATATGTTCTCTTAAATGTCTAATTTTGTTGAGTAACCATGGCATCATTTTAAGCTTGTGTTTCAACGAAATTGTATGCACCAAAATTCAACAATGAAATAAATTGATGATCATCTAATTTACGCTCCCCACCTCTGTCATGCGCACACACATATATATATATTTATATACTTTTTATTTGTAATGGGTTATATTTATCCTGCA
Organism: Sipunculus nudus; assembly: GCA_026874595.1. NCBI lineage: Eukaryota > Metazoa > Annelida > Sipuncula > Golfingiida > Sipunculidae > Sipunculus > Sipunculus nudus. The sequence continues at coordinate 14,033,856 of CM049320.1, read as the reverse complement.
GGAACAGATGATAACAACTATGCATTTTCACAGCTATAGGGGATTCTTAATATTCCTCATGAATAATTAAACAGCTAGCGAAAGCGAGGCTAACTGGGAATAACAGGGAGCACGTGCTCACTCACCATGGTTATGTATAGCAACACAGACCTGTCAGTTGTTCCATTTATCCACTTCAAATTTGTGGATGCTTACCAACAAATTTTGTTAAAAGCATCTGGAAAGAAGTATAAATCCAAAGGAATCTGCTGCTATGAGCACAATGTGAACCCGACTTGTAAAGAAGGTACTTTCCAGTGACTCATATTAACATAATAAAGTTAAAGACCCTTGGGCTCACATCTACTTGGCTCTACGGTCTATGATAGCTATGAATCAAACCACAGGATGCCCGAGTTCAATTAAAATATCAAGATATACAAGTGTCGGGCACAGGTGCTGACTGATACACATTCCAGACGGCACAGAATGAGGTCTTCTGTGCATGGTTCCTCTGATTGTGTACATTAATACTAAGTTTCTTGTTTCATGTACAGTAGGCACCGAGAGACACACACACCAAAACACTTTCGGCAGTACGCTGCTTATACTGCCATTATGAAGTCATTAACATAATAAAGACTAATAAAGCATAAATGAAACATGTCTGCTTCTGTGATTGTTAAAAGTGTTCTGAAATGAAATTATTAAATGTTTTCTATTCACAAGCTTATTAAAAATATAGATGTAGGTATGCTGTATCTGGCACCAATAGAAAATACACTATATTTTTTAGTGGCATAACCAACACATAGCTGTCAAGTGAAAAAAATATAAAAATATGTAAGATATGAATTATGGAATAATATATTCATTTTAACTAATGCTCAACACTTCACCAGCTCCACACCTTTTAACTCAGGTTAGTTCCTTCAAAAATTCTTTATAAATCGAATATGAAAAGTAATGTGTCATATACTAAAACTTCATATTTGTTGTGAATAAAGAGTTAAAATATACTGACGGCGTGTCCTACAGCTGTGTGACATAAACTGCATTGACAAACAATGGAAACGGTGATACAAGAATTGCATGAGTTAAATATTCTTTAAATTGCAGTGGGTCTAGGCTGGTCATGTGGGGATATATCTATAATTGTTTCACAATCATGTAATTTAAGGGCCTCAAAGCTATCCACAGATGCCATCTTAGAGGGCCTCAAGTATAAATGAGATAAAAATGAGATATAAATGACATTAAGCCCCTTCAACCAATTGAGACATACAAATGTATCTATTTTCTATAAACCAGTAAGGGGATCAATGCTTGGCTGGTAAAAACAATATGCAGATCTTTGCTAAATGTCACCATCAAGTGAAATATGTTGGTAGTCTTCTGTCATTATTTATTTATGTTATTTATTTATTTTAATAAAGTACAATTAATTGCATGTGTATGGACACAGATTTTGTGAAACAGCACAGTATTTTAAAATATCTTGACACGTACATAATAAAGGTAAGGCAAAACCAAATGAGGGCATGGACTATATAAAAATGATAATGAGGGCATGGACTATATAAAAATGATATCTTAATATGTGCCTTTATAAATTGATTCAGATCATTAAAAATCATTGTTCTAAAATGGTTGTTCATTTACTTAATTCTATGAATAAATATAACAAACAGCAGACCAAACCAGGAACATATGAACACACAATCACAAAGAGTCCCTCGTCCAGATGTATGAATTAATTAGTAATTTCCACTATTTCTTTTTACCTGGATCACTTATGAAAACTAATGAAAAATCAAATCTGATGTCCAATAAGTAAATGAGTAGCATGAAGGAACAGAAAAGGCTGTGACACGACCTGCCATGCTGAGCTAAACTGTATCAGCACGTGTTACTGCTGTGACAAGTGAGCACGTGTCTTTGTTATTCCCCACAGGCCTCGCTTTGGCCTCTGGTATGTGTGGCATGCATAGAGTGTAAGAGTTTACTATGGTCCAGTAGCAAACCTTGGTGTGCAATTTTGCATGCCTCCTGGCTTCCGATGAACTCCAGTTAACACTTCAGATCTTTTAATTCATGGTCATTCATTATACATTAAATCCATTTGTGTTTTGTTTTCATATTTTTATGTTTCTGATAATAAAATAAAACATCATTGTGAAGAGGTTCAATTGATTTTTATTCAACATTTCAGGTGTTTATATATCACATGATTGAAAAATTAAACAAGATGTGTCATCATCTGGCTTTATTAGTTCTGGAATAAAATCTGCAAACAAAGAGACATATATGAATAATGATTTTTATGAATGTATTTTTATAATTTTAGGTCTTCTATGAATTAACATTGCAAAAAACAAATGTTGCCAATTTGAATCATGTTTTAATTCATTACACCGAAGTCTAGTAAATTACCGTATATTTTAAAATATACATAAAAATCGCTCTAAGTAAGAATTTCAAAAAGCCCTTTTCCAGTTTAATCTGCCGTGGAGCCTTTGTGCATCACATGATGTTCTCATTTTGCTGTAAAAGTTTAATTCTTAAGTCAAATTCTTCAGCGAAACTTGTATAAATACAATGAACTAATCCTTTTATTCATGCAGAATTGAACACAAAGACACGTTTTGTAAAAAAAAATCTATGTCAATTCTTGGTATAGTCATACTTGCATTATTTTATAGGCGCACTTCAAAATGAAATATATCCAGATATTTATTCGTTTAATTATGACACGAATGATTTCTATATGAAATCCATATGTTAATATGAGTGCCTGGGGATTTCCTTTCACTGTTATTGGAAGGAAGACATATTTTTGGTAAGTTATCTAGAGGCGTACTTCGATTTTAGCACGCGACTATATACAACTTGCACGCAATTGAGAAACAGTGGATTGCTTAAAATCGGCAAAAAACGCTGTACATCACCGGTAGGCCTACATATCAAAGTTATATATTTTTTATATTATTGGATTTATTAAATGCAAAAATAAAGTAATTTCTCAAAAATATACCAGGCAACCAGATCTTAATTTATATATTTATACATGATTTGTACAAGGGGGTTCAATTTTTATTGTATTTTTTAAGGCATGCTCGCAGGATGTTATATAGGTGTACTTGTGTGTTATAAGTACGTGACTAAATACAACTAACAAGCAATGGGAAACAGTGGATTGCTTTTAAACTGGCAATATAATTTTAATTAACTATCCGAATTTCGTTAAGATAGTAATCAATTCTTCATTTAACATAAAGTTGATGTTGCCTGTGTGACAATACGCTGACAATGGCTTGATTTTAACGTAGTGTGAAGGCTAAGCATAAAACGGAACGAGCTAATGGCCCCTCCCAGCTTGCTCGCCTCACGCGAACAAAGTTGACCCATTTCTTCAAACGTTCTGGCTGGCTCAAAGGAAACCTGTGTAAACTTACACCATCACGGTTTGTGTTACTGCAACCACCCGCTACACAACTATTTGGCATTATTTTAACCATTAACGATCGAACGCAATACAGGAAACGGTAAACCTATTGTCATGAATTCTCACATGTGGCTTTGTTATGACCGACTGCCGTTCCTGAGCTGACGTCATTCCGAATATTCATGAGGCACGAAACCGATCATTGTCGAACGCGGACAGGGTAAAACCAAGCATCCTAGAGCTCTTATTAGAGGTGGTTTTAATTACTTTAGACCGGTAGTAACGACTAAACACAGAGCCAAAAGTTACAAAAACAATTCATTTACGGGATAATATGATCAAATTGCAGTTTTATTTACGCTGGTCATGTCCTTTAAACCACGAAATATTGTGACGCCAAAACATTAATTACACCCGGACATCCTCAACCATGTACGTGTGATGCTCATCAACGTACCTCCGTACGATGTGCAACAAACCATTTTTGAGCACCAACATATGTGTTCCTCGCTAAATTATAAAATTTCAAATATTTTATTTTAAATATTCACAATGTTTGGACAACAGTTGTCTACGGTCCAACAATCATACCTACCGCCGCGATGTCTAGTTACATAATTAATACCGGCAAGGATCTTACTCATCAAGCGCGATGGCTTACATACAAAGTCCATTGTTTACTTGTTTTGCCAATTAGTCACTCATGATTATGCCTTTCTTCTCTCGCCGACAAAGCATTAATGAGAAACCAAACCAAACATAATCCAATTTTTACCATTGATGTGTCTGGAATAAAGAAGAAGATCTGATGTGATGAACTGAAAATGATCTGAGCCAATCATTTATTGATTTGTGTACTTTTATACACGTACATGTATGTGCTCTTATTTCTCTTTCTAGATTTACCAATCCTAATTTTTGTGGTACTAATGTGTTTTTTTATTAATAAAACAATGAATATAAAATTTGCGTTGTTCTTTCACGAAACACATTTGTGAGAACTATATAACATAAGCCTTATACATGTACAGTATTTATAGATTATAATTGAGGCTGGAGAAGGTTGAATATAATGAACATCGGTTGTCTCGAACTCCGGTTGTGTCGAAGTAAATTCACCAGTCCCTTCGACTTCGACACAACGAGGTTTCACTGTATGTTTATATGTAACTGAAGACCAGGATGATGAGGACGAGTGTGACCTGCCCGCTGGACAGGTTCTTCAGCGCCGTTTACCTAATTTGCTTTTTGCCTCTGTGCGAGCCACGTAATGAATATCTATATATGTACATCGTATTAATTTTCTTGATTGATACGTGTTGATAAATTCAGGTGGAATTTGTTGTTGAATAAAGTACATTTTGCACAACGTGGATGACTTGATCCACTTCATTCATGCCTATTTTGAATTATATATTTAATTTTAATTTTGTATTTTAGGTACAGCAAGCTTTGCTCGCTATATATATATATTTGGGTTTCACCACCAGGCCTAGCACCTTCCCAAAAAATTTTAATCAATCCAATGAGAGCAACATGGCGTGGCCTTTTCTTCTGATTGCAAGTCTTAGCCCTGTGATAGGCCTGGTGGTAAACCCCGAAAAAACTTGCTGTGATAACAGCGGTTAAAGCGGATAAGATATAGCTCGACTGCAGTGTATATCGCTATGTTAGGATTGTAATCTTTTCCCTTGACACTTACTTTTATCTTTTATACAGGTTTCATAACCATGGATCTTCGATGCAACACTATCCCTGGCGCCACTTTCGTATGGATGTTGATGACCTTCATCGGATTGAGCCAGTCAGCCAATTTACTCCTCGTTCCACGCGACCATGCCGGACATACCAACTTCTTCATCATTGCAGGTCAAGCACTCAAGACAAAAGGTCATAATGTCACAATTTTCACAAATATCAAGTATCGTTCGGCGGTTGAGAATGCCGGCCTAAGGTCACTGATATGGAAGCCAAAAAAGGCAATAAGCGCTCGTGATGACAAAAACACATTAGATGTATCTTCACGTATGTCATTCCGAAAAGATATACCCCTGAAAGAAACATTACAATTTGCTTCATTCTTAATCACATGGAAGTCGGAGCAGTGTGCCGAAATTTTGGAAAATAAAGACTTGCAAAATACAATCAAAGATTCAGAGTTTGACTTAGCCATCATGGATGGATTGGCTCCGGAAAAGATCTTCTATGTGATTCCGTATAAGCATTCCATTAGGTTTGTGACACTAATGGTTTTACAGGACCCATGGTCCTATAGAGTGCCTAGCCTCCCATCAGTAGAAACGTATCCTTATATCGACAGTACCAATGAAATGTCATTCAGCACGAGAATTAAAAATTTGGTTCTATACTGTGTATTACGTTTCTTCGTATCTTTCGTGGAACCAAACCATCTTGTATCAAAGTATGCCCCAGATCGTCCACAAAAGACTATCTCAGAAATATTCTCCTCAGCAGAGATGGTATTTGTTAACTGGGAAATCTATGCATTGGATTATCCCAGGATATCTGCGCCGCATTATAGGTTCATTGGTGGGCTTGGTGTTACGCCTCCAAATCCGTTACCTGAGGAACTTGAAAATGTCTTATCAAACGTGACTGAAGCGGTGCTGGTCAGTTTTGGTTCAGTAATTGAACATCTCCCAGATTGGGCCAAAAGAAAGCTATTTGCTGTGTTCCGTAAGATACCAGATGTGCAGTTTTTAATGAAACATACCAATGATATCCCTTGGGAGGTTCCTGATAATGTCAAGACGATGAAGTGGTTTCCACAGAACGATCTTCTTGGACATCCGAAGGTACGAGCCTTCATTACACATGGCGGAAACAACGGCCAGCTGGAAGCTCTGTACCATTGTGTACCAATGATAGTAGTACCCGTTATGCTGGACCAAATACATAATGCAATGCGTATTGAAAAACGAGGTTATGGAAAATACTTATTCATAGCAGAGTCAAACGTGGAAGAAATCAAGGAGACTGTGCTGGAAGTGTTAACTAGTGACTCCTATAGGATAAATATAAAACGGGGTTCGGAGATCTTCAGGAGTTTACCAAAAGCCGAAGACACGTTGGTGTTCTGGATTGATCATATTCTGCGATTTGGAAGTGATCACATCAAGTCCCCTCATATAGACATGCCTCTGTACAAGTTCTTTATGCTTGATGTCCTTTTTTTCCTGGTTAGCAGTATGTTTGTTTGCATTTGTTTAGTAGTCGTATGTATCAAATATTCTATCACGTTTCTTTGCAGAAGAAAGTCAAAACAGAAATCGGAGTAAAGGGGTAATTTACTTTATAATACCTGTATACAAACCGGATAGTTTATACATCCAGAAGCTGCAAAAGACCAATTATATATAACAATAGACACCCTACATATTAATAACATTTGTTAGAAACGATTGTTAATCATCAAAATCGTCAAAATAACTCCATGTTTTTTTTCAGATTAAAATACCATATTTTACTCCTCCCGAGGTGTTAATGAAGCGATTTAAATAGGATGGATACATCTGCTTTACATATGTATATGTTATATACAGATATTTATTGTTAACTTCAAGGGTGGACATATCTACTGTTAACCTGCGTGGATGGAGAGATTTACTCTTAACTTTGTAAATGTAGAGATTTACTGTTAAGCGTTGTGGATGGAGAGATTTACTCTTAACCTATGTGGATGGAGAGATTTACCAATAACCTTTGTGGGTGGACAGATTAACTGTTGCCCGCCGGGGATGGACAGATATACTGTTAACCACCGGGGATGAACATATATACTGATAACCTGTGTGGTTAGTGTTGTGACTGAGGTCTTTTTCGACCTGGATTGATGTCCTCCGCATGGATCTCCCCCTGTGGTCTGGACGTCTTTGCTTGTTTACGCAAGCAACCAAGCAACTAAGCATTGCCAAACTCTGTTTGGACAATGAACAACACATGAAAATACAAAACGCGCACAACAGCACAGAACTGGCCCAAGGACCTTTACCGCCCTATAACGCCCTATAAAAGGAATTAATACGCAAAACTCGCCGAGGACTGATTTATTTTCGACCCAGGATCCTGGCTGGCTGTTGTTCGTTCCTCGCAACAGATTAACATGTGGATTTAATATTATTATCCCTCGCCGGACCTGCCATGAAATTTTGTGAGCCACATGCACATGCGCTGAACCGAAATATGATTTACCATGATCGTCTTGATCGTCGAATCGGACTGGACTTCAGTTAAGTATTCATTTGTGTTACAAGACATACCAGGGACTTTGTTTAGCTTTCATTATGTATTAATCCCATAATTTTGTTTGTTATCGTACATATTGTATATACTGACATGAGTCACATTAATAGAGCACCTTTATATCACCTACAACGTCTTCTGTTTTACCTGTGAGTATACATGTCTGAACTTTTGTGTGTTACAGGTGTCTGTTTTATTGTGCGCAGGATTATACATGTGTCTGTTGATATTCTGATTCGTGAAGCGCAGGCATAGTTCGTTGCTTTGGAAACCTCGCTTGTAGGGCGCTGGCTCGCGTGTGGGGTCTGAAGTAGAGACACAGTGTTCTTTTTTGTTCTAGATGTTTCGGGTCTGTTCATGTGTGTGTATATAGTTCTTTGGAATTTTCCATTTCTAGAATTTTCGGGTGAGAAGCTATAAATTATGGGCTGTGTTTAGAGCCGGCAGAAAGGAAAATACCAGCGAGCAATGAGAGTGTTACTTTCTCGTCAGTTTTGGGACTTACGATAATTGCAGTGGTGTCAGATATTTAACGGACTTAATACAGATTTAATACGGACTGTCTCGAGTTTGCCTTTGGATTATTACTATTTACGTGGATTATTGGTGTTAAAGGACTCTTGTTGAGCTGTGACAGTGGTGGTATCCTGAAATCAAAGCCTAGGATCCGGACACTCTGGTACTGTACATTTTATTGTTATACTGTGTTATTGTATTGATTTAGTGTATTGTAATGTAAGGATTGTTCTAAGAATAAATTATAATTATTTGTTAACAAAAAAAACACTGACTTCTTCATTCGCTCCCTGGTGTTACAGAATCTGATTTTTTTATCTCCGTAACAACATTTGTGCTGATCACGATTACGTGATCTGTTGTTATGAAGGTTCCGTAACATGTGTTACTTTCCGTCAAGTCAGATTTGCGGCGTGAAAGAGGACCATAACAATAAAGAGATTTACTTTTAACTTTTTGGATGGAGAGCTTCGATGTTAACCTTTGTGGATCGACAGATTTTACTGTTAACCTTTATGGATGCACAGATTTTACTGTAAACCTTTGTGGATGCACAGATTTTACTTTTAACCTTTATGGATGGACAGATTCACTGTTAACCTTTGTGGATGCACAGATTTTACTGTAAACCTTTGTGGATGCACAGATTTTACTGTTAACCTTTATGGATGCACAGATTTTACTGTAAACCTTTGTGGATGCACAGATTTTACTTTTAACCTTTATGGATGGACAGATTCACTGTTAACCTTTATGGATGGACAGATTTTACTGTAAACCTTTGTGGATGCACAGATTTTACTTTTAACCTTTATGGATGGACAGATTCACTGTTAACCTTTGTGGATGCACAGATTTTACTGTAAACCTTTGTGGATGCACAGATTTTACTTTTAACCTTTATGGATGCACAGATTTTACTGTAAACCTTTGTGGATGCACAGATTTTACTTTTAACCTTTATGGATGCACAGATTTTACTGTAAACCTTTGTGGATGCACAGATTTTACTTTTAACCTTTATGGATGGACAGATTCACTGTTAACCTTTATGGATGGACAGATTTTACTGTAAACCTTTGTGGATGCACAGATTTTACTTTTAACCTTTATGGATGCACAGATTTTACTGTAAACCTTTGTGGATGCACAGATTTTACTTTTAACCTTTATGGATGGACATATTCACTGTTAACCTTTATGGATGGACAGATTTTACTGTAAACCTTTGTGGATGCACAGATTTTACTTTTAACCTTTATGGATGCACAGATTTTACTGTAAACCTTTATGGATGGACAGATTTTACTGTAAACCTTTGTGGATGCACAGATTTTACTGTAAACCTTTGTGGATGCACAGATTTTACTGTAAACCTTTGTGGATGCACAGATTTTACTTTTAACCTTTATGGATGGACAGATTCACTGTTAACCTTTATGGATGGACAGATTTTACTGTTAACCTTTGTGGATGCACAGATTTTACTGTAAACCTTTGTGGATGCACAGATTTTACTTTTAACCTTTATGGATGCACAGATTTTACTGTAAACCTTTGTGGATGCACAGATTTTACTTTTAACCTTTATGGATGGACAGATTCACTGTTAACCTTTATGGATGGACAGATTTTACTGTAAACCTTTGTGGATGCACAGATTTTACTGTAAACCTTTGTGGATGCACAGATTTTACTGTTAACCTTTATGGATGGACAGATTTTACTGTAAACCTTTGTGGATGCACAGATTTTACTTTTAACCTTTATGGATGGACAGATTTTACTGGTAACCTTTGTGGATGCACAGATTCACTGTTAACCTTTGTGGATGCACAGATTTTACTGTTAACCTTTATGGATGGACAGATTTTACTGTTAACCTTTGTAGATGGATAGATTTTAATGTTAACCTTTCTGGATGGAGAGATTTACTAAACCGCCGGGGATGAAGAGATTTACTGTTACCCATTGTGGATCAGAGATTTTGTTGGCCATATAGAATAAAAACTTTTTTTAGTTTTTAGGTTCATGTACTGTATCAGAAGCGGATGCAGGGGCGTCCCGGCGGACCACTCCCCCCCTTTTTTTTACATCCACCGCAACCTTTTTTTTGGGTTTCCAGAAAATTTTGCGACCTGGACCCTCTTCCCTTTTCCGGGCCCGGGGACCTTTTTTTAAGGTTTATATTAGTCCTCCTGGGTTGGACCCCCCCCCCCCCCTTTTTTTTATTAAATCCTGGATCCGCCCCTGTATATCACTTGTAGGGTTTTTTCTTAGACAATTGATGTATGATTCAATCTTTTATTTATGTTTCTACGTTTTCTTCTATCACGATAAGTAAATCCCATGATTTTAAGACATTCCTAACATTTAGCTCATGTGATTTCAGTTCGTTAGTTTAAAGCTGTACGTGAAAAATTTCTGATCTCATCAAGACTCTCCTGATTATGATTACCACTTGGAGAACAACCGTCACACAATTATAAAAGACAGAAGACTGGTCTAAAACTGTGTACTGACAAAGATATGTTTCTACACACGTTCCGGTTTATCTAACTGGACAACATCTTGAAGTGTAGGATCTATACATCAAACCGTTAACACGGGTAGTTATTTTAATTGCGTGGTTGTTTTAATTTATTTTGGAAGTGACGGATATGTTTTCCTATAGTTGGCCCTTGACTTGTGTATCAATGGAATTTTATTGCCGGAATTCGATCCTTCACACCTGTCTCCTGTCTGCCTCGGAGCCGGTCTCATTTGTCTCTCTTTCTGTCTTGAGCTGCTACTGGACAGGGGCGTGTTTAGAGGGGGCGAAACAGGCGCGCGTCCCCCTAACATTTGTTCAATAAATTTTTAGGTGCACCCATTTCGTAAATTTCGTAGTTTGCCTAAACTTTTTTTGCAAAATAAGCTCACAAAATTGTATTTGTAAGGCCCAGGCCGTAGTTTAAACTGTGTCGATTTAGTAACAGTAAAGGATGACACCCTCTAGTAACTTTGATGCATGGACCAAACAAAATCATCATTTGAAGCTGCTGCTCATGCAAAGGTCTTGGAGCACGGCAGTCCTTGCGGTTAGCCATTAAATACCAATTCTGTGATTGTTTAGATTACATATGTGTCTGGTTTTCAATTCCCGCCGGTTTTTATCTAATTTAGAGCAGGCCCTGTGAGCGGTGAAATCAGCAGGTATATACACCGTAACGGGGGCACGGCGGGCCAAAGGGGTGCCCGATCGACCAGGAATTTCTTATAGAGTAGATTAATATGTTTGAAAATGTAGGTCTCATTTAATTTTAATTTAGCTGATATAAATTTTAGTAAGGAAACCATAGAGTATTAGACCATTAGACCATATGTAAGTATCCCATATAGGGCAACAGAAATGCGCATCCCGTTTTTCATTTGAGAAACATGTAGGCCTATATGGAATTTTTAATTCAAATTAACTGGTCTAAATTAAGGGACCCGTACCGGCCAGGAATTTCCTATAGGGTCCAATGAAATGTTTGAAAATGTACAAGTCTAACTTGATTTTTTTAGCCTAGGAATTACCAATGAGGCACAAAAAAAAGCTCGAAAATTATGAATTCACGAAATGTAAATATAGAGTTTTTAAAAGTGAGGGACCAAAGGGTCCCATCACCGTCAGGAGTTTCCTATGTGAAGAACACAAGAAAATACTTGAAAATTAGAAAATTTCCTTGGCTTTCATGTCAACCTGCATTTATATAGCTGTCACCAGGACGCCTCAAAGGAGCCCGGCTATATGCTTGTTAATGAGGATCTTTGTATTTTCTCTTTGGTGTTAACTTATATATATATAGTTATAATCGGAATTGATAGGAAAGAACTCGAACCCAGAAGTTTTCAAGGTAGCCTCTCATTTGTCTTCAATAGCATTAGCTATTGTTTATGTAGGTTTTAACCCGTCGGGTCCAAAGGGCCTGGATGGGCCAGGTGTTCTTACGGCATGGAAATGTAGAAATATACTGAGTAACGGTACACAATAGTTACAGTATAACAGAATGGTAAATCTTATATTTAGTACAACAGAAGAAATTAACCAACATTTATTTAAGTTTATTTCACATGGTCCGGAGGGCTATGGAAAGCGTACACTTTCCTTCCGGAAGTACATACCGTTTATTTTCATTTTACGGTATTCGTTTACTCTGTTTAAAGTCTACATCAGGTATAAAATGTAGGTTATATTTGCTTTTGTTAAGTGTTCGTAAATATATTCATGCGGAATATAAAATGATTCAGTGGAGAGGTCCTTTATGTTTTTTATTATTTTTTTTTAATTTATCAGGGTGCTTTTCTTTGTGATGGTGGGGGTGGGGGGGGGGGGGTCGCTTTCATTTTGTTTATAATCCCGGGCTCCCAATATAAGCATGCTATAAATATCTTGTAGATTATCAACTGAACAGTAACCCATATAGACCAAGAAAACTGGTTAAACACATGCAAACAATTGGTCTACCAATAAAATTTGGTCAAAATGCCCAATGAGTTTGGTTACTACATAACCAACAAGTTGGTTGAAATAACCAATGTGTTGGTTAAATCTACCAATATCAACTCAACCAAACAAATTTGTTATATCTGTGTGCTAAGATATCCAATATTTTGGTTATCATTGGACCAATATATTTGTTTAACCTACATACAGTGTTTTTATTCTGTTAACCAATAAAAATTGAACAACTAACTGGTTTGGTGAGTACTTTAAGTTTAACAATGCGTTGGTTAAGATAAACAATATATCAATTGGTCAAACAACCGACATTTGCTTAACCAAGTAAATTGGTTACAAATTTAACCAATCTGTTTTTGAGTGACGTACATAGTTTGTGTCTTCACAAGCGCCACTCTTCGAATCTTCAGATTTGATTCCGTTTTAAAGTCTCTGGATAAAGCACACCTTAGTTTAACTACCTTTATAATACTTTTGTTATCTCCAGTAGCCTTTAATAATGTTTTCAAAAGTACATTGTGGTCAGGAACAACATGAGGTCATATTCTTGCTGTTCTCTTTTCCTTTTCTTCCTGAAATGAATATTGCCAATTTTATCAAATTCTCAGCTATCTAGTAATGTAAAATTGTTCGTGCGTGTACCGAATGTGTAACTTCAATATATATATATATATATATATATATATATATATATATATATATATATATAACTCTGGAGAAAAACAACACTTAATTCACAATAGTCTGTTTCACGGGGTGCGACCCGATCATCAGGTGAATGTGGTTAGAATATATATATATATATATATATATATGTGTGTGTGTGTGTGTTTCTACAGGAATATTTTTTCCAGAAGTTTTTATTAAGCTCTTAAAATGTCATATCCTTATTCTACCGAAAATTAGTTTTCAACTGATGTATAGACTATGGGTGTGCAAAAACTTCTTTGTTTAATCTTGTGAAACAGTCGAGAACGCAACACTCTGCTAAATGCCCCGTACATTTGGTTCAATTGAATATATTCATCAGTCTCTTATCACTTAAAAGGAGTATAAATGAAACGCTTGTGTCGGCTATGTGTTCTGCCCGCTGAATAAAGGGATATAAATTTCTTTAATCTTATATTCTGGTCACGTTTACTCGCGATAGGTCAATATAATAACATTATATTTATCTGGTAAGCTAACCTGTCGCTGTGTATAGATTTTAAATTGCAATGCGGACATGCGGGTGTCTTTTTTTCAGTAGCCAAACAAATACAAGGGTTTCATTTCAATTCCTATTATTCCTATCTCGTTGCATATTCTTAAAACATATGTGCACGCCTTTCCTCCTGTTCATGTGTGTGTGTGTGTGTTCTAGGACCTGTGCGGGGCGGGTTTTGACCCGCAGCCCGCGGGGGCTCGCTTAAGACGCTATGCGGGGCGGGACGGGCTACATTTAATTAAGATAGTGCGGGGCGGGGCGGGCTGCGAATTGATGATCTTGCAGTTCAGTAGAACATGAATATAAAATTATACTTAAAAAAACCAATCATTTCAAGACATTGATATTTTTGGATAAAATGTTTTCAGGTGGTGTAAAAATAGTTATATGAAAAGATAAATATTAATAAATTTTAATTTATTCCTGTTAACCCCTTACACTGACTGACAGTTGCAACAACACTAAGCCAATATGTTTCTTTTCTACGTATAAAGTCAATTTGTTATACAAAATAGATGATGCACCATTTATCTGAAATCTAGATTTTAAAGAAATGTCCTTGCAGCGGGAGCTGGTCATAACTTTTTACAAAGTTACCTGGCCTATTGTTGTATATGGACTGTAACCCTGTACTTGTGCAAGGTCTCACATATTACATAATATGGCTGGGAGTGGCAAGGGCTTGATTATCTTTGATCTTGTAATAGACAGTGTGTAGCTACAGCTGGCTCTGTAGGTAACTCATTGACCTAGAACTGCACAAAGTCTAAGGGTGGACTCCTTATCTAATTGTAACTCCATGTGCTGTCTAATTGTATCCACCACAACAAAGTTTTGCGGATACTATGCGGATACTATTTCAGTTGCATGCCGCCGCCGCATAGGTTTCCGGAGAACTCTGTAACCACTTAGCCGTGACAACCCGACTCAGTAGGCAATCGGATAATTGGGCTGGTAAGCCTACTCGAGTCGTGATACTAGTAATATGGAGGAATGTAACACAGTGGTCTTGCATCTGGTTACATTCATATTTTGGTAAACGGCCCATAATCTTAATATTATGCTTAGAATCGTGAATAAACACAATAGTATATATGTGAGCTCGCAACCCAAACTGAAACACCGTCTCCATGGACACGGGTCATTTCCAGTGTCGCCTGCAAGTTGCCTGCGCCCTGTAACCCGTGTGAGCCATGCTTGTGTTCATGCGGTCATAAATTCAACGAACATGCCGAGGGCTTTACCAATGTGCTGGGTAAAACAGGAACTTTTCTCGTTCATATTTGGTATTAGTAGAAAGTACACAAAAATGCTAACGAATGGCCTGGTTTATGTTGTTTTGACAGTGTACCTGTAGCCCATGAAGCGTTGTCAGAAATGACGAAAATATTTGCATCTTCATAAGGCCTTTAAATGCGATCTTCAGACGTAGATGTCTTGACACTCTGGCGCCAGTAATATGGTCGTAATGCTGCGCCCTCATCTTAGGTTGACCTCTGACCTTTCCTCTCTGCCCAGCGTCCATTTCTGCGTATGTTTCCACACATAAACCCACATATCTCGGGAACCGTTTGACCAATCAGGCTAAAAAGCCCTTGGATAGCTTTATAAAATACACTAAAAATGGTGGCGCCTGCAAGCATTTATGCACAGCGTCCATCTGTTCATCTGCCGTGGGATAAAATCACTTATTTCTCGGCAGTGGTTTGACTTATCTGCCTAAAATGTTGCAGGATTATACATCTTGGATAGCTTTCTAAATTTTGTGCCAGGTGGCGCCACCTTCATTTATGTTTACGCTGCAGACATTCAGGCTTATATCTCAGGACTGGTTTGACATATCCCCCTGAAATTTTGCATGTGTATAGATCTCACAAAGCTCTTTATCGTACGTTAACTGAAGGCGCATACCTGCAACCATTTTTGCACAGCGTCCGTCTGTTTGTCTGCCGTGGGATAAAAACCACTCATATCTCAGTAGTGGTTTGACTTATCTGCCTAAAGTTTTGCATGTTTATACATCTTGGATAGCATTCTCGATTTTGTGGCAGGTGGCGCCACCTACATTTATGTTTACGCTGCAGAAATTCAGGCTTATATCTCAGGACTGGTTTGACATATCCCCCTGAAATTTTGCATGTATTTAGATCCTACAAAGCTCTTAATCAAACACAAAATCGGTGGCACCACCTGCCACCATTTTTGCACAGCGTCCTTCTGTTTGTCTGCTTTGGGATAAAATCACTCATATACAAGTAGCGGTGTGTCTTATCTGCCTTAATTTTTGCATATGTATACAACTTGAATAGCTTTCTGGATTTTGTTATAGGTGGCGCCAAATACATACACATTTCGGCTGCAGTCGATTACCCATATTCTAGTTGTTACTGACATTGCCCATTGGGCACACCGCTCTGGTCATGTCTATCTTAGTAAACATCCTGAATCAAAAGCCATATTGGTCAGATTATCATAATAAAATATCTCTTTACTCCCTTGACCGCCTGATTAGTCACAGTTTCAGCTGATTAGCAGATAATCAATGAAAAGATTTTAACAAGCAAACACATCTCAGTAGTTTGATGGCTTGTGATTAGCCTATACTACTTCCAAGGGTAACTTGGGTACACATACTTTGAAGAAATCTACATTTTTTATTTACTTTTTTTATAAATTCAAGTAGAAATAGACACAATAAAACCAACTGTTTGTTTATTTCCCCTGTAAATGAATGAACATGTTTAAGGTGTGTTAAATTATTATGTATATATTAATCCATTTAAGCAACCAAACATGTCTTTTAAATATTTTATGAATTATGGTTTGAATGATTGCTAAACAAATTATTTTCATTCCAATCATCAAATATTTTATATATATTAACGATAAGCTTGGCTAATATTTGTGTCGTTAAATATTCTTGATATGTTAACCTTTGGATCCTAACACATTTTTTTTTGTCATTCTGCGGGCTGGATTTACGGGCCGGAAGCTTGAAACATGGAGGGCGGGGCGGGTGCGGGCTGAAAGAATCCTAGTAACTGCAGCTCGGGGCAGGCTGAAGTTTTTTCTTTGATTGCGGCGCGGGCTGACAGGGCATGATGCGGGGCGGGCTCAATTTTTCAGCCCGCTCAGGGCCCTGGCAGGGGCGGATCCAGGATTTAGGAAAAGGGGGTTCCAACCCAGGAGGATGAAATTCCTAAAAAAAGGTCATCAGGTCGAAAAAGAGGGTCCAGGTCGCAAAAGTTCGTCTAAAACTTTTAAAAAAAGGTTGCTTCGGGTGAAAAGGGGGGGGGGGGGGTCCCCCCCCCGGATCCGCTTCTGCCTAGACTGTGTTCATGTACCATTATCCAAGACTGAAACGGGAAAACATGACGAGGTTAGTAACAATTTACTAAAGGTTTTATTATAACATGTCAACATACCTTGGATTCAGCAACAGCAGCAGAAGAAGTAAACGCTCGTCGAGCAGCTACAGGTTGCTGTGGTCAAGACCTCAGCCCTGCGGGCTCCTTAAGCATGTTCTCCGAGCCAACAGACGCGATGCCACACAAAGCCAAGCAGAGAGCCGCGAAGGGCCGCCACCGTACATCCCGAACCGGTGACCTTTTAAGAAAGCTACAGCATCCACATCCGCAAAGGCAGAAGCAACCTACATTCCCTCTACCGATCCCTGCAGCGGAGACCCAGCCATGCCATTCGAGAGCCGAACCCGATCTTGTGAACGACAGTGTTTCGAGACGCATCGCCTTTATACTTGCAGTTTCGGCCATTTGAACCGTATTAACCAGTTTACCCAGTTTTACCCATAAAACGTTCGTCATGTAGTACAGTTTTATTTCATATATGGTTTTAGTAAAGTCACGAGTTAAAAGTCACGACTTAACACCACAAGAGAGTCCCTTCAATCGACAAATGGTTAACTACTTCCCTAGAGCAGGATTACACTTATATATGACGGCAGTTTTTATCCTTTTTCTCGAGCGAGACCTGTCAGTCGAATAGGATAGTAAATTGGTTGTGTTATCAGTATCAGGATATTTCTGAACCCGACATACACACAACACTATCTAATAGAACTTCACATACACGTGAGGGTAGGCTTATACATGATCCCCCCCCCCCTAGCAAAACCATTTCGAAACCACGTGTTTGCCATAAAAAAGAGTGTCTGGCCATGCCGAGTCCGATATACGGCGAAAACACATAAAAAACACCAGTTGAAAGCTTGACCATTTGGGAACTTGTGCGGTTTAGCAAAAACAGAAGCGGATCTAGGCGGAGGGTCCAGGGGGTTCTGACCCCCCCCCCCCCCTTTTTTTCAGCAGCCGCAAGGTTTATTTAAGTGTTTCAGACCAATATTTCGGCCTGGACCCCCTTTTCTGGACCTAGTGACCTTTTTTTCAGGCTTTGTTATTAGTCCTCCTGGGTTGGACCCCTCCATTTCCTAAATCCTGAATCTGCCCCTTAAAATCTTAGCGTTCGCGCTATGTTTATGGTTTGCAGTCCTACCACTGGTCGCGAACGGTGCTAGTCAATACAGTGTATTATATGTATATATGATACAGTCAATGTGTAAAATCATTCAATTTGTAAATTGCCTGAATTTTCAGTCAATTTACAAATTGCCTGAATTACTCGGGCATTTTATAAAATTACTGAAATTTTCAGGCATTTTACAAATTGACTGAAAAATGAGTCCAATTATTCGACACACTGACTGAAATTTTGAACTGGTGTAAAACAAGTCATTTATTTAAAATAGATTTTATTATGACATATATGTATTCTAATATGGTATACCTTGCTATTTTTTAGTACAATGTATATTTTTCATCTTCTTTCTTAAGCTACATGTGTAATAATATGATTTGAAATAGTATGTATTCTTATGTGGTATACCTTGTTTATTTTGAGTAAACTTTATATTTTTTTCTTATTCTATCTTAAACTACATGTGTAATAATATGATGAAAAATATTTGATAAAGAATGATGATGTTATCACAGTTAAACTGATAAATCAAAATAATATTTCACATTATATTATTACACACATATATTTTAAAGAGAGAAGAAGTATAAACCATAACCGGTATGTGCAACATCACTCTATTCAATATGATGTATAATGTATATTTGATAAAGAATTATGATGTTATCAAAGTTAGATTGATAAATCATAATAATATTTCACATCACATTATTACACTCATATATTTTAAAGATTGAAGATAGTAAAAACTGTTCCAAAATATTTCATAACTTACTACTTTTGAGAAAAGTTTATATTTTTGTCTTAACATATGCTAATATCAAATACCTAATCAAGATATCTTTGGATTAGTTACAAAGGGTGTTTACCACAATTACTTTGTGTGCTACCTCTAAGAGGCTACTCCTCGCACTTTTCAATTAGAGCCAAACATTAATGGCTGATAGAGTTGAGTAGTTTCTTTTAATGGGCCAGCCATGTACCTGCTTTGATAGAGCCTTACTGTGACGTGTGTTAGACTTGGAGCTGAGTACTTAATGAGCAACTGAGTCAGTTTTGCACATGCTTTAATTAGAGCCAAACCATGAATGTTATTATATGTTAGAGATGAGTACAAGAAGAGTCCAAGTGTGGTGGACAAGGGTATACCAAGTGTAACTGTGGACAGAGTGACAAGCTGTGCAAGTCAAACAAATGTAAATGTTTCAAGGATGGACTGAAATGTAACAGTAGGTGTCATGGAAGTTTGATATGCCCTAATAAAAACTGAAACTGGTAATGCATTAGCTAATGAAATGACCATGTTTTCTTATTTAAGATCAAGGAACCAAATGAACGCTTTTGGTTATATGTTTTGGTAGACAGTGCCATAATCATGTAGTTGTATCATGTATTTGAACCTGTTTTGACAAATACAGTGACCAAGCAAGATCAAGGTCATTCCTGTACAATAAAGGTCTTGATCCTGTTTTAAGTTTGTAACAAGGCCTACAGGCCTAATGCGAACCTGTGCAAAGGTTTGGGAGTATGAATGGAGGTTTATTTTTTAAATTTAATATTGATCCTCTTAAGTCCTGCATATCTACCTTAGTCATTATGATTTCAGCAAAATGGACGTTTCGGACCTGCAAGTTTCAGACTAGGACATTTAAAACTAGAATATGGGTAGTCGACAATATGTGTATCCGCAGAAATCAGAGTGGCACGGGTGAAGTGAGGCATGGATTAAGTGGCAAGGGGAATAGAGTGAGGTGTGTTGAATATTAGCATGGATGTCTGCAGCGTAAACGTGAATGCAGGTGGCACCACCTGTCATAAAATCGAGAAAGCTGCCCAGGATGTATGAACCTGCGAAATTTCAGGTGGATAAGTCAAACCATTTCTGAGATATGAGTGATTTTATCCAAAGGCAGATGAACAGATGGACACTGTTCATAAGTGGTTGCAGGTGGCCCACCAGTTTTGCCTATGATGAATAGCTATGTGAGATCTATACACATGCAAACTTTTGGCCCAATCGGTCAAATAGTTCCCGAGATATGAGCTTGGATGTCTGCAGAGTAAACCTGAATGTAGGTGGCGCCACCTGTCATAAATCAAGAGAGCTGTCCAGGATGTATAAACCTAACCTGCAAAATTTCAGGTGGAAAAGTCAAACCACTGCTGAAATATGAGTGATTTTATCCCAAGGCAGATGAACAGATGGACGCTGTGCATACATATTTGCAGGTGGTGCCACCAGTTTTGTCTATGATGAAGAGCTATGTGAGATCTATACACAAGCAAAATTTTGGCCCAATCGGTCAAACGGTTCCCGAGATATGAGCTTGGATGTCTGCTGAGTTAACGTGAATGTAGGTAGTGCTACCTGTCATAAAATCGAGAAAGCTGTCCAAGATGTATAAACCTGCAAAATTTTAGGCAGATATGTCAAACCACTGCCGAGATATGAGTGGTTTTATCCAAAGGCAGATGAACAGATGGACACTGTGCAAAAATGGTTGCAGGTGGCAACACCAGTTTTGCATATGATAAAGAGCAATGGGAGATCTATACACTTGCAAAATTTTGGCCCAACTGGTCAAATGGTTCCCGAGATATGAGCTTGAATGTCTGCAGCTTAAACGTAAATGTAGGTGACAAGGCTCAGGTGAGTAAGGCAGTTGCCCCCGAGTGACCTGTGACAAATTGCTGCCTCAAGCTACTGCACTGAGTGAACTCTTGACCTGTACCTGGCTAAACTGAGTGAACTCTTGACCTGTTGCATAATCTGACACAGCTGGCAGTCTGCTAAAGCTATAAATAGATTCAGGCTGAACTTTGGTGCCAAATATGATGCAGTGAGCAGTCTGCCAAAGCTATAAATAGAATGCAGCTACTTCACTGATTGAACTCTTGACCTATACCTGGCTGCACTTCTTCCAATCCTGGCACTGTGGCAAAACTATTTATAGAGCTGACATTATCTTGGCTAATGGCCAACATCAAGGCACTGGCAATCTGCCGATGGTAAACCAAGTGCTGCCATCTGTACACAAAAGTGGTCCCTACTTGAAATAACTTTTAAATTTATTTTCCTAATACAAAATGCTTTCAGCTGACTTTTTAAAAAAAAAGAAATCAGGAATATATGTAAAATTATTACGGATGCATACTGAATGCAAAATTAAAGTACAGATATATCTCATTGATGGCAAATTCTTGAATTAAGTTGAGTAGGGATACCAAAAATTTATAATCCACGTACAGTTGTCTTATATATAGCTATAGTATAGAACCACAGAGAGCTGAATATCTATGATTGTAACATTATCTGGTATGATAAATAACTTAAATTATAAATCTAAATTTTTTAAAAGCTTTTAAAAAAACTTTCTTGTCAATATTAACCAAAGATAACCTGAAATCTAAATGTCTAGTGGCATGATGTAATAGATGCTGATAAACTGGTGCCAGGCTTGATGTAACAGCATCACACAGCTAACATATATGGTAAAATGACTCAATTCAATCTCCATAATTCAGCCAAAAATCATTCATGTGGAACCATTCATGACAATTATTTAAGAATTATTGTAGGGATTATTCTTGTAAAATATTTAACAAACTGGCTTCAGTGGCATCAGTCGAAAAACGTTTCGCAGGTTTATAACTCATATAGGAAGATACAGCAAATTGGTTAAGTTTTTCCGTAAATCAGCCAAAAAGCACTGAACCAAAACCATTTGAACAAACTTGAATTATCAACATCTGAGGATAATTAATGTGTGAGATTTAAGAATTTGGCCCAGTGGTTTTTGAAATGAAGATCTTTGTATCCACTGAGCTAAAATGGCCTGTTTTGGCATATGACTAAATTCAGCTTCCCAAAACTTAGCCAAAAGTCACTGAAATGAGACCATTTGAACAAACTTCAGAAAGCACTACCCTAGGATCATTTCTGTGCGATATTAAACATTTTGGCAATTTGGTTTCAGAGAGGAAGTTTTTTGTAGCCCTCAGTGTGATACAGGCACTGATGACCCCGTACAAAAAAGGCCGATGCAGGTGGCGCCACCAATACCTCAATTTCAGATATGACCTATGTGACCAACATTGGCATAAAATTTGGTGATGACAGCTACAGCGGTTTTTGAGATATAAATTTTAATATGCTTTTTTGCACAGTTAACAAAGTACAACTTCCTGTAACTCGGCCAAAAATCTCCGAACTGGAACCATTCGAACACACTTGAGAAAGATTGTTCCGGGGATCATTTCTGTAAAATATTAGACAATTTGGCTGGGCAGTTTCGGGGAAGAAGATTTTTTAAAGCTTGTTTAGCTTTTCCCTATAAAATCTAAGAAAATGCAGTTAGAAAAAAAATAAAATCTGATATAGTTTTTTGGATGACTGATTATTTGCAAAAAAATTGGTGATGCTACCTCCTGCTGTTTTCGAGATAGCTATGGTTAACGTACAGACGACGCACGACGCACGACACACGACGGACGACGCCGCACCATCGCATAAGCTTACAGGTTCGCAAAAAAAAGTTTGATTTGGGGATTTTTTAGTGATTGGCAAACAATAATTGTCTGTGGTGCTGAAACCATATGACACTACCATATGGGAATCGACAATTTAAGAGACTGTGTCTCCGCCGATTCACAGGGACGTGTATCGAGTTATGTGAAATGTGTTCTGATGTGAGAGCCCCTGAAATGCATATTTCAGAAACGCCAACGTGACCCTTGACTTAAGTGATTAAATAGATTTTATCGCGTGACCTGTATCTATTGACGTGCTGCATCGGTGGTGCCACAACCAATATTCAATGGATACTGGTAACCAAGATCGAATAAGGTTTTCATAAGCAATGGCAGGTGGTGCCACAAGCCTTGTGTATGAGAAAATTATCCTAGTTGCATGGACATGTAAATATTCAGGTCAGCACATAAAAAACTTCAGACACATGTGCAAGGGTAGATGATAAGCAAATACCATTATAGGTGGCGCCACCAGTCTTATGTACGAGAAAGCTATATACATGCAAAACTTTCAGGCCAATACATTGAAACTCATGAAATGTGTGATTTTCACCTAAATTAGACGCATGTATAATAATCGATCGTAGATGTATATAAGATGGTACTGTCCAAGTAAAAAATATGAGGACATGCAACTTTTCAGGCCGATACATCAAACCACTTCTGATTTGAGAGTGATTTCCACCCATAATGGAATAAAATACTACTATGTGTAAATATGAGTACATAACTTTTGTAGTTCTTCTTACGCCATATCGCTTTTTAATTAGATTACAGGTCCTGTGATTTCTTGGCGCTGAAATTTGAATGTGCTACAAGCCGTGCGGCATGTTAGCAGTCTCATACAAGGATACACTGAGTTTTAAAAAATCGCCCGGCTGGCCGGCCGGCTCAGTGGGTCAGGTTTTACAGTGGATCTCGGACTCGGTCGAGATGTTCACTCGGATATTTCTCGTGCGGGTTGGCTCGGCCGAGTAAAAATCGGCCGGTCGCATCAAATCTCAATGGATCTGGCCCTTAAAAAAAGTATCCATGCGGTTTCAAAAACCGCGGTGATCTGCGCAGTGCGGTGACCGCAGCAGGTTGTGTCTGAGCCTTTAATGCAAAACTTGTAATTGGGTGGGAAGTAAATGTATTTCAGTCCTGGCACGGATGAAATATAATCTAAATAACTCCTGAGGGTAAGTAAACCCAATGCCCTTACAAATTCTAGTTATGTCCTCAAATATTTATTTACTCATGTTTAATTTTACTCCTACTTACGGTAATATATGAACACAAATAAGTAATCAAAATGACAACTGTTACTACTACTACTACTATTACTACTTCTACCAGTGTGTCTAAAACACAGGCTTTCTAAAGGGCGGACGCGGATGTCGACACAGACGCTTACCCAGAAAAACAGCGAATCACAAGATGGGTCGCTTAATAATAATAATAATATAAAACTTAATAATATCATTAATCATATAAATGATAATAATAATAATAATAATAATAATAATAATAATAATAATAATAATAATATATAAATAATAATAATAAGAATACTAATAATATTAATGATCATATAAATAATAATAATCAAAATAATAATAATAATAATAAAAATAATAACAATATTATTATTAGTATTAGTAGTAGTAGTAGTATGTAAAAACTGTTGTCTACAGGAAGAGTGGCTCCGTCGAGATCGAAAGTGAGAAATATTTTGACAGAATCACCAATAGAAAAGTGTAAAATTATTCAGGGAATAAACCTGGAATGCGCCCTAACCTACACCGATGAGTGGAACCATAAGATGCGTGTTCGCATCACGACTTTTAGGATTAAGTATGATATCAAATAACATGTGAAAAATTACACGCATCAGAAAAAGGTTTAAAAATACTGATAATCAATCAGACACGTTCACAAACCTAATCAGGTGAGTAGACCCATGCATAAGAGATACCTGCCATCTTCATTAGAAAGTAACCCCATGCACTACTGTTTAAGATTTCATTTTCGGAAATAAATGTCCAATTTCAAATTGAAATTAAACCAATTTTGAATAATATCTTATCAGTTGAAATGAGCTACATCAATTAGAGATGGTTATATGTAACGGCTATAGAGATATCGCCTGCATTATGAATTTTACTTTAAAATTGAAAATTTTATCTAAAAATCCAATATTGTTTTTTTAATGTCGAATATCTCCTAATCAGGAGAGGAGATCCATAAGATGAAGAGACAAAATTAATTGACAGTGAAATGAGTACATTGGTTTGCTTTAAAGATATATAAACAATATATTTTACAACTGAAAAAAAATCTAAATTTAGTGTGATCACAATTTAATAAGGTGACTAGATCTACCCGACACTCCTGCCATTTAACTTGAAACGAGTATAAGTAAATGTTTTTGAAATATCATGGTGCATGTGTATTGTTTCTGGACTGAAGGAGGGATGGACGGATGGACAGACAGGCGAAAGGAGCTGTACTCTTAAGGTGGCAGGACTGGTCCCCCCACCTGACCTGACTTTGTTTCAGTTTTTCCTTTGCATGGAACAATCTAATGCTTTAATACCCCCTAAAGCATACATTTTCTGAAAGCTAAGAAAATTCTCTATAGTTTGGTGATAATAAACTTTATTTCCGAAGAACAGGTTTGAATTTGTCAGAATTTTAATTTAAATTTAATTTTTAACAAAAATAGTTTATTCCAGCACAACTAAAGCAGAAACATAAAATCTTCTTAAATAAATCAAGAATTTAGATAATAATCCCCAGGGGGTTTTTGTTTAGTGAGTTAAGTTTAAAAATTAACGTCTGTACTTGCCACCTCCTGCACGGAGGTACTTGGCCCATGCATTAATTAAACTCTTGCACCTCGCGATCGGCTGAATGACCCAGGTGAGGGCTGGGGGCAGAGTGATTGACAGGCCTGTGGCAGGGCTGGAGTTAGTTTACAAACACCCTGTCAACAAATCATGGTGTTTAATGAATAGAAATTACCCTTTTCCACAAAATGCAACCGGCGACCCAAAATGTGCTCAGCTGCATTAGATCCGCCCAGTATCCAATATTACGTATATACCTTTTATTGAAAAAAAAAACACAAATTTTTAGGATTTTGACCAGTCCTGCAACCTTAATCCTCCAACGCTGAGGCACGGAGTAATATATCTATTACCGCATAGTACATCATGAAAACTGGGACACTGCAGGGATTTTATTTTTAGCTATGGCAACAGTCCTGAACACTCGGGCGTATGTACATTGTACCTGTGAAACTGAACCCACAAGATAGTAACAACGGTTAAATCAGCAATTTGTCACTCTACTTTTAACCTTTAGTTTGTTAACTGTTTTGTTACTGATAGTACAATCATAATAGGTTACCGTGTAACAGTGACGTAGTCGAGTCCACACAATCTGAGTCCGAGTGCAAAGCTGAGTTCAGGCCACTCGAGTTGCTGTCCAAGTCCGAGTCCTTGAGGTTAGAGTCCAAGTCAATCTTCTTTGAGTCCGAGTCATCTGGAAGCCGAGTCAAAGTCCTATACAAATATTCGTTAAAAGCAAATTAAAATGAATATTTCAGATTATCATGTTCATTATTAAGTACGTTTACACATACTTTTGCTATAACGGCTAATTACATTTAAAGCTCCCTATACTGAACAAAGCTTGGTATATATAGTATATTGTGTTATTAGTATGTAATGTTCTCTTAGTAGTCACGCATCTAAACATGTAGATCAGTGAAGGGACAGGGTAGGCAAAAACTTCAAGTGTAAACTTTAATCAGTTTCAGTGTCCTGTTAGGGTTGATTTCTGATACAGATAAGGCAACACTTTAAGTGTATTATTTAAAAGGGAATTTTGTATATGGAAGCTATTATCATATCATCGAAAAATAAAAAGAGGCGTTGACACAGGATTGAGACAAACGAACTTTTTTCCACATGTAGCCATGAGCAAAAAATAAAACCATTTTTGTAAAAAAGATATGGCGGGAACAGCCGGAACCCATTATTGAGCAACAGTTGCCTACAGTATGTGCACCTTGAAATTCAGTGTAGCAACCAAGGACTACAACTTGTTTGAGTATATTTTTCCTTTAAGTTTTAACATTCGTCGTCTATGTTTGTTATATATATTGTGCCTAATTAGTTTGCAGTTGTCCATTTTAAATTTAGTATTTCCTGCCGGCCAAACTAGAGTACATGTCTGGGCAAGAGTGCAGTTACTTTCGAAAAAATATTTCCAAATATTATTGAATTCAGAGAAATAAGCAGACAAAGTTTTGTTTGCTTTTACGTTAAGGTTAAAATTAACGCAATATCCAGTCTATATGAAACCTGACAAGTCCGACGGGGGAAACAAGACATTCTGTCACCGTAATTTAAGAGTAATGGTATTTTACTTTTTTTAATTAGGAGTCCCTTTATATATAATCACAATGGCACGTCTCAGCATCTGAGCAGAAATGGCTGAAAATGAGTTTTCAGTTTAACATCTCTCATCTTATCTATATCGCTTCCGTTTATTCGTAATTAATTTTCATTTTCATATTTCATATAAATATCAATTATATTTCTCTATAAATCCAAGATAATTTAATCTTTTATAAATTAATAATATTACCAAGCATTTGCTACTTGAAGTACATTGTTATATAGAACTTTTGAAATAATGCTAATGAATCGAACCTAATTTTTTGTACGAGGTCCTGATATATACAGTGGAACCCCACAATAACAGCCACCCTGGGGACTGAGCAAAGTGGTCGTATTTGTGAAACTCTTACCGTGGTTTCATATAACAAGCCAATGTTTAATGTGAATCAGTGTGTATTGATTGCATATCTTTAATGTGAATTATAACAAAATGTTTAGCTTTTCAGTGACCCTTGTTATGAATGTTTTTTTTGTGTGTAGTTAAAAAGATAAGATAAATAAAAAGAAGATAAATTTGTTTTAAATATTAATTCATGATAAAAATAAATATACAAGTTTGCATACATAATGCCTGACGATTAACTCACAATTCCACTAAAGCCAATCCGAAAACCTACTGAATACATATTGAACACAATACGTGGCAGTATAGGTGCACGAAAGCCGTGAAACTTGAAATTTTGAAGCACTGTGAATAGAATATCAGTGGATGTTAATTCTTCACGAATGAGTCCAAAGTAATTTGTGGTTATGTTACGCATGTAGAAAGGCACATGCATAGCCAATTGGTGCTGACTGCATCCTGGTGTTGATTAAACGCCACTTTCTCCTTTAAGTAGAGCTCTTTCATAGGCATGGTCGCACAACAGCAAGCAATTTAAATGCAGACTGAACCATTTAAATAAACTGACAGCGATCTATCCGATAAGCTGAGACAGTATGTGGGGGATTTGCCCCAATGCTAGCTTTATTTATACATTTTACTGACACTTCAATACTCAGTGTAAGCTTTGAGCACACATAAGGATTAACTAGGTCATTAATTGGACCGATGAGGATCGAACAATACCAGTATGTATTGAGTAGAAATACTAAGCTCACATCCCGCACTCAGGGTAGCTGTATTACAGGTGATCACTGAGGGGCAATTACCATCGCTAGCCCAAGACCCAACGGCACTTCGCTAGGCAGACCGGCTCATTAAGTAATCAGGCCGATGGTCGCATAAATGCACGGGCCAGGAAATCTGGTCGTAATTCTGAATTCAGGGGTGGTCGTAATTTTGAGTCATTTATAAACATAAATAAACTAAAAAAAATTCGAGACCAAGTAAAGAGGTCGTAACTGTGGGGTGGTAGCAATTGTGGGGTGGTCGCAAGGCGGGGTTCCACCGTATATATATATATATATATATATATATATATATATATATATATGCGCGAAAAAAAAATTTTTGCTTCTCCACTTAAAATTTCAGAGAAATGGCGTTCGGCTGAAGCGTTCTACTGTATATATATAACTCCCCCCCCCCCCCCCCCCCCGAGTTGAAACATCTCTCATCTTAGCTATATCGTTTCCATTTATTCGTAATTAATTTTCATTTTCATATTTCTTATAAATATCAATTAAATTTTCTATAAATATCATAGTGATCACACATTAATATACCCCTAACCCCGACACCTGAAAATTTTACGTTATTCAAAATCATTTAAGCGAATAGTAGTTAAGGAAGAGAAAATCTGTTTATTTTCCCCACTAATCCTCATATTCTTTGTCACAGGTGCCTCAAAATGCCCTCTTTTCACTTCATATTTGAAAATAAAACCCCATTATGGTAGGGGAACACCTCCTCCCATACCCGTAGGTCGTCAAATTGATAATATAGAATAGAATAATAAAAACATATGTATATATATATATATATATATATATATATATATATATATATATATATATATATATATATATATATATATATATATCATTTATAAATAAAATTAAGAACTTGTTTTTAATAATCAGCCACCAACCCAATATTAACGCCCTAGTTCTGAAATTTCTGGATCCGCCGCTGCGGTCAGACGGTATTAAATGAACTCATTCTCACTGTAGTTTTATTAGCATCACTGGGTGAGAGTTCATGTTTAGTCAAGAAAAAGAGACCTTAATTCGTCATCTTTTATAGGTGAAATAAAAACGCTTCCTGCAATGTAACCCTCCCACACACTCCGCATCCAGAGGAGACACGCGTCTCCGACAAATGTTTTATATACCGTGGCGCATTTCGACTATATCTAAAAAAATGTATATGAATATCATTTCGAATATCATAATTCCTGTTGAAGGAGAGTTGAGTGGTTTTCAGTAAACGCCAAGAATACACAAAAGGAAGAAAAAGTATAGTTCCCAGTTAGTATTATCTATAATCATAATGTGAATTTTATGACCTTTGAGTCTGATTTACGTTTCGTCTCTACCTTCCACTAAACTGTAACTATAAATGTATATATATATATATATATATATATATATATATATATATATATATATATATATATTTATCTGCATCAATTTAAAACGATATGCTGATGGTAACCCCCCCCCCCACCCCCAGCTGAAAAATCCTGGATCCCCCCACCCCCAGCTGAAAAATCCTAGACCCCCCCCCCCCATATATGATATAACAGCCAAACAACACAAACCTTTTGGACCTTCTTTAAGCTTTTCTTTAAGTTCTCCAAGAAGAGACCTTACATTCTTCAATGTTCGAAGCAGTGATCTCTCATGTTTGTTGCTTGTTGTTCCCGTAATATTTGACTCTGGTCTGGTAACATTAAAGTTTTCAAGATAATTCAGCAGATCGGTGACTTTGCCATCCATTCTGTTCAACAAATTCTCGGTATCATTTATTTCTTTTGTGAGGTTATTGAGTGAATGTGAAATGTCTTCTTCTCGGAAGTCCTCGATACGTCTTGACATTTGGTAAATATGATCTAATCGTCCAGACATGTTTAATAAACGGTTGTTTTGTTCAGTGATTCTGTCGCCTAACCGTTGCCCCAGTAGACCTGTGGTTGTTCTGTTTGCATTGTGTTTGTTCTTCTTTGCAGGATATACCGCACTGTTCACTGAACCAGGCATATAAAACAGCTGTGTGTTTACATTGAACACTTGCTTTACAGTATCACTTTGTTTTCCAGTACTATATGCTCCCTCAGCATAAGTAATACGTATACAAGCACGACACACAGTATTTTGTATAGCAACATCTTTGCAGCCGTTTCTGTCCAGAGGTTTAAAGAGGAGATGTGCATGGAAGGAGACTTGGACTGAAAGTGTCAGCTCCGTCTCTTCAATCTGAGTGAGCTTATCGGTGAGGCGTCATTTGGATGCTAAAAAATGATGCATTGCAGGAGTTCATTGGATGGTGAAAATGTCAGCCGCTGACTCGCACGACAGACTGGTCCATAAACAGAGTCCTTGACGGGATTGTTTAAGACATTACATTATCTACCCCTCTTACATAGGAGAATTTATCGATAGGCCTACGGACAAAGTGTAAGGCTATCTAATTTCGAGAACCGATAAGTAAAATATTTTCGTTCTTTATGATATCGCTCCATGGCTCACAGTTACCCTGTCATTTAAACTAAATTAAACCGACCACTAGATATGTTTATGTAGATTCTAACAACACCTAATATGTGCGAGAAAATCCCCTATAACCCATATTGGTAAATGACCCTTCATGTCTGTTGAATTTACACGGGCACATGAGCCAGCTCGTGCGAAGCGGCGGAATTGACTGGTTACCATATAGATGGTATTTACACTTCGGTTTGTATGTTTATTTGTTTTCTTTTGCATTTATTCATTACACGTTGCCTAACTTTAAGACCACCGGCTATTTACAATAATGGCAATGTAATAGGAGAGATCGATGCTTCGGATCAGTATACTGTATGACATGAGTAACGGCTTAAAATAATGTCCAAAATAAAAGCCTGCTGTGTAGGATATGTTTTATAATATTAAATAATTGTAGCCTCTAATCCACGATTATGAATACTTTAAATGATCATAGATATCATATCGAGTCTTCAGCACTTACATTTTACCCATAAAAAGTAATAACGAAAAATTATTATTATTCTATTTATTTTTTAATCGGCCTTTGTTAGACAAAAGGATGCTACAAACATAAGGATGTAACACTTGCTCAAAATGACTGACTGATAAAAACCTCTCTCCCTATTTGGCACCAAGCGTAATTGTTCATCCAGAAAGTAATATAATTTCTATGATGATACTTTTTTGTCCTGTTCGATGACCCTTTTTCAGGAATAATAATTTATAATGAATGTATAATTTAAAATAGTTACCAGAGAAAGCTGGGGATTTTATTTATAAACTAGATAATAACAAATCTATTAACGGCAATATTAAACACCTTTTATTGTTTTTTATATGTCTCTGACCCCACAGCATATGTTGTGGACATATACTGATAACAGTGATGTAATCAAGTCTACACTATCCGAGTCCAAGTCCAAGAGATTCGAGTCCAAGTTCACCTGCTCCGAATCCGTGTCATTTGAAACCTAAGTCAAAGTCCGAGTTTGAGTGAAATACAAATATCCTTAAACCAATTTAAAATGGAAATTTCAGATTATCATGTACATTTTTAAATTAGTTCACATATGCTTTTACTGTAATAGTTAATTACATTTATAGGGCTCGATGCTGAGCATAGCTTGGTATACATAGTGTGTAATATTCTGTTAGTACTTCACGGACACACATAAATCTTTATAATATAGATGGACTCGATCTGATTTCTTGAGTTATAACCTCCGAGTGCTCAGTCCGGGTACAAGTCCGAGACCAGGACCCTCGAGTCCATGCATGTCCGAGTCCGAGTCCCTAAACAAGTGGACTCCAGTCGTGACTTGAGTCGGGACCACGTCACCGATTGATAACAAATAACCAAATGGATAATCGGTTAGACGGAAGTGCCGTTCGTGGCTACGTGCTAAGTAGGGTGATCCAGTTTTAAGGAAAGGAGGGGTCCAACCCTGGAGGACTAAAGACAAACCCTGAAAAAGGTCCGCAGGTCCGGGAAAAAAGGGACGGGGGTCCAGGCCTCAAACATTGGTCTGAAACCCTTAAAAAGGTTTGCGGCGGCGTAAAAAGGCTCCAGACCCCCTGAATTCGCTTTTGGTAAGAGTGTTTATCTAGGCCTATAGGCCTGTAAAGGGATATCTTACCGTGTACATACTTAACTCCAGTACTACCAGCCTTTAATCAGACCATCATAAACAGTATATCTGTGTTGTTTTAAAGACATCAAAATATAACTGGAAATCAATTTAGCATGTTTTGTTTATGTTAAAGTATTTTGAATACATCCTTCATGACAAATGCTGTTGTACCGTTTAACATTACCGAAATGAGTAAGACATCACCTTTACCTGGTTTAAACGATCTTTATTGCAAAACAGAATGATGATTTGAAAACAGAGCACAGTCAAATAATAATTCTCCTCCTCATATACACATGATAATTTCATATGATATAATAAACAAAATTGAAATGTAATACAATACAAGCATATTGTACCTGTGTATATGCACAATTACAATATCATGCACTTGGCCAAGTGAATTTTTACAGCGATTACAGTGTAACCATTTTACTACGATCGTTGAAATTAATTTCTGGCCTAATTAGTCAGGATCAGAACGCAGAAGGCTGTTTGCTACTCTCAGTCAGGGCCTTAGACCCCGTGTTACGACGGGGTATGTAACGCGGCTGCCACTACAATTTGATGCGCCACAAAATAGTCCCGGTTTGGGCTCCTGGCTGTGTTTGAGACCAACCCCGACTAAACCGCAGGTGGCCGATAACTATCGCGAATGGTGGCCTTGGGACACCAGGTGCCCTCTGGCCACCAATCCGCTGTGGACTCTTCTCGATCTGTTTTCCACCGCCAATATCGTAAACAATTCCATGAAAGAACTCCGAATTCAGACTATAATATTTTGTTAGTATACTTATTTCATTCAAGAACACCACCGGTATGGTTCTGTATACACTGGTGCACCAAGGACATCACATGTAAATGCTGTATATCCTGGTGGCCTAAGGACAACGCAAGTATGATTAAACATACCCTGGTGGCCTAACGACACCACAGGTATGATGCTGTATATCCTGGTGGCCTAACGACACCACAGGTATGATGCTGTATATCCTGGTGGCCTAACGACACCACAGGTATGATGCTGTATATCCTGGTGGCCTAACGACACCACAGGTATGATGCTGTATATCCTGGTGGCCTAAGGACACCACAGGTATGATGCTGTATATCCTGGTGGCCTAACGACACCACAGGTAAGATGCTGTATATCCTGGTGGTCTAAGGACACAACAGGTAAGATGCTGTATATCCTGGTGGTCTAAGGACACAACAGGTATGATGCTGTATATCCTGGTGGCCTAAGGACACCACAAGTATGATGCTGTATATCCAGGTGGCCTAACAACACCACAGGTATGATGCTGTATATCCTGGTGGCCTAAGGACAACGCAAGTATGATTAAACATACCCTGGTGGCCAAACGACACCACAGGTATGATGCTGTATATCCTGGTGGCCTAAGGACACCACAGGTATGATGCTGTATATCCTGGTGGCCTAAGGACACCACAGGTATGATGCTGTATATCCTGGTGGCCTAACGACACCACAGGTATGATGCTGAATATCCTGGTGGCCTAAGGACAACGCAAGTATAATTAAACATACCCTGGTGGCCTAAGGACACCACAGGTATGATGCTGTATATCCTGGTGGCCTAAGGACACCACAGGTATGATGCTGTATATCATGGTGGCCTAACGACACCACAGGTATGATGCTGTATATCCTGTTGGCCTAACGACAACGCAAGTATGATTAAACATACCCTGGTGGCCTAAGGACACCACAGGTATGATGCTGTATATCCTGGTGGCCTAAGGACACCACAAGTATGATGCTGTATATCCTGGTGGCCAAACGACACCACAGGTATGATTCTGTATATCCTGGTGGCCTAAGGACACCACAGGTATGATGCTGAATATCCTGGTGGCCTAAGGACAACGCAAGTATAATTAAACATACCCTGGTGGCCTAACGACACCACAGGTATGATGCTGTATATCCTGGTGGCCTAAGGACACCACAGGTATGATGCTGTATATCCTGGTGGCCTAACGACACCACAGGTATGATGCTGTATATCCTGTTGGCCTAAGGACACCACAGGTATTATGCTGTATATCCTGGTGGCCTAAGGACACCACAGGTATGATGCTGTATATCCTGGTGGCCTAAGGACACCACAGGTATGATGCTGTATATCCTGGTGGCCTAACGACACCACAGGTATGATGCTGTATATCCTGGTGGCCTATGGACACCACAGGTATGATGCTGTATATCCTGGTGGCCTAACGACACCACAGGTATGATGCTGTATATCCTGGTGGCCTAAGGACACCACAGGTATGATGCTGTATACCCTGGTGGCCTAAGGACACCACAGGTATGATGCTGTATATCCTGGTGGCCTAAGGACACCACAGGTATGATGCTGTATATCCTGGTGGCCTAAGGACAACGCAAGTATGATTAAACATACCCTGGTGGCCAAACGACACCACAGGTATGATGCTGTATATCCTGGTTGCCTTACGACACCACAAATATGATGCTGTGTATCCTGGTGGCCTAAGGACACCACAGGTATGATGCTGTATATCCTGGTGGCCTAAGGACACCACAGGTATAATGCTGTGTATCCTGGTGGCCTAGGGATACCCTAGGTATAATGCTGTATATCCTGGTGGCCTAAGGACAACGCAAGTATGATGCTACATACCCTGGTGGCCTAAGGATACCACAGGTATGATGCTGTATATCCTGGTGGCCTAGGGATATACTAGGTATGATGATGTGTATTCTCGTGGCCAATATATATACGGCCACCACAGGTATAATCCGCGGTCATTACATGAGTATATATGTGCGTGTGTGTTTGTGTACATTTTAGCTGGCTTTAAAGTGTTAAAAACAGGAGTTCTGGACTTGAAAGAATTAACAAAAAAATCAGGCAGTTAATGGCATTACTGGAAACAAAGAAGAACTGGACATATGGCAGACGCACAATAAATCTCTTTTCTCTTGTGTGCAGGATGTTTGCTGGTTAATCAAATGAAATATCGAGCAAATTAAAAGTCGTCACGCGTAATCAAAACATGCATGTGAGCCAGAAATGATTTTAACTTTATCAAAACTTAAGTCCGGAGAATCATGTGTTCTAAATGGTTTAGAAGAAGAACACTACATCCACGGGAGGGACGCATCAGTTTAACCGCGGTTCATGGTAGCTTTGTGCAGGGTTGCTCAAAGAGATTCTTAGATTTTACCCGAATATTGCATATATGCGTGTTTATATGGAATATATACGTGTTTGTGTTTTTTTTCGATAAGTCATCGGCCTGTGGTAGAGTATGTCTCATTTTATTCCGCAAGCTATAAAGAATTTTGTATTACTTACACCTGGCACGAATTATATATATCTGGTATATGTATGAATTAGTCACGGTACGATTGAGCAAATTAAACACATGATCAGCTGTCTTAAACAGCAACTGAGAAAAAATCATGGCATTCATGCATTTATCATTGAGATACTGGAGGTTTTGTATCAATTTTTTTATTATTCTGAGGTACACAAAAAAGCCCTACAGCTCGGATGATATAGGTCCCAGTGACTTAATAAGATTCCAATGGGATTTTTTATTGACCTCCTTGGATGTTCAAATAGAAGATTCTAGGTAAAGCAGTTATGATTTATGCCGAGCTTTAGCTAAGATGACTTAACTCTAAATCTATGCTGAGATATAAATCATCAATATCTCCGGAATCTTTTACTAAGTACCAACATTGTGAAATATCAAAACTGCGTTCGGAAGCTTTTGGAAGAAAATATTTTTCTATATATTCTCTATATATATTGTTGTAATGTAACGATACAAAAGAAGACAAGGCCTTCAGGCCTAATGCGAACCTGTGCCGTGGGATATACATCAGGTATAATGCTTCCCTGATCAAATGCTTGATTACTATTCTAGTACATGTGCGACATGTACAGGTACAAAGCAAGTAGTAAAAATATGAACCTGAGTACAAGCACCAATTACACAAACATCAGTCCAGATATACTGGCACGAAGGTACACAACACAAAAATGACTGTAGGTGGCACCAACAGTCTTGTGTATGAGAAAGCCATGGAAGAAGTAGGGACATGCAGCAAACTACTTTTGAGCTATGTGCACAGACGCATACAACCTAAATACAATTGTAGGAGACGCCACCAGTCTTGTGTATGAGAAAGCCATGGAAGAAGTATGGACATGCAGCAAACTACTTTTGAGCTATGTGCACAGACGATGCAACCCAAATACAATTGTAAGGAACGACACCAGTTTTGTATACAACAAACCGATCGGAATTGTACGGACATGCACATATTCAGGCTGATATGTCTAATCCCTCCCGAGAAGCGACAACAAACACTGTGCAAAACTTATTATAGGTGGCGCCACCGGTCTTGCATACGATGAAACTATCCGAGATGTATAGATATGCACAATTGCAGGCTGATATATCAAAAACACTCCTGAGAAAGAAGCAGGGACATACACTGTGCAAATATTATTAAAAGTAGCGACACCAGTCTTGGGTACGAGAAAGCCACCGAAGATGCATACACCTGCTATTTATCAGTGGTGTGCCAATTAATCGAATAAATCGATGAATGGTCGTTTTCTTTCAAAATCGATTAATTCGTTTGCCTTTTTTGGCATAATTGATTGAAAATGATTATGTATGCACATGAAAAGAACATAATCCTCTCAGAGATAAACGCACACAAAGTAACAAACAGCGACAAAAGGGAACCTTGTTCAGCAAACAACCGTCTGACGGCAATACGACCTTGGATGCGGGTGGATTGATGGTTTAATTATGAATACTGATGTACATGTTACTGGGGTCAATGCTTTAGGTATTTGTATACAGCAGCTTTCATGGTAATATAGAAAGTACATAAAAAAATCAATTAATAATACATCATCGGTCATTATAATTTTTCAATCATGAATTTTGATTTTAAAATCAATTCCTACCACTACTATTTATAGATACAGACAAAAACTTGGCCTGTTGTCAAATCTATTTATAATGAAATTCTCTGGCTCCAATGCTGTTCAAGCTGACATATTCATATTAATTTTCTCAAAATGGTAAGAATAATAACAGATGCATATTGAAAGCAAAATTAGAAAACAGATATATTTTATCCATGGATTTATTTTGCACATAAGTTGGATATGGACACACAATTATTTAAATTGAATGTACAGCTCTGCTTAAATACCAACAGAGCTCACAATACATAACTACAAACAACTTCTAGTTTTTTTTAACCCGAATATCTCACTGTCCTTTCATTGTTAAAGGTTCCTACGTAGTTATGCACAAGTGTGTTAATCAGGAACCTGACGGAGGTATATATGTAGTCTCTGACTGGTTTCTAGTTGAAAATGCGGTACCCTTGCTTTTTTTAGTTTCCTCCACATTGATAAATGCAGCGAGTCTCTGTTATTTTAAAGTTTTCATCGTATTTGCAGTGGTGTCAGTTTACGACGAAACACAGCAGACACACAATGTTAGGCTTTTAAAAGGGACCACGCCTGGAGTAACACGCTCTGCCTGGGAGTCACTATCTGCCTATCAGGTTACACATTCTGCTGAACTATCTTATTAAAGGCCCGCGTGTATATTGTATCATATAATTTAGCACCCTTGGTATGTACGCTTGTACCTTGATCATATCCACGGTTCACGGTATCAACCTGTGTGTCTAGAACATCAATGTTTCGCCGTGGCGGACCCCCCCCCCCCCCCCCACCCCTCCCCCGATCTGTATCTGAACTCCTTATATCGATTTCTTTTCCTTTTCTTCGTGATTATTTATGTTTTGGATTCTTATATGTTCATTAGCAATTAATTTATCAAGTTACCCACAGTAATTTTTCTATTTCATAAGATGACGACATTAATGAACAGCTGTGTTTTGCTCCCTCAGGATGCCAGCACTGACTTTTCCTTGATTATTTTTAGTTGGTTTTCAGTGATAATCCATCACTCAAACTGCAAATTCAAAGTCTTAAAAAGGGTAATTTTACAGCAAACACCGATCAACAATTTATTAGAAATAAATGTATCGAACACATAAATCATATTGTATATCAGTATGAGAAAAGAACGATATGTTTAAAGCAATAAGTTTACATGGCCAGAAAAGTCCTGAATAACATTTTGCATGGAGTGGTGAATGCTGTGAAAACGTTAATCAGCTGAATACAATAGGGGAATAGGGTAGGCGTATTGAATATAGTATCTGGTGATGGTGGAGGGACTCAGAAATTCCCTTTTAAAAAAAATTGCACCAAAATTTCTAATATTTCAGCTTTCGAGATGAAATGTTTACAAAAAGATGTGCGTTAAATAGCGTAAATAACAAAATTATGCATCATAGAGAGTACTGATGCTAATAATAATGCTTATTATCCCAGAATTTCTCGACTTCATATGAAATTCCCTGACTTAACTCTGAAATTGAAAAAAAAAAATGTTTTCCCTCGAACTTTACCTGATCCCTGACAACTCTCCCCCCCTCTCTCTCTCTCTCTCTCTCTCTCTCTCTCTCTCTCGATATATATATATATATATATATATATATATATATATATATATATATATAACGGGTCGATCGAAATCGTCTTGTTTGTTGCTTGCCGGATATCTTCGATTTCGGCAAGTTGGTTGGTCAGTCGCGTATGTCTGTTTGTTTGTGTGTTTGTCTGTGGACTCTCTACAGGCCACACTTTTACAGGAATTGCTTTCAAACTCACACAGCTGGTCAATAATCAAAATTCCAGGAAGCCTATTGTTTTTTGGCAATAAAGGTCAAAGGTCAAGGTCAAGGTCATCAAAAGTATACAAAATGTTTTTTTCTTCATATCTTTGTCACCATTAGGGCTATCTGCATCAACTGTAGCTCATTTTAATCGTCATTCCAAGGCCTTTCTTCTGGTGTGTAGCTGCCTTAAATTTTCCGTAACCATGGTTACGAATTTTTGGGGAAAAGTCATGATATTCGAAAATCTGGGGTCTTATTTTTCTATCTTTGTCATTTTTAAAGCTAGAGAGGTCTAGTTTTTTGCATCAGGTAGCATTTAACAAGTACTGCAAGATTTTATTAAGGTCTCGCGATATCTCGTTTCATGTCTCGTAAAACGAGATATTTCAAGATTTCAGTAATCTTGCCCTGGTGGTCACAGTTTTGCAGGAATCTTTTTGAAACTGACATATCGTAAGTCGTACACTATTATCTCGAAATTGTTTTTCCGTTTTTTTGAATGCAGCCGCTAGGTGGCGCTGTATGCAAACCTCCCCAACATATAATGTTTTGGCCATAGCTCCAAAACTGTGAGCCTCAATTACATAAACTATAGCTTATGTTCATCCTCTGAGTCTTTTCTAAATCCTGGTGGAGTCATTTCGACTCAATCTTGAGTCACTTTGTCAGTGTGTCCGTCTGTTTCTCAGTTTTCCTCAAATTCGCCTGCTTACCGGTTCTTGCGTCTCATATATAGCATTCTACAGGTCACAGTTTTGAAAGAATCCTTTTAAAACTATTACATCGTATGTCTTACTCTAATATCTCGAAACGAATTTTTCATTTTCCAGATATGGCCGCTAGGGGGCGGTGCACTCAAACTTCCACAACATATCATTTTTTGCCCATATCTCCAAAACTATAAACCTCAATTACATAAGCTATAGCTTATTATCTTCCTCTGAGGTTTTTCCATCACATGATTAAGTCAACTGGTCTCAATCTTGGGTCAGTTTTTCAGTATGTTTGTCTGTTTTTCAGTTGTCCCTAATTTCGCCTGCTTCCTGGTTCTTGCGTCTCACATATACTATTCTACTGGCCACAATTTTGCAGGAATCGCTTTGTAACTTACACTTGTCATATTTCGTAACGATATCTGGAAGGCCTATGTTTATTATTCAAATAAGTCAAAGGTCAAGGTCAAGGTGATCAAAACATATCAAAATTTTTTTTCTTCAGAACTTTGTTAATATTGATCCTATCTTTACAAACTAGGGATTATTTTCTTTCACTTTGACATTGACTGTTCATCTGACCAACTTTACGTCATTTCCGGCAAGCGCGTGACCTCAGGTCATTTAGTTTCTTTAGTTCCTCTATGGCAATTCTCCAAAACTGTTTCGCTCTTTCCAGGCCAGAATTCAGAGAGCAGATATTAGCGGGAAATCTTGTCGTATAGATTCCGCTCTTACCGTTGACCACGGCAGCACCCCTCCGCAACTTTATTTGTCTTTATTGATGTAGGTGAGTTGTCATTTTTCTTATTTTCAACCACCCTTAATCCTTTTGTCTCTAAAAAATTGTTTCCGGTGAGAGTATGCTTTAACGTAATTCTTAACATTGCCTCTGTTTTGCTCTCGAGCATTAAAAGAAACTGTTGACTTCACATACGTCTTAGTATTGCTCTCTCGTGCATAAAATCACATGAATCACACTGCAGGCATTTGCTAAATCACGGGACATTTTGTAGAACGACATTAAAAATGACAGAAAACACCACATGCTGCATAAACACACCGCATGTTGGCTGAGCACAAGATATTGATCAATCATAACTCAATTCGGTTGAGCACACTTATCATACTGCATATTGATATATCACAGTGCTTGTTGACTGAATGCAATGTGTGTTGGTTATCACACTACGTCACCAGAAGCGGATCCAGATGGGGCGGGGGGGGGGGGGGGGGGGGGAGTCCCCTCCTTTTTCAGCGGCCCCAACTTGTTTTTTAAAATGTGTGGGGCCTAGACTCCCCCTCCCTTCCTCCTTTGCGGACCTGAGGACCCTTTATTAGGTTTTGTCCTATACCATTTAAGACCTAGCAAGCTGTACATCTCCTCAATCAGTCTCGTATACCGCACATCTGTCCCCAGCGTCCCCGGCTTCAGATTATTTGTGATATAAGCCACACTCAAATTATTTGTCAAATCAGCAAATCCAATCTGACCGCCTATACCTGGCATACCATATACTCTGGCTCCCTGAAAGGAAAAGGGATTTTGCATCATAGGGATTCTGGAAATAATTATCCAATAAAAAGAAAAAGAAAAAAAAAAAGAAAATTGTTTTATCATGATTTAGGGGGATAAACTCTTAGAGTGGTCAGACAACAACACTGAGGGCGATAAAGGGGAAGAGCATGTTTGTCACGATCAGAACACATCTTTCATTTAACCTATTAATTTATCACCAAGATAAAAGTTACAATAGAAGTTACATAAGACAGTATTTAATCGTGGCGAATGACATTTAACAAGTTGCGAATGGGCCATGAAGCTCAGCTGATTTTGGCATGCATGCATTAATTATTGATGTAAAGATCTAATGTGTATGTTATGGAACCTTGAACAATGGGGAAAATTACTTCTATAGTTCTAAAAATCATATATATTTTGCCTATATTCCCTACAAAGTTATACGTTACAATGATCTTATTGAGGGTATCCAAGAATATGCTGCTCCCTGGATGGATTCAAAGCTAGAAGTTTCTAGGTCTAGCTGCCCACTTGGCTTTCAAGGAGCACAAATAATGTTCTTCAGCAAAGATCATTGAACTTTAGTCACAGTGAACTGATTTAGGGTGTTCAAGGCGACTTTAAAATGACCTAATTACTGTAGGTGTATACATGGTCCCAGGCCTAACAATCTCTGCCCAGTTTGACGTTCAGAGTATTCAAAATCATGTCTTTTGGTCAGAATATAGGCCACCATGAATTTTATTATGGTTTCCATGGAGATTTGTCAAGGACCTGCACCGATAATTGGTTTGAAGATTCTAGGCCGAAACGTTATGATATTTCCAATACGATTTTCATGGTGCTCAAATCATGCGTTTTGATCAAAACTCCATGAATATAGGTCAAAGTGACCTAAGTTAAGGTTTACAATGACACAATTTCCCCGGATTTAGGTCAATAGTTCTAGGTCTCAGATCATGTGTTCCCGTAGCTCAAAGAAGACAGGTAACAATTACATATCAAATGAAATGTTTACCTTTGTTTATTCGAAGTGAGAAGTTTCTAGGACCAAAAGTTAAGATTTGTGCACTGTCTGCCTGTCAGGGTGCTCAAAATCATGATTTGGTTTCGTAACTCGCAGAATATAAATCATCAGAAAGATTGCAATAAAAAAATACCAATGATTTTGATCTTTTGGAAATCCAAAGTATTTTATAAGATCACCACTGGCCGGAACCATAGACATATACATTTTTTTTATCTAAATCATATATAT
The DNA here is from genome assembly GCA_026874595.1 of Sipunculus nudus. Classification (NCBI taxonomy): domain Eukaryota; kingdom Metazoa; phylum Annelida; class Sipuncula; order Golfingiida; family Sipunculidae; genus Sipunculus; species Sipunculus nudus. The sequence continues at coordinate 13,990,944 of CM049320.1, read as the reverse complement.
ATATATATATATATATATATATATATATATATATATATATATATATAAGAAATAAGCAAATTTAGAATGCCAGAGTATCTAGGAATCTGTCGGTTGAGCAGATTGGAAAAACAGGGATGGACGTATATCTTCAAATATAAGCTAATCCAACTTGAAACGCGTGATAACTTACAAATGAAAAAGAAAATACCATCTGTAATAATAGGGAAAATATAAATATATGGGTAGCATTCAATAGATTTGAAAATCTTTTAAATGTGACAGTTTTCACACATATACACATACGCGGTTATGATGGGGGAGCCCCTTTAACACAGGAAAGCTATAAACAAGTGCTTTCTTACATGCGAATAAGTATTAAACATTGATAAAAAATGTTTGCGAATATGCGTATATGGCAGACATTTGCAGTGATTCAAGGAGCACGTTTTGATTTTCACACATCTTCACACATATTCACGATTTTATTTGAGCAGGTGGCATAATTTGTGCTTGAAAAACAAATGCATATTTGAAAACGTATTCGGTTGCAATGATTTGGGTATATATTGTAACACTTACTTTAAGAGGCTGTAACAGCATGACACCTGCTGCATAAGCAACCTTTCTCCCTAAAACTGGATCACTGTCAAATACCAAATGAGATAACAGGTTCTTAATGGCATTTGCAGAAATCAACCGCTTCCCCTCATATTCCCCCTTGTTGGCGAGGATGCTGTAAAACTTGGCCAGCCCGGTGGCTGTCCCGAAACCCATCACGGAGGAACAAGGAATCTGCTTTATTTCAGGCGTGTTCATCTTCATCTGTAATCAAATAACATAATTCAAGTTTCTGGATAGGCCTTTCCCATAATACTAGCGACTCCTTTCGGCGACGACTGATACTGAGTTGGTTCCATTATTGACGGAGACCATATTTTTTATACTTCGGATGAATAAACGAAATACACTTATCGTTTACGGTAAGGCCTAGTTTGAGTGCTGGCTAGTGCATGGTTTCACTTTACAAAATATGCGGAACTCGCTCATCGAATCCGAACACAGCAGATGAACACTATTTGGAGTACACATGCTTATGGATCTATTGGAATAATTTTAATTATAGAAAATTGTGTTATGAAGTTAAATTTTCGGTCTGGGATAATCGATCTATTTTTTCCACACAAAAAAAAAACTGGCAGTGACGTCACAGACTTGGAAATCCCCTGTGACTAAACATTCTAGATCTCAGTTAAAGCACAGTATTTCTGCCACTGTCAGTCCCAAATTTTCAAGAGGGAATTAAAACAACATGCATTACTAAATCTGAGTTGTTGATAAAATTCAGTCCTGGATGTCACATGTGTAAGAGCCAATCAAATAAGGGCTGGGATCTGCATGAAATCCTCCATTCACGCAACAATTACACGTGGAATATGTTTTACTTAACCTTAAGGATTGGCATATGGATCTGACCGAACTTTTCATCGTGCCGAATTTAAACTAAATCAGAACGCACTGGTCATGTGTGCTTGCTAATCGACGGACGGCCTGACGTATAGTTAAATAGACAAAGAGTGATAACGGAGGCGATGTTAAATTACAATCAGCTGAGGAGAAAATATGAATCAGAACACGAATAACCTGCGTTAGACCATGTGGGTTGCTCATCGCCCGCTCCAGTAGCCTGTCATATTCAACTGTTGACCACCATTGTGCAAAGGTTACGCTAAGATACGACAAGATACTATCGTGTCCACGAGGTTTCATGTCTGGAAAATGTGTACACCGGTAGTGTTCCTCCGTTGGAAGACCAATGAAGAAGTCAACACCTGTTTAAGAAGATATATCTAGTTTGGTAAAGATTTACTAACATACGAAGCTATCTCGAAACGCCTGAGATCTAAGAAATAATCCCTTCACCTGATCTCTTTGGGCCCAAGGTGGTTATTGGGATAAAATAATGCACGGGTGGAGTATGTCTGTGCGTCGGACGCAAGTAATATGTTGTTTTTACACATAGCAGCACCTCGGGATCATCTACGTCATGGCTCATTCAAACGCAATTGAAAACGACGAAATAACCGGTGAAAATGACGACAAATTATACCTAAGCCACTTATCCTTTTGCCACACCAGGTTATGACTATCGTGACTAATATCTCAGACTTTTCAGATACAAGGTTGACTGGAGGATATAAACTAAATGGGACGAGAAAAAAAACACGCACGTGATGGGTACGGCTGATTTTTATGCAACTAGAGAATACTTCTTTAACTGGTACATCATCTGAGGTCAAAGAAATTTTAAGCAAATGATTGCATCTTGACTGATTTAAAACAAAACCTATCATTGTACATAAGTCAGAATATACTAAAGAGGCAAAGCTACGACCGGTTCTTCTTTCTTTTTCGTTCGCTACTCAAGCAACGAATATTTAACTTTGGTTAATATTTCGTACCTCGTGTGTTTTGAACGAAACTGAAGTATATTTATTCACCAGATAGTTTGATTTCTTAGCATGTGCGTACATAATATTCTATGATTATATTTGACAGGAAAATAAACCCATTTTTAACAGTTATGAAAAAAAGACCACGTGTCGTTAAAATCGATTGACCAACCAACAGGTATCGGCCGCGGAAATCTGTTTTGTTTAAGCATAAGCATTTATATTTTACAAGCAAAGGACCCATGGGTAGCGGCGCTCAGCTTAATTTTACAATAGCAAACATTTATCATACCCTGGCAGACAGAAAAGACTACAGCAATTTGCTATAGCCTTAAAATGAAAATATTTGCAAAATAAATAAATTTCTTAATCATGTTTGAATTGGTACTGGTCAGTGGAGCTAAAATTAATTTTTACAAAAAAGTTTGCCTGACAGCCTTGAATGATTTAGCGCACCACCATAAAACTTCACATGGGTCTGCCTGCTTTGAGGGAAATAAATTATGCTGCATGTATTCACCAATTTGGCGGTTCTCCCTTCAACATTTGCCTTATGAGACTCATTCAGCACTTAATAATCTTAACTTCATACACAAATTTTATAAAAGCACACATTTGCAGGAAGTCATTCGTGGGTGAAATTTCATACCGTATTCATTTCTTCCATTTTTTTATCAGAAGGGGATACCAGTAAAGGCGATTGAAAATGTTTGTTGTTTATGAAATATTTATGGATGGACAGAATAAATTGAAAGAAAGAACCTTTTATTTTCTACTCTACTGAAGAGAATTGTAATAATGAATTCATCTTGGTATTTAAACCTATTTTTCAGTATATCCTATTTACTTAAAATTCATAAATCAATCATAAATCTGCAGTTTCGCAATAACATAAAAAAAATAGTTGATTAACAGTTATTAAATATTTGTGGATGTCAGACAGATGGACAGAGAAGCCGAACACTTAGTTTCCCATTCAGCTGTGGCCGGTATATAATGAAAACTTGTTCGTATTAGATCCTTGAATTTTGTACCATTTCTTTTTAAAGGGACATAATCAGGAGCAATATTATACCTATTCTCTAACAGTATTAATTTAGTTTTGCTTTATACAAAAGTTTCCCCAGCAAATCCACCCCAACACACAGTTTCAGTGCCTCCTATACAGCTGTTTAACACCTTGTTATTGGTCTGCGTGTTGGTAAACACTGGTAAACACAGTCCACGTGTGTCTGTTAACCATAACAAGGCCACTTGACCTGAGGTCCGTTTTTTTAGCCTTAACAGGCGGTGTTTCAGCTGTCACAGAGACAAGTCCTTTAAAGCATATAATCCAGATGAACAGTTCACATAAATCTTCTCAGAGAATAACAGCCCAGTTCAATCACAAAATCAATTTGTTGTAATCCAAAAGTGAAGTTCGGGTAGTGATCCCAAAGGCAAACTGAAGACTAATTAAATCCGTTACAAATCGAAGAAAATCTAAAACTGCTGAAATTATCGGATAGGTCAACAAACTGACTTACACTCTTCCGTGTCCGCTGGAATATATCTCTCCTCTCTCTCGGCTAAAAAAAAACACAGCTCCTTATTTATAACTTTTTACCTCAAGATGAGAACTTTCCGTTTCTCGAACAATCCAAAGAACCCACTAGTACACACGTTACAGGAAACATCTAGAACAACGAACGCTGTGTTTCTACATATCAGGGTTCACACGTGGGCAGGGCTATGCCGCCATAGCAACGGGCAATGCTAGCGCTGCACATACACATGTAAGACTGCTGCATACAATAAAAGAGACATCTGTAACAATATATATATGCCTCTTCCATGAAGTGCATAGTTTTGTGCCAGAAATGATGATGGGAAGTGGCATATTAGAATATATACTGGATGATCAGTGATACATCATCCAAAGGAACTTACCAAATGGATCCTGTATTTCTTCTCTAAAAAACTGATGGACGTTCCGATGCCTTGAGTCAACTTTCTGTATCAATCGATCAACATATAACCCCAGTGTTAAAGGGTGGTACATATGACTCACTTCTGAAGAAAAAAAAATAAGAAAAACTAATAGGAATTCCAGATTTCATTACAATATATATAGTAATTCTCACTTTGGTATTTCAACGAAAGCTATTCCCAAGGGTCAGGGTAACTAGATGACAATCCAGTTGTCCATTTTTGCTGGATTTTTTTTAAATTCCTTCCCCGATTATATCCTGATCTTAACAAAGTTAAACTAGTACCGATGGGTCATGAAGCCCAGTTAATTTATAATAAAAAAAATTAATTGCAATCCATCCGTTTTGCACCAATTATCAATATAATGTTATTGATTATTATAGTCGAGTCCTAACCTGGTTTAACAGCAGACGCTTGTTGTATAAGAACAGTTTCTAACTCTTCTGGATTATATACGATGTCTGTGATATGAACGGTGCCATCCAAGAAAGTAAGGCCAGCCTGTGGTAAAAATATCAAAAAGTGCCACACAAACAAGTACAATTAATGAAAAATTAACCAGTGACCAATGGACCATGACACTCAGCTCATGCCATATTCTCAAAGGTAAAAAAAATGTATGGAAATTCAAAAGTAGAATGCAGTGTCTAAAGTATTCACCATTTGTTAACAAGCCTGATTTTTTTAAAGGCTGATAAGCACACCAAATATCCTGACAATTAGTCTTGAAGCTGGCTTTTCCACGTAACTCTACCATTAAGATTCCTAACTTAAAAGTTGCTGGAACCTGTGTTTTCGTCGCGTACCTCAGAAAAAAAACAGGTCACACTGACCTAATTGGCCCGAAATCTTTAGACGACTTGTCAGCAGGACGTTTGACCTCCAAAAGTTCTATGAATATAGTGTATTGACTGATGGCTGTAATATATTGTTATAAGATCCGTCCAGCTAGCGAGCCCTCTCGCTAGCCACCAGCGACAGCCACGCGGGGTTTTTCCCGCGTGTTCGGCCCCACCCCGGCAGCACAGCAGTCTGGATTTCCTAACGTGTTTGAACGGTCGCGACCTGGTTGAGTTCCTCCCGCTTGAGACCCCTCAGACCACGGGACAATCTGTTAGACATATATAATTATTAGCTACACCACGATAGTGATTAGAAGCAGTGGCGGATCCAAGGGGGGATTAATTTTTTTACCTTTTACATATTAACATCTTGTCAGTGAAATATCACGTCAAGATATCCAGCAATGCATGAAACATAAAAAAAAAACAAAAGTACCAGAAATATTAACTTGTCAGTGAGTAAATGCTAAGGAATAGTCTTATATCTCCGATACTATATCCACTGTAGCTCGTCCTTGTACTGGCTGCACTGGATAAAGCCCAGTACACCAGTGTCAGAACCTTGCATACCAGCAAGTCACTATAGGTATTACAAGTTGACAAATGATGTTAACCTTTAAGACCTCTCTGACAAACAGAAGTGTGTTGTATATTTATACATATTTAATACAGCCTTAAAGTTTGTGATAGCCACCTAAGACAGGTAAGCCAACACCCTGCTGGAAGGCAAGTGGTTGGCTGTTAATGAGCTGTGCACTGCATAGCAGCTCAAGTAGAGAATTAAGCTGATTTCAGCAAGTGAAACAGCAGTGATGTATAGTATGTCCATCATGAGTTGACATTAGTGTCAGTTGACCTGATGCCCTGGCTATCCCATTCAATTGCGAGGGAAGCCTGAAGTACATTTACCAAACTTGTCCAGCCATTAGTCAGTGCTTTGTGTCTTAGAGCACATGTTATGTACAACATCTCTCTGGACCAGAAACAGCATGCTTATATCAAAATGAAAAGGCAATCTTCTCTGAAACAGTTCCTTACGCCGAAGCGCAGTAGGGCCTTTGCTGAAGGTAAGAATTTGAAATAATACATTATTCCTACAAATGCATTTACATGTTTTGACAATTCAAAGCTCTAGTATACCTAAATATAAACCTAAACATTTCAAAACCTGATTAGCAATCAGGTAAAGTCTATGGTTACTTGCCAGAGGGTGTCTCATCCGAGAGTTTTAAAGCTTTCCAATTTCATCCCAGAGCAAAACATGAAAGTGTCAAATTTAAACTGGTCTGTCATTCTTTTTTTTTTTCCTACAAGAGTCAAACCTGTATAATATTGAGAGCCTTAGACTGCTCAGTTTATAGAAGTGCACACTGAAAGGAGGTAAAGTGTACGTAGAAACCTTACCTTTTATTTTTGTTAGGCCTATATTATTGCTCTTGTTTTCATTGTGAAGTATTAACTAATTGCATGAACCATCTGCTCTTTAAAATATTAATTAATTTGTTAAGTGTTGAGTAATTGGAAAGTTTTAATAAAAAATATACATGTTTTATTACATATATCTATGGATGTTAATAGCATGAATCCTGATTGTTTGCCAACTGCAGTGAAGCTGCATGAATATGTTTTATCATATAGCTGCTGTCAATTGGGAGACACTTTGGTCTAAAATTAAAAAAAAAAATTCAAATCCATTGAAATAATTTTTTTATTTGTTGGAAGCACAATTAACATGGTATAATATCACGTGGTATTTAGCATCATGTTAGTAGTGTTCTGCTGGGTCTGTATTCATTAATATTCATTTATATTATCAGATAACCAGTCTTATTTCACATAAAGCAAAATAATAAATGCCGAATAATAAAACAAAAACAGCGAAGAACAAAACTGGAACACTAATGACACTTAAAATCCTCCTGGTTCCACTATGATATTCTGTGAACAGGGAGGCAGTCATCCGTTTTTTATTCGGCCCTACAGGTTACTGATACATCCATTTTCATGGAAGCTTCTTGGCATACAGCCTTGTAATTCCCAAGTAACTTGAACTGTTCACCTATCATGCTTGCAAGTTATGCAATTTTTAATACATACCCATGACTGTTCGCTGTAGCTTACAACATTTTTTTTGTTATTATACTTATCAATAGTAAGGTAGCCGATGTTTACCTACAAATATCATGAATACTTATGTCTTAAATGAGAGTATGCTATTATTGAGGTACCTGGTGAAATACCCACATGATCTGGGCTAAAACCCCTACTTTATTAGATATAGAGGCGCCCATATCAGCTAAATTTAATAACCTATTGAAAAATATGTCATCGTCCAAAACTACCCACTATGAAAAGGTTTGACTGTACTTACAGACAGCCCTTCCTGCAGTGGTTACACATCACAGGCATGTGATGATAAACACCAGGTAACAACCTCTCAGACTCGGACTGTTTCATCAGAAAACTCCCAAGTAAAGGATACTGAATATGTCATTAAAGAACCAACGATATGGAGACAGCCTGAAACAGCAGCAACTTCTTTTGCCAATCTCTGCCCTCCTTACGACTTTGGTGAGGTCTACAACATTACGGATAAGCTCAACCCGGAAGAAAAATACAGGATTTTACAAAACATTTACAAACCTGACAGTGAATACCAATTTCCAAAACATAAAGAAGGAGCCTGTAACAGAAGCTTCAAATACGAATGGCTATTAAAATACAACTGGCTAGTATACAGCAAAGCTCAGGATGGGGCATTCTGTGTACCTTGTGCAATGTTCGCAAGGGGACACCGCCAAAAGGGAGCTCTGGTGAAAGGTCCTATGAAAAAATTCAAAAATGCCACTACTGATCTAGATGCGCATGGAAAAAGCCAGTACCATCAAAATGCGGTATTAGATATGATCAGCTTTACGTCCATTACAGAACAAAAACAAGATGATGTATCAGTACAGTTGAATAATGTAAGGGCCAAACGCATTACGGAAAACAGGAATAAGTTACGCGGTATTCTAGAAACAGTGATTCTATGTGGGAGACAAAATATTGCATTTCGCGGTCACCGTGAAGATAGGCATGATAAAAGTGAAGACACACATGACATTGATATGGATGAAAGAGAAGAAAATGGAGGTAATCCGGGAAACTTTCAAGTGTTGCTCGACTTCCGTGTTTCATCTGGTGATAAAGTCCTGGAAAAGCACTTTCGCACATGCCCTAGAAACGCATCATATCGTTCCAAGACAGTTCAGAATCAACTTATTGAACTGTGTGGAGATTATCTCAGAAAGAACATTATTGAGGAAATCAAGAGAGTGAAGTATTTCAGTGTTCTTGCCGATGAGTGTACTGATGTGTCAAACAAGGAACAGCTTTCCTTAGTGCTGCGTTTTGTAGACAGCAAGAACAATATTCGTGAAGAATTTGTTGACTTTATACATTGCAAGGATGGAGTCACTGGTGAGGCACTGGCGAGGACAATTCTCCGCCAACTGAGATCATTTGGACTGGATGTCAACTATGGGGACAAGGGTATGATGGAGCTGGGAATATGACTGGAAAAATTCGAGGCACTGCAGCCAGAATACAAAGTGAGATTCCCTCTGCCTTGTATGTGCATTGCAATGCACACATATTGAATTTGTGCATCGTCAAATCCTGTGAGTTGCAACCAATTAGAAATATGATGGGAATCATGGTGGAAATCAGCATATTCTTCAGATTTTCACCTAAACGGCAGGAGAAATTAGAGGAGAAAATCAGAGAAATCTACCCAGGTGAAAAGAAAAATAAATTAATCAACATGTGTAAGACCAGATGGGTGGAGAGACACCAGGCCTTTGAGACATTCAAAGATCTTTATGTTGCTGTTGTGGATGTCTTTCAAGATATCTTAGAAAATCCTTCGCTTTGGAACCAAGAAAGTTTAACAAGCGCAAAATCACTGCTCTTGGCAGTTACAAACTTTGATTTCCTTATGGCGTTTGTTGTTTCCAAGAATGTTCTGGGCTTTGCTAAGGGACTGTCCTCAAGCCTACAAGCCAGGAATCATATAATATCTGCAAGGCGATGCAAGAGGTTTCAGTAGTTAAGAGTGCTCTTCAATCAACAAGAGAACACGTAGAGCCAAAAAACCAGGAATGGTATGAAATAGCAGAAAGCATGGGCAAGAGTGTGAATGCCGATGAGCCAAAGCTACCAAGGAAATGTGGACGTCAAAAAAACAAGAACAATACGCCAGCTAAAACCATTGAGGAACATTACAGAGTGACTCTAACAGTTCCTTTCATGGATCATATGCTCACACAGCTGGAAGATAAATTTGCGGAAAGCCAACAAAAAGCAACAAATGGGTTATTTCTTATTCCAAGTGGGCTTCAAGAAAATATTGACTGGAAAGGGATGCTGCAAATCTATCAAGCTGATGTGCCCTTCCCAGACAATTTTGACAATGAACTTGAATGTTGGAGGAAGAAATGGCAGTCATGGCAGGGTCATGCCCCTTCAACACTTGAAGAAAGTATGGACCATGCAGACAAGGTTTTGTACCCAAACATTCACACCCTACTGCAAATCATTGCCACATCCCCATTGACCACAAGTGAGTGTGAACGTAGCTTTTCCAGTATGAGGAGGCTAAAAACTTATTTGAGAAGCACAATGGGACAAACAAGGCTGAGCGGGTTGGCGATGATGCACATTCATTATGAGAAAGACATTGACAAAGAGGCCATCATCAGTGAATTTGCAAGGAAGCATCCTCGCAGGATGGATTTAGTTGATATTCTTGACTCCGATGAGAAATAGTTGCAGGACACTACATGGTTATATTATAAAACTGAGCATTCCTTACTCTCAACTTATCAGAAACAAAAATGTCTGGTTTAAGTGCCCAAAAACATGCTTCAATTTTGATTTCTGAATCCTCAAATTTAAAAAAAATTTCTGCACCGTGTGAGGGGGGCACCCCCTCCCACACCCTCCCCCCTCGGGCGCTACGCGCCCTCGAACTCCAGATAAGCAAGACTCTCACCCGTCGCCCCCCCTATCATTTTGTTCTGGATCCGCGACTGAGAAGCACCAAGATATATAGTGATTAGTGATTCATGTACTGCGGAGTGGCACGGACATAAACTTAGTTTTTGACAGTTTTATCTCGATATTTTGACACACTGATGGACTAACCCGCTCGGATTATTGATTCGGATCGTGTCAACTTGTACCAGAAGTGGGGTCATCGTCTTCTACAGGGAATAATCCCAGGAGGTATCCTAAAATTGACGGTAGGCCAACGACCGAGTGAGTACAAACATCTGTTGTTTTGCATGTGAAATCTATGTCCCCGTGCTGATAAATTTTCATAGGGGAAGCCATTCGCTAAAAAACAACTTGCGAATTAATTTCGCGAGGCACATCAACACTATCAAAGCTTCTTATAGCGAAAATTATTCGCCGATACAACTGCTCAGTTGCATGAAAACTCGCCCTAACGGAGGTATATATTAAGCGAAGTTTCACTCGCTTCTTGCCAATACTTCTTTCAAAGTTGTACATTTATGATAAACAGCTGAATCTGATATCCGGAAGTTTCTGGGACTCTTAAAACATTTAATAAACATTCAGCCATATATAACGAGATTTGTGAAGTGTTCTGCTGGACTAGCAACGTATAGCAGGATAAATAATTCTAAGGAGAGAGGTAGACATACTGTTATCAGCATACACCCCCTCTCTTGACAAAAACAATCATAGGGGTGCATTCCTCACGCTGAGCGGTAGTCCGACCTACAGGTCAAGGCCCCGGGGAAGCTGCGCTAAACATCGCGACGGTCCCAAGCATCCGAGGTCACAAGCATCCAAGGTCAGGATATACGATAACAATACGTATAACGACCCCTTGCACCTCTGTGGCACTGGTGACTGTAACTTGGGCCGTATCAACTGTTAACTTTACTCCCGCAAATCCCAGCGTGAGAAAGACTGGCTACTGGCAGGCCTACTTGAATTTCCAGATATTTTCGTGCTGAATGACAGCGCCCGCTGGACAGGACCCCTAGCGAAGCTGCACCAACAAGACCTTGTACGGTGGCCCATACGTGCTGTCCTGTTTAACTGCTAAAATCGAATTAATTTTCATTAAAGATTTTATTAATCCTACTAATTAAATTAATTGAATAATTAAAATTGATTAAATTAATTGATTAATTAAATTAATTAATTTCATTTTTGTTTAATAACTTATTTAAATAATTGATTTTAACAATACTTTTAGTAATTTCGTCATCACTTCGGCATACATTAATAATTTTGTATCTAGCAAGTCCATACGGTGGCTTATAGGCGCTATCTGAGAATTACATGCCATCCAATTACAAACATATTTGTTTGGTAACTGTATGATAATGCAAAGGAATCATTCAAAATAAATAAATAAAACGCATTAAACACCTCACGGTGGAAGTTTGTCTTTGCATTGCTTTTGAATTTGCGATAATAAAAATAAGTATATAAATAGCTAAATAAAATACTTCAAAGACTTTACTCTGTGTCACCTATAAACTTGGAGATTGCGTCGCTATTGACATTACTTTGTGCACAGCACTGGATGTGCAAATTCACGTCAACTTTCACTATTATTTAAAATTTGTAAAGCAACTGTTAAAAATATATATCATTTTTAGTTGGTAATTTTGACTAGCATCGGTGAGAATTTCAAAACATCTGAATTAAAAACATCAAACAAAATGCCGGGAGGACATCGCCGTGGGCGTGGAAGTGCTGATGATGATCATTCACCAGCCCACCAGGGGGCAGTAGCGGAGGATGTTACTCAGGACCAGGCAGTTGGCGGTGAGCCAGAAATCGGTCTGGCCGATGTATTACTTGCTCTTCGGGAGGTAATGGAGGGGCAACAACAAGCCCAGGAGCGACAAACAGCCTTGCTCATGGAAACTCAGGCTGCGTTGCTGCGCCGCTTGGATACCCTCCAACTATCATCTCCTACACCTCTAGATGACCCTTAGCTGGAAGGCCCCGAACGAGAGCCACAGGGTGCCGCTGCCCTGGAGCCACAGCCGTCTTCAGTGCGAACTCGCCCATTCGACTTTTATCGAGAGCAGCGTGACCGGGCCAGTGGGGGGCAAGACAGAGGCCAGGTGAGAGCTATCCCAACTAACATGGAGGTTCCAGCTGAATTGGAAATTCCAAGCCCAGAACTAAGGCCTCCAGTAAGTGGTAGAAGTCCTGATGACGTGCGAGATCTATACAGGTTTCAGGACCTGACTGACGACATGCTTCCATCACGCAGAGTAGATCATGACCTTGAGCGGCAACTTCGGGTTATTGAGGAAAGGGAAAGAGAAGCTGGCTATCGACGCCCTAGGCCTCGAGAACGTGCCAGAGCCCACGATCACGAGGCTGGGATCCGTGGTGGGGCGCCTAATCCCAGAAACGAACCACCGAGGGCAAAACTACCAATGTTCTACGGTAAAGACGATTGGGAGGCCTTCATCAAGTACTTCAAGAAAACAGCTCGAAGGTATGGATGGGGTCCATATGAGAAGGCGGACCGACTGCAAGAGAGTCTCCGAGGGAGTGCCCTGCGGTACATAAGCCTTCTACCTGGCGGAATCCCAGAGGAGTACGAGTAATTGCGTCATTACCTGGCACAAAGGTTCGGTCGTCGAGAGCCCCCTTCAACTGCGAGGCACAAGTTGGATGAATATCGGCAAGGGACTTAAAGCACAGAAGAGTATGCGGAAGAAGTACAACGTATGGCTAGCATAGCTTACCCGGGGTGGACCTTGCTATGCGAGAACAACTAGCTGCCGATTACTTCCTGCGAGGGTACAAGAATGCCCGGCTGGCCTATGATGTCATGAACCAAAGGCCTGCCACCCTATCGGAAACACTGGACTTGATAGACGCCTATCAACACCATTATAAGGCGACTATAGGAAGGGCCCATGATACTGCTCGAGGCCGAACTCGACGCGTCTCCTGGGCAGAGAAACCGCATCTGTGCTCCCAGTCAAAAGAGGACGCCGATTTCACTGAAAGTGGTATCAAGATGAAGCTGGATGCAGGATTGCTGAAACTAAATGAGAAGCTGAGTGAAAGGCTGGATGACAAAATCGAACATCTATGGAAGAAAATAGAGGAGAAGCTGACTAGTAACCAAGGCAGGGAAATCAAAGGTCATGAGACAGAGGCAATGGCGCTAGAAGAAGTCTAAGCCCTTTTGCCAATCGATCAAGGACCCCAAGCCCAAAGAATTTACCTGGGGTGGAGTGTTTCCGCTGTGGTCAACATGGTTACTACCAAAAGGATTGTCCTATGCAACGCACCCCGAACCCCCTGCGTCAGACACCGTCGGAAAACTAGCAGAGGCCAGATCTGAACACACAGATCTGGCCAGGAAGAAATCAACTAGTCATGAGCAGGGCCCATTAATCAGCATACGGAGAACAGAACGTCATGGACCATCCATTCTCCTCCCCTTACTGATCAATGGTAGGGAAGCTGATGCTACTGTAGACACCGGCGCAGAAGTGACTGTGGTATCGGAAGAGTTTTTCCAAAGAGTTTTTCATGCACAAATAATGAGGTTGGAGCTGGTGAACCAGTTATGTTAACAAATGCCGAAAAGGATAACATAATGAAAGCAAAGAAAGGAATATGCATGACGTTTAATTTTGGGAACACCACAATGGAATGGAATGTGTATGTGGCACCCATTCGTGATGGAGTCCTTCTAGGACTCGATTTGTTACAAGCAGCAGACATAACCATCCAAGCACGAGGGAGTATCTTTATCAAGGGGGAACCCTTACCCAGTCGAGTAATACTCGAGAAGGGAAGGTCATATGACATAGCAAATGTTTGTTTAACTGAAAAATTACACTTGGAACCAGGGATGGAATACCTTACAACTGGATCAGTAAACCGAATTATTGAAGGTCAGGATGCGGTAATGGAACCAGTTTTATCTAGGGATAAATTTTACATTGCCAGTACCCTAGTCAAGGCGGCGCCATATATACCCGTTAGAATTTGCAACATATCCGATCAGCAGGTTACGCTTGCAAAGGGAACGCCCCTTGGTCACCTTGTCGAAGCCGGAGAGTGCCACAAGAGCAAAATCTACAGCGACAGAAAGATAGTTCTTACTGAAGAACCGCCTGTAACGCAAAGGATCAGGCCAGACACTTCAGATGATTTACCAACACATCTACAAGACCTCTACAAAAATGCCAGTAATAACCTCCGTGAAGATCAGCGAGCCATGCTCGCCAGTTTATTGCTACAGTACCAGGATGTGTTCGCCTCTAATGATCTTGACCTCGGATGCTTTACAGCCGTGAAACATCAAATACCAACAGCAGATGCGCCACCAATAAGACAACCACCAAGAAGAACGCCTATTAGTTTCCGAGGGGAAGAAGAACAACACTTGCAGTCGATGCTTGATGCAGGCATTGTTGTGCCATCAACATCTCCCTGGAGCTCCCCAGTCTGCTTAGTGAGAAAAAAGGACGGTGGGGTAAGATAGTGTATCGATTACAGGCGTCTTATTGAGGTCACCATAAAGGATGCCTATCCATTTCCAAAGATAGAGGAATGCCTAGACACACTGAAAGATTCGACTCTCTTCTCCTGCCTTGACCTGCAAAGTGGTTACTGGCAGATTGAAGTTCAAGCGGAGCACCGAGAAAAGACGGCATTCATTACAAAATGGGGACTATATGAGTATGTCCGAATGCCATTCGGTCTGAGCTCAGCCCCAGGAACCTTCCAGCGTGCGATGGATCTCGTGCTTCAGGGACTGAAATGGGACATCCTGTTGGTGTACCTAGATGAAGTAATCATACTTGGTCGTAGCTTCGAGGAACATCTGGAGAGGCTGGCCATCGTTTTTAAACGATTTAGGGAGTTTAACCTAAAATTAAAACCCCGAAAATGTCAACTCTTACAGGAAGAAGTCACATTTTTGGGACATCTCATAAGTAGCGAAGGCATTCGCACTAATCCATCACAAGTCACAAGAGTCGAAGACTGGCCAATTCCTACAACAGTCAGGGATCTTCAGGCCTTTCTTGGAGTCTGCAACTATTATCGGAAGTTCATCAAAGGGTTTGCTGAGATCGCAGGACCATTGCACGAACTTTTTGGTAAAAGCGCGAGTTTCATCTGGGGCGAAAAACAGCAAAAGGCTTTTGAAGACTTAAAACAAAATTTGGCCAGTGCTCCGATACTTGTTTATCCAGATCCAGACAAAGCCTTCCTTCTAGACACTGACTCGTCTAACGCAAGCATCGGTGCTGCCCTCTCTCAAATTCATGAGGGGGAGGAGAAGGTAGTTGCTTTTGCAAGCTGGAGGTTGGAACCAGCTCATCGACGTTATTGTGCTACTAGGCGAGAACTTTTATCAAAGCAGTGCAGCACTTCAGACATTACCTGTTGGGTAAAACATTCCTAATAAGGACGGACCACAATAGCCTTACCTGGCTGTTTCGTTTCAAAGCCCCTCAAGGCAAGCTAGCACGCTTGAGTACCTCAGTCAGTATGACTTCGTGCTTTAACACAGAGAAGGCAAAAGACATGGTAATGCAGATGGCTTAAGCCGTATGGGACTTGGCGCTGAAGATCCGGAATGTGACTGCTACCAAGCAGGCAAGGATCCAACATCCCTCCCATGTGGTGGTTGCAAATACTGTTCAAAGATCCATGGACAATGGGAGAAATTTGACACCGACGTCGATGATATAGCTCCGTTGTCGGTAAAAGCAGTGACAAGAGCTAGTTCAAGCAAGGCGCCAGCAGACCTTTCAGATATCAGCTCTAACTGGACGCTGCAAAACAGCAACTCTGAGCACGAACAAAAGCAACGCACTGACAAAGATCTGTCGCTAGTGCATATGTGGAAAGATAAAGGTGAATTACCGCCCAAAGAAGAAGTTCTACTTGAAAGTCCAGCAGTGAGATGTTACTGGCTAAGTTGGCCGCAAATCACTAGAAAAGATGGCATGTTGTACTATCAATGGACAGATGTTGTGAATAACAAGACCATACTGAAACTCATGGTGCCGTTAAACATGAGACAAGAACTTGTAAAAGCATGTCACGATCCTGTAAACGCAGGACACCCTGGAACTGAAAAAAAACACTCCAGAAAGTGAAACAGAGATACTACTGGTATGGTATGACCTCTTACGTAAAGGTGTATGTGAAGAGATGCCACGGCTCGCTTTGTAAAAATACCATGCTGGATCACCGATGGATCGCATTCACATGGACTTCCTAGGACCATTCCCACGATCATCATCAGGGAACAAATATGTCTTAGTTATGATAGATCAGTTTACCAAATGGGCTGAGTTGGAAGCATTGCCGGATCAGGGTGCAGAGAATACGGCCTGAGGGTTATTGCGATGTTTTCTCGCAAGATTCGGACCACCACTCGAAATTCACACTGATCAAGGCAGAAATTTTGAAAGTGAATTGTTCAAGCAGCTTTGTCAACTGTACCAAGTGGCCAAGACCCGCACAACCCCTTATCGTCCTTCCTCGAATGGACAAGTTGAAAGGTTCAACAGAACCTTTTACAAATGATACGGGCTTACGTTGATCAGAATCAAAGAGACTGGGATGCCAATCTGAATCTCCTTGCCGACGCTTACCGGAGCAGTGTGAACACAAGTACCGGATTTACCCCAAATCGGATGATGTTAGGCAGGGAAGTTTACCAACCTCAGGACTTGTCCCTGGGTATGGCAGAAATCAACCGAGATTCAATGGAACCAGTACACTATGTGGCGGACCTAGAAGATGAGTTGGGGCGAGTGTATGATCTCGCAAGGAAACACCTGAAAACCGCTCAAGAAGTTCAAAAGAAGCGTAACGATCTCAGAGTGAACTGTCATTATAACGTGGGAGACCTCATTGTTACCATTGATTAAACTAAATCTGTCGGCAAAAGTCCCAAGTTGCAGTCGCTCTGGAAGAGGCCTTACATAGTGACAAGGCGTCTTGACCCTGTACTTTACGAAATACAAGATGCCAAGAAGAAAATGATACTCCATCACGACAGGCTCAAGCGCTATGTGGGAGATTTCATCCCTAAATGGGTGATACGGCTCCGCCACACCCTTGGAATACTGGATGACCAGCAGGCCGGGAAAGTTAGAGCGCTTTCAAATGTTGAGCAGGAGCCAGAGATCAAGTCTGGGGGTTCGCAGGACAAGGTGGAGACCCCAGCGAGCTCAAATGTTGACGAAGCACTCACTGCTGCTATGTCAAGGCTCGTTCTGATATAAATACGAATTTTGGTCACCCCGTAAAAGTACTGCTCAGCACAATGATTAACAGATGTACAGGACAAAGACACTCTCAAATATGTATGTAGATGGTAGCCAGTAGGGGTATTCTATAAATAAGGCAATTATTGTGTATTGTAGAAACATGACAGCTTCAAGTAAAACAACTTCCTTCTGGTGGCATGGGAAGGAGCGTGACAACATCACCTTCACAATTGAGGATATCGCAAATCACAGGATATCTATCGGCATGCCTGTTCCGGGGAACGCCCAGAATTGTGTCCCGTATGTCAGGAACGAGTGCCAAACTTGAGGAGGCATGCGAATGCCAGACACCTCCCCTGGTATGTGGACCCAGTGACAGCATGCGAGAGGTGTGAAGTTCAAACTGGTGGACGCAGCTTCTTTAAGCAGCACACCAAAGAGGTCCATGAGGGCAGAAAACCAAATCTTTCTGTGGCAGACTGGGTTGCCTATATGCGTGTTTTGCTGCGTCAGCTTGCGAAAGCGGTAGGTTGCAGAGGCGTCCAGGAATTGCCGGCCTATATCCGTCGGAAAGGTATCGGTCTTGGTCAGCCACCACGGCTAAGCCCTACAGAGTCCGAGTACTACTCGGAATGGAATGGGATAGAAGAGCCCTTCGACCCCACCAGGCCAAACCATCGTGTTGAGGCTTTTAGCAGCGGCAAAGATGGTAGTACCAGTCTCAAGTCTCCGCCTGGCTGATGGGAGAACCTTCATTCTCCGTGGACCTACCCGGCCACGAAGCTTTGCCACTACCGGGAGGGTACAAGGATCCAAGGGTCCTCATCAAGTTTCCACGAGGCGCCACCCCTATCGTCACCAGGAAGTCCATCCTAGGCGAGGCTGACCTCGCACTCCACTGAGGGTAACTGTCTACCGGGATTAGTGAGTGCTGTAGGGACTCAGCACAGCAGGATGGGGGCAGTGTTATAAGATCCGTCCAGCTAGCGAGCCCTCTCGCTAGCCACCAGCGACAGCCACGCGGGGTTTTTCCCGCGTGACCGGCCCCACCCCGGCAGCACAGCAGTCTGGATTTCCTAACGTGTTTGAACGGTCGCGACCTGGTTGAGTTCCTCCCGATTGAGACCCCTCAGACCACGGGACAATCTGTTAGACTTATATAATTATTAGCTACACCACGATAGTGATTAGAATCACCAAGATATATAGTGATTAGTGAGTGGCACGGACATAAACTTTGTTTAGACAGTTTTATCTCGATATTTAGACACGCTGATTATTAATTCGGATCGTGTCAATATCATCCACAGAAATACATGTAAGGATAGAAAACATCCAGTTTACATCACCAGTCCTCCACAGCAGATAAAGTTCTTCAAGACCAGTTAGCATTCCAAATGTCACGACAATTCATCCACCTGTTTCTATTAAATCTAGCCTTTTGCATGATTTTTTTCCCAATTTCTACCGTTTTCGCTCTATAACTGTATTTCGCTCTATAAGTCGGAGAATTAAAGGTCTCAGTGTCCAATATTTTTGTTCCCGCAGAGGACAATGTGAAACGTTTTAATAAACGAAGAGGATTCTGTCAGAGAGCATGTGTTAATAGAGCCCGAGTCCGTGTGATTAGTGACAACCAGGTCTGATTTCATAGATCTGATATCGATTGTGTTTCAACGGCCTGCATTACTATGTTTCTTTGGACTGGATAAACCGATGGTTCCGCCTTACCTGATGACTTAGGAGCTGACGCACAGTGATGTTTTCTTTGCCGTTTGCAGCAAATTCTGGCCAACAGTTGGCCACAGGTTCATCGTAATCCAGTAAATCCCTGAAAACAAAAACAAAATTTATCAGTCCGTATGAAACCAGTTTGATACACTATCCATCATTTCTTGAGAGTTTTCCCATTTGTTACGAAGACAGTTGTTCAGGGGAAAACATTGGGCCGATCTCGGATTCGAACCCATAACGACGGCGCACATGTCCGGCGTTCCAAGCTTCGCTAGAGAAGCTTGCTTTGCTAGCATGCGGTTGGAACGACGCACACTTGTTTGCTGCTGTTATGTTTAATAGAACAGGGCCCCGCTCAGCCACAGCTGGCACTTATCACTGGGACTGGCCGGCAAGGCTGCCCAGCAGGGGGTCAAGTGAGTGCACATGTTCTGCTTGTGGCGCTAAGTATCCCAAAGTACCCTGTATTTATCTATCAATTACAGGACTACCACAGTAGCTAGATAACACTAAATGCTTTGACATGGTAATGAAACATTAAGACAATCTTTGTACAAAATTTCAAGTTTATAGGATAAAAGTTTATGTTTATACAGGTGCTACATAGCATTCATACAAAGGTCTTCGCTTGTGAGCACAATAGAATACACTTGCATAAAATCATCAGATAAAACATTCAATATAAAACTAATTCCACGCTAAAACCTGACAGGAAAGCTACTGGCAATTAGTTACAGATGTACTTATTCCACATATTAAAAAAAACTGTTTCAATTCAATAAACATATTTTTAATAAAAAAAAATCACTGGGAATACCCGGCAGTTTTAGTGAATTTTCTGCAATAACACAATAATTCCTTTTGTAAAATGATACATTGTACATGATATATGGGGAATATAGAAAAATCTCTAAAAAAAACATTTCATTTTAACTGTCTTACAGTTATACTTTCATAAAGATTTCTTTTGATCTACATTGAAAAACTTGATTCGGGGTATATAAAAAAAGACTTGTCAAAAAGGTCATCTCACAGACCATTTATCTCTAAAATTGGAATCTCAAAATGTATAACTTAAAAAGGCCGAAAACACACTGGTGCACACAGTACTTGAGTGGGCAAGCAGATTCAAAACACACTAGCGTATGCGACAAGCGGCAAAATATGTTGTGAACCGCTGTTGAATATAAAAATTCTTTCTTGTATTTTATATTTTTATCTCAGAAATATATCTCCAGTAAGCATACATTTCATTAAATATTTAAGGTATTACTTTGTGAACAATATTTATGATTTAATATATTTAACAATATTATTTATGTGAACATATAATGTAATATTCATATATAAATGTATTATATATGAACACGAATGTTTATATATATATATTTATTATAAATGGTATATTAACATAAATATAGAAGTACACATTTAATGTATTTTTTTTAAATTTAATGTATTTTACTAAATTTTCCAAAGTATTCAACAGACACAATGCATATTCACCAGAAATCCGCATGCAGCATGCACTTGGCAAGTCGCAAAACAACGTCTGGGAGCTATTTAGGAAACACGCCTCATGGCCGCTCACATGCTACCCCCTGTCAGGGATTTGTCAAAAGTCAAATATAGAGGAGCAATTTTCTGCTTTGTTACCAGCGCCAGTGTGTTTTGGCCTTATATTAAAACATGGGAAACGCTTTGTCTAGAAAACAATATTTAGAAAAAATCACATATATACAGTCAAAGATGCCCCAATTTTTTCCTCCGACAGTTTAAAAACATACATGCGTATGATGTAAAAAGTTTGTTCATGACCACAACATTGATCTGGTGAAACATTAGTGCTCACAATATATAAATTGTCCTGTTTTGCAGAGATAGTTGAGACAAGTGAAATTATATATAATTTGATTTGTGGGGAAAAAAGGCATCCTTCATATGTAACTACATTCACAGGCAATTTACAATGTACAGTCTCTGCATAAGTCGCTCATTCACATCTTTCTTCCCCTCCTTTTAATTTCTGGAATATGTTCATGCACATCAGGAGATATAAATGTAAGATGGTCTTTCATTGTTGCAAGAACACGTTTTGTTGGAACCTTGACTGAGGCGGTCTTCTTAGCAATCTCATTAAACGTATGGTGAAGGCCTTCAGTACCTCGTTCGCCATGCATAGCCATGCCTACACCCCAACGTTCTACCCATTCTAGCACATGGTCCTCTAAAATATGGTGTTTTGGTAATACTGATGTTTCGGGGAATGTGCGTCTATAGTAGGAAAGGTAGTTCTTTATTTTGTTGCCGATGCTGTCAAGTAGTTCTTTATCTATTCTGTTTCCATGGGATAACATTTCATGGACAGAGGCAAACTTCTTGTTAAGTTTTCTGAATTGTTCCGCGATATAGAATGCCTTGTTTACAGTTAATGTATCATGTGTGAGCGACTTTGTTCTCTGCACAATTCCATCACATATATCATTGAAGACATTTGCCTTGAGATATTTGTGACAATGGTTTCCAATGAAACTAAAACTGTGGTATGCTTGGACCTTTATTCCATGCTTTTGTAAGAGACGGTCAAGATGGGCTGTCAAAGGGCCATTTCTCTTCACAAGGTTGATCTTATGCATCACCACTGCCAGTTCCTTTTCAAAGGCAGTTATTTTTGCATGGAACTGTGCTTTCTGTGTTTGCATTGAAGAGAGAGAAATAGACTAATCATCTTCAAGATGCTCAAGTCTGAGTTTGGTTGTATCAATCTTTCTTTCAATGCGCTGTTTACTTTTTACGTTTTCAATGAATGTAGCAGTGAGACTGTCCCATTCTGTGTTCTCAGATGTTTCACTTGCGATCTTAATATCAATTTCATGACAAAGGTCAATTAACATGTCATGGTGTCGTTTCACAATGCCCAACAGAATATGCAGATATGAAAGGGCATATGTGGTCTACTGGAATTTCGATAAGTGTTTTGTTTATGACATTATGGAAATCCCGGGCTTTTGCTTTTTTACCTTGACCTGTGGTTTGAAAATTGATGTGGTCATGCTTAATCATTTCCAGTGTGCGAGGAGTTGACAGTCCACGCTCTTTCAGAGGCATCTGAATTTCATCTTTCTTAATCAAGCACCAAAGGCATGGATAAGCTGCTTGATGACCAGATAAACCAATAACACTGGTCAGAAAAGAGTAATCCCCATGGAGAAAAAGCCTGAAGGATTTGTTTTTCCATGTGGTGGTTGAAAGTCCCCTCAGATCATTATTTACTCTCCGCAATGCCCGCAAAAGGTTTTCATAATAATCTTTTGCCTCAAAAAGACAAAATGCGATGGTGTAAAGTTTAGAATTAGGCTCATCTGGGTTTAGAATTTGTACACTAAACTTCATACTCCCTCCTCCATGATCTCCTCCAATCTTCAGCCAAATTTCATCATCTGGTATAACTCCTTTCCATGTCAGCTTTCCATGTTCCTCGTATTTGTTTAACAGCCTCAGGATATATGACGGTAAATCCTTTACAAATGTAATTGGGGCTTCACGTTCTACGATGACACTAGGTTGAGATGAGTCCTTAAATGAAAATGGTATCAGTTCAGATATCAGGCTGGCACTAATTACTTCTTCCCTTGCTGCTCTTTCTGCCTTCTCGCTTTCAAAACGTACACCAATAGCCCTGAAGAACCGTTTTTTAACCCTTGACTTGCCCCACGTCTGTCCTAAGAGAGTTTTGATGGCTAAACTCTTGTATTTATTAATTGTGGCTCTGTGTACCACACCTGCTTTCTGGCAAACTGTTTCTCTAGTTGCCCGACTTAATTTCTTTAATTCTGCCGCTTGCTGTAAATGTTGGGATGCTTCATCCTTACCAGCTAGGAATGCCCTTGTCCCATCAACTACACGTGCTCTTGTTTTTTGTAGCTGTTTGTTGACACTTGTTGATGTTTTCCGAGGCTTTACCAAGTACTGAAGATGGATTGGCTGGCCCCGTCTTTGTTTACATGCTATAATTCCCTTGTCCCTGGCATTTTCCAATTTTAATTTTGTGATGAAGGTATAGTGATGTTCTTCTTCAAGTGAAAGCTTTCGTTTGCTGCCAAGTGATATGCTATGTTTGAGAGTCATCCCTTCTGTCTGCTTTGTTGTAGGCAAACGGCGAGGTATTGATACAGGTTTACTGCTGCGGCGTGTTGGGGTTACCACATATGTTATTTGTTTTTTGGGAGTCTGAGGCCCAACTTCATTTTCTGATTCAGCTAAATTTAAATCACTGGTATACATGTTGACTGAAGTTGATATCCCAATAGATGTACAGCCATCAGTCACCTCTTCTGATGAATTCAAAATTATATTGCTTTCACATTCATGTTTGTTGAAAGTTCCGAATTCAGAAACTTTGTTGCATCTAGTACACCAGACCACAAGTGATAACATCTGTTCTTGAAACCGTCTATCAGCATATTCAACTGTGTGATAATCCACTGGATGTCCACATGAAGGGCAATGGATTTTATTTGACCTTGCAGTAACAAAACATTTATTCAGGCACACAGCACAGTAATAATGACCACATGGTGTTTTAACGGTGTCGAGTGAATAGAGTCTGGAGCATAATTGACACGTATAGTATATTTTCTGTGATTCTGACAGGTTGTAGATTTCTAGGTGTTCCACTGAAAATACATTCTGTGTCCTCTTTTCACATGGAAATATGTTTGCCCTCAGGTGATCATATTGAAGATCCCCGGGGTATTTTACTGGCGCACCACATTTCTGTTTCTCTGTGATAATTGTGCATCCTTTCTTTTGGTTTAAATATTTACAACATGAAAAGCATTCACTGGTAAGACTCTTTCTCTTATGTTCTGACCAAGCTGAATTAACTACAGCTGCCCTGTCATGTGCTAGGAGTAATAATTAAGGTTGATTAGCCGAGCTCCTTTGCAGATTAAAAGTTTTGTTGTAACATGATTTGCAAAATCTTCTTGGGTGTATGCTTGTGACATCAAGCTGAACATCTATTCCAAATGCATATTTTATTCTGTCAATATGATCCTCACAGTAGTAAGGCTTAACCTTCTTATTTCTTTCAGCTTTAGTTTGTGCACGTTTAGCACATATTCTGCACAATGCCTGCAGACACTCATTATGAAAGTCAAGTGAATGTTCCATTTCTATATACAAAAACAACTGGTTCACTAAAACTATAACTACAACATGTCCTAATGAAGTTATACATACCAAAATACAAGTCCTCAAGTCCTAAGCACTACCATCAGCCATTGTCTGATGTTTAAGCATTAATTCCACAGGCAACATATCACTGTTGCTAGGGAGGAAGAGTCAAGATAATGGCCACAGTTCCATCAAATATGAAATTGAAACAGCGTTTCCAATCTTATAAAGTCAAAGATAATCACTTTAAGTTTCTGTTGGTACATTCGTAATGGATTTTCCATGTGGAGAACGCATACAGTACACAAGAGAACTATCCCTATATATACAAGACCAGATGCAGCGATACACTAAACTCAGGTTGAACCCTGTAAGCACTTTACACTGACCCAGGGCATTGAGCTACCCCCTGACACAGACACAGCAAAGTCTTAGACGGATTATTAATTTGGTGGTTCATGGATTGGTATGTAATGTCACATTAGGTCAGTTAATGTGTCAGATGTGATGAAATACATGTAAGAGAAGGGCAAGTCACCGCCATACTTAAACAACCTGTATCTATGTGCTACGTCACTGCATATCATTATCAGTCTGCCTGTGCTGGGGGAATCGCCTGCAGGCAGCACTACTGGCCCAGCTGGATTAAACATATGGGATACAGTGCAGGTAGACTGGTGTGGACGGACATGTGAGCCACCGACATGGGTTAGAATCCGGGATTGGCCCAATGTTTTCCCCTAAAAAAATTTGTCTTCGTAACAAAATGGTGCTCGTCCAACGTGAGGGTAAACTTTGTGGCCCAGGGAATAAGCTCACCAAAGTGTGACTCCTGGGATAACTAGTCTTGTTCTGATAGCAGAACGCTCTTAAGAGGGGGTGTGTTATGGGGTGACATAAAAGCGGCCCGAAGTGTCTCGCTAGTGAAGCTTGCTTTGCTAGCGAAGAGGTTGGAACGCCGGACATGTGCGCCACTGACATTGGTTCGAATCCGGGATCGGTCCAATGTTTTCCCCTGAACAATTTGTCTTCGTAACAAAATGGGGGTTCGTCCGGGATTACTTTAGTGATGAGCCATATGAAAGTTAAGTTTGAAACCAATATGTCATACTAAACTGGAGTTATCTGGAAACTAATTTGTGAACAGATGGCCCCTGTGACCTTGACCTTTGACCTATGACCCCAAATTCATTTATGCTCTCCTCATACTGGCAAGTAAGCTAAATGCGCAAGACGGAAAGTTTGGGATGAAAGGCTTGGATTAAAATGCAGCCATAATCTTTTAATTGTGTCCTGTGACCCCAAAATCATACAGTTTCTTGCTTTTATTAGTGGGCCATATGTGAGTCAAGTTTGAAATCCATGTGTCAATCCAACCTGGAGTTATCCGTCAGTGTGTCCGTCCGTCCTTTAAACTGGCACGTTTCATTTTACGTGTTCGAGACACAGGTCTTTTGCCTTCACGTACGTACAGTTTTGTGTATTTGCTATTTCACCTTTATAGTCAATAATCACTCAAATTATAATGAATTTGTTATTACATTATCACCTCTTGGAAGATCAGGCAGTTTGATCAAGTCACCCTTTATAAAGTTTCTTATTAATATAAATATTTAATATAAAATTTAAATATAAATAAATCATACACAGTGTACCTGTCGACCAACATGGCTACCAGTATTGCTGCCAAAGCTTGGGTGGCAGTGTTCACACACGTGATCGTGTTGTTACTCCAGGTCAGCTCAACATCCTTATATGAGTATCCTCCTCTCATGTTGACCACCAGCTCCCCCTTGTGGTACACAGCAAAGGCTGCTCCTTCTTCAAGCCCCGATTCCAGGTTTTCCCTATCATTTTCAAAGAAATGTTCACTGTAACTAAAATGTAAGTTCACCACCTGGTTCACGTGCTGTCATACAAGCGGCTAAGCATACAGACGCAACGGGTCGCTTTACAAACAAACAAAAGGTACGGAGTTGTTAGTCAGCCATTTATTACCACTATGCGAATACCATGGTCTCTAAATGCCCAACTGTCTTCACATGTCTTCGAAGGTCATTCAAATTGTGAAACCCACCACAACGTTGTGGAAACCCATAGATTATGGACTGATTATGGACTTACCTGTTACGGACCTATCTACCTTTACTAGATTAAAAGCATCCCAGTATTCATGTACTGTAACAGCCATGTGGAAGTTCCAGATAATAATTATTTTCTTGGTTTAACAAGGGCAACAGGGCTCGCCGGTACGGGGCATTCAGGAAAAAAGACCACAGCAGGGGTCCATACTATGCCCTTCGTAATTTTTAACCTCTCCATATTTACACATATTTTGCCGGGAATCAAACTTTAGCCATCTATTACATTTCTTAATATTTCTCTCGAGTTTAATTAAAATCCATCTCATTCCTGCTAAGTTATCACAGCGAAACCACAGAGTAGCCTGGTAACCTCTGATCTAATTAAATATGTGTGGATTTTGTCTAAAATCGAACTCAACCGAGTTAATCTATTGGTAATGTTACAGAACATAAGTATACTAAGATTAACTGAAATATATTTATTAGCAATCAAACGATGAGCCTAACAAAAACCTTTTACCTGACTTCTACATGCTTAAAGGTTGCCTGTGACCTTGAGCTTTAACCTCCAAATTATACGGAAGATTCCTAACCCCCATAAACTATATATATGAAATATGAAAACAGCAGGGTGAGTGGTTGTTGAGTGTAAAGATAGATAAGATATATTTATAAGGCCAATATAAAAAACAGGAATTTCCTTTGCTGAAGACATACACACGATACTAAAACACATAAATGTGACTAGATTTTAGTGCTTGCACTCACAGCCCTTAAATTACTGATACACAATGTTATAGAAAAGGGTACAAACGATTGCATACGTCGTTAGTTCACATGCTGCTAGCATAGTGTATGTTCATTGTGTTATATGTGAAACGTGGTACGAATCCCTTTAATGATGCCATACCACCTATGGCCATACCACCTATGGCATATAGGCTATGCCTGACGTCAACATCAGTTATTGTATGACCTGGTCTTATGTAAACTTGGATATAAGCTACAATATTTTTCAAATTTAAGACCTTAAAAGCTTCAATTCATACATGTGCATCCTATGACATTAAATTAATAGTGTTGACAGGCATAAATGTGCAACTTAGGAGAATTGAGACTCAGCTTGGCAAAAGGAGCCAGGCGTGAGGTGGGTTATGTATTAGGCTTGGGAGGCCAGGGCTGTAGCTCTCTCTGCAAACCAGGGTACTGGGATGGTTTGATGACAACAATTATTGACATGGTGGTTGAAATCTTGAACATAAAAGCTGTTAATCCGTAAGCTTATAAAATATTTAATCCTTGTGTGCACAAGCTGTGAAAATTAAAGTCACAGTGCTCATAGGCAAAATTGTGCCATGGTCAAATTTGGGTAAGATTTAAGGTACTGATTTTAAATTTATATCAAGAACTTTAAAAAATTACCAAAGTCTGATCTTATATCTTGTTTACAATAAAATCTAAAACAAATATAGTAATATCCTTGAAAAGACTCTCTAGTTTCAACCGTTAACATATAAAGTAGGTAAATATATTTCCTGATGTTTGGACAAGGTACATTATGTTCGGATCTGTAACTTCTAGCACTTAAGCAATATTGACCTAATATCTGGCAAGTGCATAGTAAATATATAGTGGACCATATATGCAAAATATGAAAGAAACAACACCAGCGGCTTTCATAGTGAGTAGTCTTGAAGTGTAACAACAGGTGTTTTAAGAAAAAAATGAGCTTTTTTTCCTAATTTCTTGAAGGAACGAAGTCGCAGTGACCTAATGTTTGGTGTGGTAGGAGAACTAAGGGACGGATCAAATTTTGGATTCGTACGTGTTACGGATTCGAATGCAAAACGTGCCTTGTTAACGGACGGACGGACGACGGACGACGGACCATGACTATAGCTCACATGACTTATAGTCACCTGCGCTAAAAATAATATGGTGATCCAGATTGCCTCCAAAGTGTATTGGTTTGTTATTTGGATAAAGCCCTAACCTTCCACAATGTCAAAAAAAAAAATTCCGTGCAACACTTTTTGGGTAAAGCTACTAACAGACAAACAACTAAACGGACGGGGGGGGGGGGGGGAGGGAGGGCGCATAATACCTTACTGGCGGAGGTATAATAAATCACAATTAAAATGTCTTACCTGAAAAATTGTTCTATTGGCTCCAAGCCCGCGGCAACATAACCTGCTACATAAATAGGACTAGAAGTCGATGTAAGCCAAGTAAACATTCGAACCAAGTAGGCAATGAACAGGACCAACAGTGCCAAGAGAAACCCTCGTATCATTCTGTTTGTATTATGCCTTGTGCCGTGAGTCCAATTCTGTCTTCTTGAACGATTTTCGTCAACTCTGGAGTTAAAATCCAAGATCAAAGAAACTAGAACAGCAAAGCAAAATATATGCTGCGTATAGCACATATTATGACTGAACTGAGCATAATGTATTTTCTTCTTTGATGATTTTCAAGAAGTAAGGACATGCAACATATCGATCAATTGTAATTTTTTATCATAATCAGTACATGTTGCATTTTCTTGTAATCAATCAAAAAGTAGAGGGACGGAAAATAAAGTAGCGAGGAATTTGGGCGATATCTCTTGCGAGTATTATCACATTTCATAAAGCCGTCAGCAGCATGATTTAACGCATCGTTGTGTGATCAGTAACTACCATTACTGAGGAGAACAGAAGCCACTATGTCCCGGCCCGTAAAAAACGTGAGGGGAACATATCCCCTTGTCCCCAATGAAAAAAGGCCCGTGAGCGGTACCACAAATCTATGACACGTTTTTCTTTCCTCTTTTGTCATATGAACATTATATAAGAATTTTATAGCCAAAGCAACATTCAGTGAACACAGAATAGCAATACTAAGATTACTCCTGATCTGTTCATATAGTTATGTGAAACATTTAAGTTTGAAACTAGAAATCTGCAAATTAAGGAATGCAAGACTTCGCCATGTGGGGAATCCCTATTGTTGGATACTGCGAAAATCATGTTCCCCTTAACTTATCCGGCCGATATTCCTAGGTCAATTCGTACAAATGTCATAGGGTAAATGACAGTTCCTAATGTGACTCGTTTTTTTTCATGATGTCTACCCGCTTTTGTTTGGTTTTGCGCGTATCTGACCATGTCAGGTACTTGTTATTCGTATACCCCAGTGTAGTTATTAAAATAAGGGTCAAAGGTCACGTAATATACCCGAGAGCGGATGCGGGAAACTGTGTATTTGGCAGTTTTCCTGTCGTCACGCCTGTTGATGTGATACTCATATAAGCACATCTTTATGTGTTACAGGTATATGCTATTTATTACGTAGATTTGCTTATGCTTGAGTTAAATATCATATCAATCTGGTACATATTATTAGTGAAAATAGGCTACGCTCTGTCTGTACATTGTGTGACAAACTTTATTCATTTAATGTCTATGTATGATGTTATGGTAATTCAATACAGTGTGTAACGGTACAGACAATGCGGT
Source organism: Sipunculus nudus (assembly GCA_026874595.1). Taxonomy (NCBI): domain Eukaryota; kingdom Metazoa; phylum Annelida; class Sipuncula; order Golfingiida; family Sipunculidae; genus Sipunculus; species Sipunculus nudus. Next base: position 13,960,904 of record CM049320.1, on the reverse strand, counting down.
CAGTTGAAATTAAATAACAATGTTGTTTCATTTGGAGCACGCATCGTATTGAGAACTTATTGCTTAATATTGCTTCATGTGTTTAAAGTATCTTAGTCAAGACTGAAGATTTCATTAGATTATGTTCATGATTGCGGGAGTTATGTTGTGAACAAACGCACAAACACAGCCCTACACAGACACGAAAGAGGATGAGCACATACCCTCCTGGCGGCAACAAGAGTATGTGAAACAAGGATAATAAAATATTACTTACATTTGTCCACCAGCTCCCATTTACACACTAGACTCAGAACAACTTGTCCGGATGTGGCAACGCATTGAGCAATATATGCTCACCCACTAAATTATGCAGTGGCTTGGCAGGTACACAGGGTTGTTATCGCCCCTGTGCAGGTGTACAAGAACTCTTTATAATAAAAATAGAGTTATTTGATCATGGAACTTCGCAAACATCTCATGTTTACTGTCCGCTTAATATTTACTGTTCGCACGACGTGTCTTGTTTAATTTCTGCAGGTATGACCTATATATGTTATGAGTTTGTCAAAATAACAAGCTGCGACATGCAGCCACATAGCCGAGTTGATCGATAGCTGTTGACATAATAAGTGTGGCGAAATAAGGATGAAAATATTAAGTTTGGGCCGTTTTTCAGGGGATAGCGGACTGTTTTAGGATAGTCACTATGGTTCTCAAACTATAAAATTTAAATTAACATAAATTACTGAAAAAAAATAACTAGCTAGAGCGGCGTTCCACTGGCAGGGAACTTCTTCATGTCACTTGTAATATTGTCTGTCCAGAGAATGCAGTTTCTCATGTTCAGTGCTTGTCTTAACCAGTGCATGAATGCAAAAACAACGCCCGCTTCGAATATTAAGCTGAATTCATTGAGTACATAGTCGTAACCCCTTTCCGCATGCGTAGTCCGTATGCGTAGTCCGCAAATATCGGCTTTTTGATCGGGTCCTTTCAATGCGTCCGCATGAGTAATCCATATGGTTATACTATAGACTGAAATCAATAACATTTCTCTCAGGATGAGAGGCATAAACGAAAGATCATGCATGAGGTTAGTATAACGTGACAACGTGTTCACAGTTTTGCGTGTTGATTTTCCTAAAAAGTGCGGGGGACGGTAGTCACTTTGTCGCTTTTCCCTAACTATGGGCCCATGGGTCGCGCCGCTCAGCTGAATATGTTCATACAGATAATTTTATGAGATTTTTAATGTCTCCTTCGACCTTCACCTTGTGACCTTCCTGGTAGATGAGCCAAATATGAAAGATCTATGGAAGGTTTGGGATGAAATGTTGGTACCAAATGTATCCAGAAGATTAGTAAAGAAGAAAGTCAGATCAGCGCCTCTGAAATTAATTTTATATTTTCTCAAGTTCTTTAATGTACATTACATTAAACATGTCATTCGTTTAGTTGCATCACATATGATGTATGCAGTAGCATGCAGTGATGAATGAAGTGTTGATTATCGATCCCTCAGATGACCAGCTTGGCAGTGTCAGCTGAAAAACACTGACACAGAGTCAGGTGTTGACAGACATGTACTGGCATAACCACGAAACAGTAACATTCCTTCATCCATTGTATAATTGTTTATGAAATTTATAAGTTTGTCATCTAAAAAGTTGCGTACATTATTTTGAGTTCGTATTATGTGTCTGCATGTCATTTTAATATTATATATTATCACCAAGGTCGGGCATGTTACCTTAGTGACACACGACACACATCTCAAACGAGCAGTCATCTCCAGAGAGTAAAAAAAACTCACTTCATTCCGAGAAGTTATTACTAACCATATTAACGTCATTGACCATAGCTAATTCTGGATAACTGACCAGTATGCCCGGCATAAACCTATGTAATAAACTGAGGTGCCTGGAACCAACTTGCGTGCCCGTTGTTGTGTCCGATCAGTTGATTGGCCGTTATCCCTGCCACAGCTCATTTCCCTGCCCTGGAAAAAATCCAGGCATTCCTGTGGCGTGTATAAGGTTCGGGATGTTTAAATATCAGCAGTTGGTGTTTTCATTATAACACCAAGCGTTTATCAGAAAACATATCCGTGTGATTTTTTGTCAACATGACACTGAATGGCAAGTCATGTTGATATATTTTCAGCATGGATATCTTTAAAACCACATTTCATAGTTTTTAATTACAGTCCAATGGGTTTATAAATGACATAATTCACCACTGCATTAACATATACAAATTTTAAGCTTTTTTTCATTTCAGGGACCTAAAACACGGGAATTAAATATCACACAGTGTTTTGTGGCTATATCTATGCACGTACTGTTGTAGTATACATTTGTATTTAAACAAAATTTGAACTTTAACCTTCATCAGTACATGTCGGGATACTAAACACGTCCGTACACTTGGGGTCGATCTGAATCCCAGTAGTAATTGATGCAAATTCATATATACTGCATAAATATCATAGTCGTTTGATTATTCTATGATTAATATAGGCTTTTCGGACAATTGAAGAACAGAAAAAATACATCGTAAAATATATCAATAACACGAGGTAAAAGAATTACATAGAATTCCTTCTTTGGCAAAGCTTTTTCTTAGTTTGTTCATTCTAACATATCAGTACTACATATATTTGACATTTTAAGTGATGCCATATAAAAATAAAATACAATATATCCATGAAAACAACAAAATCCAGAGGTTTTAAATTGTAATTACAATTGGACACAGCAATATCAAACAAAAAAGGTTTAAACAATTTAAGTCATAATTTCATTTGACAAATTAAAGTTAAAATAGGAATGAACTGCTTCTAGTCTTAATTATCTGTGGTATCAAAGACGCTCATCAAATATATTCAGTGTAAAGTTTCAAAAGTCTCAAAGGGAATAAAAAATAGAATAAACTGCCACCAGTCTTATATATCTGTATCTTAGCAGACATCATCGCATTGTATGCTAAGGATAGAGTAATCCGAGCAGGCATAGTTGGCAGAGATGGTGCAGCATTGGTGAACTTTCCTGTCTGCTTGTCTGGGACAGAGGTATAGCAGCTCTTTTTGGTTGCTGGAGTTCCCTATAGGGTGTTGACAAAAATCAAGCATACTAAGGGTCTACAAATGCTAATTTCACAAAAAGTTCATCAGAGATTTTTCAAACGTTGATGTAGAAGACCATAACAAAATGCCTCGCCCAAGAACCTTAAGAAGTGGCGACAGCTGAGTGAAATCTCGAACCTGTCCAGTGCCATTGCAGCCAGAAATATAGGGTCTCTTGGTCTTTGGAACCCAAAGTGCTTCCAAAGAATGATGGGCTGCATAATGGATCCCAGCCAGAATTAAGTGACCCAAGAAGGCCATCATTGGTTCAATAAGGGTCACAGGTTTCCATACTTCCTTTTAGGGTAGATGGTCTTCATTCCGCTGCCTATATACTCGAGCGGGTGGCTTCACTGTTTGTCTCACGCTTTATGGTAACTAAAGGTCAAAAACTTATCTAATGGTTTTTACCCTGCTCCTAGCTTTTTACACCAAGATGGTGACGGATTTTAGCGAAAGTCATCGTATTTAGATTGCTGGAGCCTGCAGACTCCATTCTTTGCCATTTCGTGCAAGCATTACATGTGCCCTTGCTTTAGGTTTGATCTCTCCTAAGGTTCTTTCTGTTACGGGAGGATCCCCATGACCTTGAGTTTCATCAGCTGGGTGATCCTGACCTCGCCTAGACCCCTTTTCCGACCTCTTCCTCTCTGCCTCCCTCTGCTTCATCCTCTACTCCTGCTTTCATGATCCTCTGTTCTCTCTCTAACATATGTGTGTTGCTCTGTCCCTATGTCTTCAGACTCGGTTTGTGCAGTATTATCCTACCTTGGTCATATGTAGTCAATAAGCTGAATAGGCCGAATCTTCAGTCACTCCAAATCAGAATCTGCTTCAGACACATGGTTTTCAGTTTCAGAAGTAACTTATTAGTAATTGTGACATTAAAGCCCTGCTGGTACAAACATATGATAAGTGGCGTCCAAAGGTAACATAGTAGGCGTGTACACTGAGCAAGAGTTTAGAAAGGGACCCTGTGTTGTTATGATCGTATTCTTTATTTATAAAGGTATTTAAAAGACCATAGGGGCAGCAGCGTGCTAGTGGTAGTTGGTATGGGGACCCGGTGTCCATGTGACCGGCGTCTCGTGACTGGATTTAAACATTGTTTCATCTGTTGTGCATGGCAATACAGGCAGGCAGCATCGCCATTTTGCGCTTACAAAATATGTTTGTTGAGTACGCGGTCGACATGTCGGAGTTAAGATAATGGATTGAGAACAATGAACTCTTCAAGGAGTGTGTAAAAATGCTTAGTGAAGCGGTCTTTACATCACTAAAAAGCTAAAGATAGCTGACAGTAGAGAGTGCGACGATCGTAATTGTAACCATTGAAATGCGTTATTTCCTATGGTATTTAGTCACTTCATGTATCAATAGGGGTGCACTTGTTGTAAATACATCCAGGGAACTGAAAAAAAAATGTATTTACATACACCAGTTTAATATTTGACTGATCACTTTCTGTCAAGAAATAGCGCGACATGGGGCCGGCTGGCATGCCCATTTTGGACGGCCAGGGCGAAGAGGGGATTTCCTCGTGCTCTTTTTGAAAAAAAAAGATAAAAAAGGAAATGGGGATTCCCTTATTTCACACAAAGATTTGGAAAGGCGGTAAGTTCAGCTGCAAGACGATATATTTTTTAATAATTTCTGTAGTTTCCTTACGTTCCAGCAAAATTATGAAATTTGACTATGTTAAGGACTTTATGAAAATACTTCCTACAAATGCATGACAATACCTTTGTTATGTCAATACAGGTCTAAAAAGTGATCAATAACTTCAGATCACTTAACATCGCCTGCGCTTTTGCGCGCGAGTCGATTTCCTTATGGCAGGTTGCTAGGTGAGGCCGCGGGCGACGGCAGTGGGAGATTCCAACCACGACCTGTGAACAATAAATTTGTTTTTCTGAGCAAATTAAATAGTTGTGCCCTTCCAGGGATTATATTTTATAATAACTGTTTTGTTTTCAAGAAGTTATTGAAATAATAAGTAAATTGATGGATACAGCTGTAATTTCTTATACAAGGTCAAAGAGAAAATAATCTGTTTTAGAATGGACTCATGGGGGTCTCAGACCGGTTTCAGTAATTAGTCTAGTCATATTTACAGTGTTACTTAAGTTCCCTGTTTTAACATAACAATCCTGTTTATGGTTAATATGTTCACAAGAATAGTCAACTTTTTTTATGAAGGTATTTCTTTAGTGCATGGTTTCTGACAATGATAAATGTATAATTTATGCAGGAACATTCACACTGCCAGTCAAATATTCACATATGTATATTTATATATTTATTATCTAACAGCTCAGACATATATCATCATCATCATGATATCAATATACATTGTATTTTTAAATATGTCAAAAGTGAACATCTAGGTTGGTATTATACAGATACAATGTCAGGACCTCAACCAAAGGAACTGGTAATAAAGGTAACAAGATATCATGTGCAATAATTCTTTCTAAAACGTTCCTGATCAAGTGGACATCACAATATAAACTCTCAGCTGGTCACTGATTAGAAGTACAAAGGACATCCCTCAGGGGAAGCGTTTGCAGAATATCATCATTTGTTGTTGGACTGGGGATCCACTCTATTCACTCTTTGTCAAACACTTGATATTGGTTGTCACAGAAACTGTTGCACTACCAAGCAGTGTCCTGGCTTTGTTTGAAAGGTATTTTGGGAGATGCGTGATTGTCCTAGAAGCCAGAGGCCAATAAAGAACAATTTGAGAAGGAATTCTTACGTTCTTCGTTGACATCCTCAGCATACGCTGAAGGTTCTGATGATGAAAATCCTGGATATTTTTATAGTCTTTATTCTACATGAACATTCTTTTCAATGATGTTCATTGTTTTTAATTTTATGTCCACACATTCGTAATACCACCTATATAGATCAAATAAAGTATCCAAACTTATCTGAATTATTCCAGTCTGTCTGTCAACATTCATGAACAACATTCAGTTGTAGAAAAATTACAATGAAGAACACTGAAGTTTATTCAAAATTCAGAAGTTCTGGGAATTCAGAAACTGTAATCTACATCATTCAGGCTCTAGGGTTAGACTGTGGGATGGATTTTGCTTTACCTACCACGGCAGCTTGTCAACTCTACTGAATTCTCATTTATCGGAAATTAAAAGACTGAAAAAGAACTAAGGACAAGAGTTTGGAAAAGTTAACCTCCTGGCATATTTAGCTGCAGATTTTGTTTATCCTAAACTAGGACCACCTAAAACAAAGAAGAGGCTACCAGAAAATGACCAATTATGCTATAAGAAAATATTACACAGAATTCCTTCTTTGGAAAAGCTTTTTCTTAGTTTGTTCATTCTAGCATATCAGTACTACATATATTTGACATTTTAAGTGATGCCATATAAAAACAAGGGACCCATGGGTCACGGCGCTCAGCTGATTGTGGTTGGACCATAAATGTTTCTCCATTGTGATACTATATCGAGTCGATAAAGCTTAAGAATTTTATGGACATGTTGGCCTATTATAAAGGAATGTGATGTGATATGTGAGTAAATGATAAATGAAATGACCTGACTGATGGATTAATAGAGTAAATATAGTGGTTTATTTTTTATTTATTTAGGAGGGGTTGAAAATTGCGATATATCCGAGCAAATATGAATTCAATGACAGCAGTAATAAGCAGTAGTAGAATGATGAATAGGCTATTTGTTGAAGGATCTATAGTGTATGGAAATCTGCAAGATTTCAATTTGACAGATATGATGTTATGATTTACTATGCTGATGAGGGGATTTATGAATTTGTTACTGTATGACACAATATCTCTTCAGTCTTGACAATGTACATTATTTTGATGCCCACTATGTCTACATATTACACAATATTGACATAATTTCTGGCCTGTACATAGGTACCTATGGACGAATAGTTATACAGAATATTAAAGTATGAATATATCTGATTCATCTTGTTCTTGTTTACTGAGGCTGACATTGGGATGGGGCTCAGAGAAGGGAACAGTGAGGGCAGCACGAAGGTGGATGTAGAGAGCAAAGGAGAGAGAGAGAGAAAGAGGGAAAAAGAGAGACAGAGAGAGGGGATGGAGCATTCAACAGTACTTAAACACCTGGAAGGTTAAAATCTAAAATATTATGAAAAGCAGATAAAGTCTGATCGGAAAAGGTAATCTTGGCCATGGCTGGTTGATATGATTGAAGAAATTGTTGCAAATAATATTTTGAGATCTGACCATGTGTTACCATTGGTGACCTTTTTGATAAGCTGTTGACAGTTCAACAGTTTACAGATTTATTTTAATCAACCTATTTTCTATTTTATCATATGTATACAGTAGCCATAAAGTCCCCACTTAACAGGTGGAAGGATTGACAGGGGGAGGGGTTATGATGGCAGTTAAAACGCCTCAGTCTTTCTGTATATATTATTTTTATTTATTAAATTTTATGGAAAAGCAATAGGACTATTGTTCACAGTGCCAAAGAGCAAGGACTCTATGGGGTGGGATAAGGGGATGGTGGGAGTTACAGCACCTTTGCATATTCATACAGGATATTAAATTGAATTCAAGTGCATACAGAGAAAAATGTTTATTCATAATTATTAAATATTTAAGCAGGTATAAAGTAGAGAAACAAAGCAAATCATTTTTATTCCCATTCTACTGAGTCAGGAAAAATTAACAATATTTGCTTTTATTCCTTTTTTTCAATACATCATTTTTTCCAGGTTTAAAAATGTAACTACACATTTACAGTATAACACATATATCTATTAATATTTCAGTTGATTCACATTTCTAAATTGCTTCAACATTCACAGAAGCAGTGGCTAGGTCAGAAGTTGAACTGGTTATGTAATACTGCCCAAGCACACACTTCACTGACTTGATGAGAACAATCAAGGCATGGTGCTTGAAAACTTGAATGACATCTACAGTTTTTGATCAATTGGTTTCAAATTTCAGATTTTCACAGATGAAATGCTTATGTGCATATGCTGTGAAAATTAAATCCACAGCACTAACACTAGTAACAGGAAATAAATGTCCACTGTATGTAATGTTGATTATCATGCATGCTTTTTACAAAGGAGTTAACTGTTATTAAAAAATTTCAGGTTGCCCGTAGCCAAAAGTACCACTAGCACAAATTATATGAAAGTTAAACTATTCATTAAAAATTAATTGGAATTATTGGGCAAAATATAATTTTAATTTTAAAAATATTAACAGTAACATTTGAAAAGATTGATATAATTGAAATAAATGATTAAAATAAAATTATAAAATATATTCATGAATGCATTAATGAATACATTGTGAAAGTATTGGCACTCAAAATCTTTCTTTTTTACCTGTATTAGTATTTGTATTAATTTTCATTATTGAACTATTGATTTTTTTTAATCATATTTGAATACAATTATTAAGTATTCACTCAAGGTCTCATATTTATTTAGTTTCAGTCAAACAACACTGTTGAGAATCCAGAATATACAAATTCCACAAATTTAAATAATGATTGTAACTACCTGGTTTTATGGCTTTAATTTATAAAAACAATATTATATTCACTTTTGAATACTTTCACATCACTGTCAAGACACTTATGACAATTATTAACATTATAGACATCATAATGAGAACTTGTCTTTAAGACCTGATTTTTTTATAACATTATAAAAATTTTATTTTTTTAAATTTGTATCAGAAATAAAGAAAATAATCTCTACTACGAAACTTATACATGTGTTAAAAAAACCCCAAGGATCAAAACAAACCAATATATTATACAAGGAGCAAACTGGAGTTCGGAATGTTTAATTTTATTAACTGAAATAAAGTTATCAGAAATATAAATTTTGATTTTTTTACCCAGTATCATGTAACAGCTGATACAGCCATGAGTCTGAATGTTATTATTCAAACATATTGACGTCTTTAATGAGCAATTGTCTGAGTAATTTTTTTTTTAATTTTTGACATATTTCATTTTTTTTTTTATTTTGTAATAAAAAAAACCCAACAAATTTAACACCTGGAAAAGACCTGGAAATTAAGAATATTTAATATGATCAAATGCATCCTTGTTTATAATTAACTTGCTTCACATAATCCCTCATAGTTAACAACAATTTTATTTAATTATTTATTTTTCATTTTTATGATTGAAATTAAAAAATACCCAATGGTGACTGCATGGTGTCATTTGAAATAAATTTTTCAGCAATACATGAAAGATCCATAAAACATCAGTAATTGCAAGGTCCCTGTTACTCATTAACCATAAAATTCCTTTTCCATTTATTTTTCTTAAAGTTGTTATTGTTAACCAATAATTTTTTTTAAATTTTTGTTTATTGTTATGTTTTTGGCCAAACAATTACAAGAGGAGGGGGGTTGAATAGCTATATCCAGCTGAAGCTACCCAAGAGCTGGCTGGCTGCAGTATATGCCTGGCTTCAAGCATGAAAGGTCAATATGGGGACATATAGAGGGGCTTTAGTACAGCCTAGGTGTGACATGGTCTCATAAAAATGTAATATAAGCTACAGTTTTGGTCAATTCCTTTCATATTTCAGAATTTAGAAACTGAAAGCCTTACGTGTGCACGATATGAAAATTAACCAACAGTACTTACAGGGAAAAAAATGTGCCATGCCCATATTTCGGCAAAATTTCAGGTACTGATTTCATATTTATGCGAATAACTTATAAAATTTGAAAAATTAAGATCTAATTTTCGGTATACAATTGAATCTTGATTAAATGGAGTTATATCCCTGGAAAGAAGTCTCTAGCTTCAGCCATTCTTATGTTAAGTGAGTTAATATATTTCCTGATTTTTTATGAGGTGCATTATGTTCCGGCCCATAACTTCAACAAATTACGCAATACTGACCTAATTTTTGGTATGTACATAGAAAATGTATGGAAGAATATGCTTATATACTATTATCAAAATCGGTACAGTGGTTTTGATATAAGGCAGTCTTATAGTGTAACAATGGTTTTTTTAATGGAAAAATGAGATTTTTCCTTAATATCTGGAAGGAACGAAGTCCTAATGACCCAATTTTCAGTATGGTAGGAGATTTTGGGGACATCTAACTGTATGCCGAATTTTGGATTCGTAGGTCTAACTGTTTCAAAACGTGCCTGTTTAACGGACGGACGGACGGACAGCCGACGGACAAAGGACCACGACTATAGCTCAGATGACTTATAGTCAGCTGAGCCAACTAGAAAACGGGTAGTCGACAAGCGACTACGTGTATCCGCCAAAATCAGAGCAGAAAGGGTGAAGTGAGGCATGGTTTGAGTGGCAGGGGAAACAGAGTTACATGTGTTACATATTAGAATGGATCTCTGCCACATAAACATGATTGTAGGTGGCGCCACCTGTTATTTGAACGAGAAACTATCCAAAATGTATACACATGCAAAATTTCAGGTGGAAAAGTCAAACCACGGCAGAGATATGAGGGATTTTATCCCACAGCAGACAAACAGATAGACGCTGTGCAAAAATGGCTGCAGGTGGCGCCACCATTTTTGTGTATGTTATAAAGCTATCCAAGGGCTACATTTGTGTAATTTTTTTTCCTGTTGGTCAAACGAGTCTCGAGATATAAGCATTAATGTCTGCAGCGTGAACGTGAATGAAGCTGGCGCCACATGTCATAAAATCAAGAAAGCTATCCAGGGTGTATACGCATGCCGAATTACAGGTAATTTGGTCAAACCACTGCAGAGATATGAGTGATTTTAACCCAAGGCAGACAAACAGATGGACGCTGTGCAAAAATGGCTGCAGGTGGCGCCACCATTTTTGTGTATGTTATAAAGCTATCAAAGGGCTACATTTGTGTAATTTTTTTTTCCTGATTGGTCGAACGAATCCTGAGATATGAGCTTGGATGTCTGCAGCGTTAACGTGAATGTAGGTGGCGCTACCTGTCATGAAATCAAGAAAACTATCTAGGATGTATACGCATGCCGAATTTTAGGTGAATTAGTCAAACCACTGCAGAGATATGAGTGATTTTAACCCAAGGGAGACAAACATATGGACGCTGTGCAAAAATGGCTGCAGGTGGCGCCACCTTTTTTGTGTATGTTATAAAGCTATCCAAGTGCTACATTTGTATAATTTTTTTTTCTGATTGGTCAGATGGTTCCCGAGATATGTGGGTTTATGTTGAAACAGACGCACAAACGGACGCTGGGCAGAGAGGAAAGGTCAGAGGTCAAGGCCACTTGGTTAGCCACCAGTTCACATGTGACCCGATAATTTGTGTAAGTTTCGGAAAAATCCGTCCAGTAGTCTCAGAGGAGTTCTCCGGAAATGAACGCGGCGGCGGGGGCGGCGGCGGCGGCGGCGGCGGAACACGGTCAAAAACATAGTATCCGTTTTGGCGGATATAATTATCAGTTGAATTGAATACAACGAAAAGAACATGTGACGAACTAGAAGCACTGAAAAAAGAAAGGCATAGCCAGTCAAAGAAAAATACAAAGAAACTGTTGAGGAGTTGAAGAGCGTAGAACCATCAAATATAGAGTTACAGAGACGCAAAGCACAAAATAATGCTGAATTAAAACGGAAAGGATCTCAAGTTAGTTATCGTGAGACAAAACGGCTAAAATTGAAGCAAAATTGCAACAAAATGAAGAAAAATACTTTACTTTAATGGTATTATTCAAAACCAAAAGGAGCCATTGGAAAAAGAAGAACAAAGAAATTAAAGAAACCCAGGAAGAAAAAAGATTGGTTGAGGGAGGTGGTGGAAGAAACAATTCACAAAAAGGAAGACAAGGGTCAATTTATTGATCATGAAAGACAGTGTATTCAGCCTTTTCAATCACAATGTTCCAACTGGGCAAATACCTTCTGTGATTGAAAGTATGCTTCGGCTAGATGATAAGAGAATAAGTCATTTACCAACCATTTATCAACTTTCAAATCAACCATTTATTACTTTAATATTATGAAATAGTGCCTCGCACAAAGACAGCTAGCAGGAGAAATTCCAAAGAGAAAGGGCCTATAGGACTGCTTACTGATAATACCTCAAATTTTGGTAAAAAGTATGAGGGCTTTCATGCGAGTGATGATGAAGGGAATTTTTATGTTTAATGCGTAAGAAATATCGCGTCGAAATCAGTATAGGATACTTAACAAACGTTCCAGCAAATCCTCAGAGATGTAGGTAGAAGATGATTTACATTCAGGTGAAAGCCTGAAAGTCACACAGATATTGGTTAACATAACAAGCACCATGTCTGACAGAGCTAGCACACATACAAAGTTCAACCAGCTTTTAGAAGACCTTGCCACTCAACATTAAAAAGTATGAACAGATGACCGATATTTAAAGAATTTCTTGAAAACTGTGTAACTTTTTTTGTGGATTGCATGGTCTGCTTCACTTGGCGGATACAGCATCTTCCTCATTCCTAGAAGCAGAAAAGGGTTTCTTTGATGGAGAGTTGGCAATATTTGACAAGACATATTTGAAAGCATCAGAACCAGGTGCAACAAGGTTAATAAAAACTGCATCAAAAGCAATTGCACAAGGTGTTGATGAATAATCATGATGTAATGACCATTTTCACCATACATGACAGATCAATTGAGAGCCGAAGGCTTCAGATGTGTGCAAATCCAACCTATCAGTAGTAACAGATTCAACATCCTTTTCCAGAATGCAGCCAGCGTTTTCTATCTGTCAGAGCCAATGACAACATTTTTGGAAGGTTGCCCAAAATAGGTTGCTAAAATATGTTCTACATGACATAAAAGTACCAGAGGACATTTCAGAATGCAAGGCACTTGACCTAGTGTTATAGTTAATCACAGTTCCCCTATAGTCCTCAATTGAGGGTTCATTAATCCATTTGGCTGATATAGGATCTCGAGACCAGGAAGTTATAGACTTCATAATAATAGCAAGTGAAGTCACAACACAATTTCTCACTGGGGAATCTAAATTAAGTTTCCAAGATAATTCTTCCTTGGAAAGTGAAAAGATCTTTAAAAAGCTTATAGTACCATGGATGCATGATGGAAAAGCGGAGGTTATCTTAAATAAAATGCCAACTGCAATGGTAAAGTTGTTCAAGAGGATCCTCTAAAAGGAGAGCGATGGGAAACAGTGACTCTGAAACTGAAGGAAAAGATGCAGGGGCTGCAAACATGACAAATTTTCAGAGAGCATATATAGTCATCTGGACAGGCTAATGAAAGAGAAACCAGGCATAAGTATAATTGGAAGGGGGCATACATAATGTTTAGCCACAATAAAACTGAATAGTGGCTCCAAAACAAGACCTGCAGAGGAAAGTAGAGACTGTGAGAAAAGCATTAAAACAATGGCAGACAGACATCAAAGAGCAACAAAGAAAGGCAGCTGAAGAACAAATGCGACAGACAGAGGAGCACAAAGCCAGGGCACTGGAGAAAAGGAAAACATGACTTCAGATATTATTTACTGATTACTATTGCAGACTGAACAACAGGTTGACAACACCCTTCAGACACTGCCTAAAATCTAAATTCAACCCCTCACGTCATACCGTTCTGAAGAGTGCCGTACAACGGTACGAAACTAATTGGTAAACACGATGCCTACAATCGTTTGATCCCTTACACATAATATATATTTATACGCTCTGGTTATACCATCGAGCACTTTGCCCTCAGTGCATTGCTAACAGCCTAGGAAGAACAATTATATATATATATATATATATATATATATATATATATATATATATATATATATATTAGCTGATAGACCCGGTATGCCGGGCTTATTACCGGGGTTGGGGAGATTTATTAACTGAGATGTGAAATGTTGGTTCATTTTTTTAATTCTAAAAGTTAACAGAAAATATAGGTTTTCAGTGGGAAACTGTCTCCATAAGATATGTGTAAACATTTTGGCACGACTGCAGAATAACTCACGCACCTTTCTGAGGCACAACACTTCTGTGAACAGAAAACGTTTCTATGTACAGCTGCTTGTATCTTAATTTTGCCACTTACTTTTAAATTACATGAATCCTTAACATCATACCGTCCGTCCGTATAAACTCATAATCTGGTGGATACAGTGCGTGAGTGATCCTGCAGTCGCTCCAATATTTTTAACATTTATTTTGTGATTCTGTCCTCGTTGCAAGAAATTTATACCCCGGTATGTTTACCTTGATGACCTTGCCAGTGATGGTGTTGACATTTCGAACCGGAATGAGACGCGGGGGCATTCAGGTTTTCGATGATATTTGACTGGATTCTATCGGTGGACTTATAAAGATTAGTTTGATGTGAAGAACACATGAAAGATTTATTAAATGTACGTTGCAAGGAAACTGTGCCTGAATAAAGAAACAGAAATATGCATACCTCGTGAGTAGCAGAAGCGGACCAAACGGGACTCCATGCAGAGGGTCCGTATTCATTTTCAACCACCGCAATGTTTTTTTCATCGTATCAGACAAATTTTGAGGCCTGAAACCCCAGACACCACTCCACCCCACCCAACCCCAGCCCACGCCTGTTCCTGAAATTGGGACCTTGAATTAGGTTTTGTCATTAATCCTCCTGGGTTGAACTATCCATTTCATAAAGCGAGAAACATATGTGTTTTTCTCTTTAACTGACCACGCACGTGGGTCAAATCCCTCATTGAAAGCAAGTGTTATTCATATGAACAATAGTACTTAGTGTTAGAGGTTAAGTGACCACGATGCACGCATTCTGGTGATTGCCGAAGGCAGTTCGGCTGTGCTCGGTAAAAAAAGGGAAAAAATCCCTCAAAATTATATGTATATTAAAAATTATTTATTTTCATATCGCCTATGTCACTGCGGGGATAATAACTTTTTAAATGATGTATGGCACAATATTGTACATAACGCGGTTTTAGAGAACACTGCGAACAAACGTGAACTGAATTCCTTTTATAAGTATTAGATATTGGTTTACTATGAGATTTCTAACTGGTTTAAAATAACTATATACGCTAAACATCCATAACATTTTACAACCGTATATATACTTAAGTGTAATTATATATATATATATATATATATATATAGATATATATATATATATATATATAATATAATTCAATAAAAGGTATATTGTATTTCTGATATTATCTTGACATTTTGAACAGTATTTGTTTCTTACTGGTTGCAACTTTACAGTGTAGTTTAAAAACATTTTTTATTCTAACACTTACAGGTGCATAACTTTCTTCCACGTACATTATGATGTTACTAATGATATTGTTTTCAAAATATTCAAGATCATTCATCTTTGCACTTTGCGCTATTATATCATAATTATATTTTTACATTTAAAAGTATCAAAAGCAAATAGTAAACATAATTCTCTAGATTATTTTCAAGTACCAGGATATCCCGAGTGGTTTAATATCAAATTAGAAGAAGAGGATCAAATTTACACTTACATGCTCATGAAGGACTTTTCATCGGGGATCTAGAAATAATTGAATAAGGTCTTTAGTTTAAGTTGTTACACATGCTAACTTGAAACTGATATATACAACTGGCCTTATTGAGCTAGGGTCTGCAAGCTGTGGGAAGCTTGCAATATGTTTACTCCTTAATATCAACATTGGATTAACCAGCAAATAAACAAGCTTGTTTTTTTTTTGAAATTATGACTACTTTTTGGAGTTACCATGGTAACCGTGCAAATAAAAGAGCTCTTAGAGTTGAAATAAACTGTGCCGATGTTAAAAGATGTTAAAATTGCACTGTTGTGTCAGAAATTTCCTGGGCTCTCATTTGATACCCAATATGCGTGCTTTTGTAAAACTAATTAAAAATCCATCGTTCTCCCTTCTGACATAATCCCTCGTGCAGAAGCACCTCGGGGAAAACATTGCCACTGGAACAAATGTTACCGCTACAAGTAGCTGTCGCCTCTCTGCAAGTCCTTTGGACCGGGTAAAGCAGGACTGCAAAATTCAGCAAAACGCAGACGATTCTTTTCCGTGAAAAACCTTGGCGTTGCAGTCTTTTGAGACCTTACATACACAATCTTTCACCAACGACGGTGCTGCCATCTTGAACCTAATGAGTAAAACATGGAACAGTCTCCTCAGAAACAAAATGCTGCGACTGGAGTAGATAATATGTGCAGAATTAGTGGGGAGTTGGACTATACAAACTGCTGGACATATCAAATAGTGCACTTATCAAAGTGAAGCAACATGCAAAGGGGAGGAAACACAAAAGTGCCAGCTTGGCCAAATCAGGCAAATCTCAAGTAAAATTAACATTCACAAGAGATGAAGATGGTCACAAAAAATATTCAGCTAACAAATGGCGGGGTCGCTTGTGTGGACCATGAAAGTTGCACAGGCTAACTCTTCATATGCTTCCTATGACGATCTTGCTAAACCTTTAAGAAAATGTTTCCTGATGATCTGGTGACAAAGACCTTCACCTTAGGTTCTACCAAGGTGTCATATGAAATGTCACATGGCCTGGGACCATAAATAAAAGTAAAGCACCATTCTCCTTGATGGTTGACGAGAAAAAAAATGTTGCCATGGACAAGCAGCTAGATATAATTATTAGATTCTGGAGTCCTACAACCAAATTTCAGTCTCAGGAAGAGCATGACAATGTCAAAAAAAGGAAAGGAAAAGCAGAAATGAGTCAAGCAGATTGGCTTAAAGAGACCATTAAATGGTTAGAAGTTGGCGATATTGTCGTGAGTGTAGTTACATTTGCAGACATAGATTCCATCCCCATCCATATGGTTGCTGTATCACTCTTCTGGCCACGTTGTGATAACTCAGTCTTTTGTCATCGACTATATGTCATATCACAAAAGCAACATGGCAAATTTGATGTGTTTAATATCACCAAAATAGGAGAAACACTTGAACATGCCTATGATGACAGATATATATCCATAAAAGTGGCATTTTTGTTGTGCCTGGGTGACAATGATTTCTTACCTCATAACCATGGGATAAACCATAACAAAATTGTAGATTTTGTTACAACAAATCAGAAGTTTTTGGGAAACCTGTTTGTATTTGAGGGAAAATCATGATACAAATTTCTGCAATGTAAACAAATATTTGTATGCTAAAATCATTACGTTATTGTACTGCCCTCCATCACTGCGACATCTGCCTCTAAGTTTTGACGAAATGCGCCTGATTTCAGTTATAAATCCCAACAGGAGGACCAAGGAAAACAGACAACCCCACAGCTGGCTGCCACCAAAGAGGGCTCTAGAAAGAAAGGCCTGCCTTACAATAAGTCAAGTACAATATCTTTTGACAGCTGGGAAATCAGAGGCAGATCTCCCTAACTTCTTGCAAATCGGGGGTCTCAAACAAAATGAAGATGGTGAGGACGAGTATGATCTTGGACCTGACTTCTGTATTGAGAGTGAGAAAGAACTATTTAAAGTGGATGAAGAAATTTAATTTGCAAAAAATTAAACTCTCATGAAAAAAAGACACAAACTAAAAAGACAAAAGCCAAAAGAAGTCTTACTCTTACCCCTGACAAATCTCCTCAGCGAAAAAGACCCAACTACATCAACAAAAATTCATCAGAGAGAAAGAACCGAAAGCACAACAAAATAGATTTTAAAGACAGTGTTTCTCCTATTTAGAGTGAGGATATACCCGTAATGAAATGTCAAATTTCACAGTCCTAAGGCAAACATGGTAATATGCACTGACTAAATGACATAAATGTACATATACCCCCACCTGCAAGTTTAAAGCTCAAATGAAACGATTAAGCTGTATACATAATTGGATTAACAGTGCAATTTTACCCCTAACCGTTTCCCTACTTGTTCAAATTTTTTTTTAATTATGAATATTTTGAGGTTTAGTACTGTCCAGTAGTGACCGTTGATTTCAAACTGCCAGTCAGCTGGCTCCGTCCCCTTAATGACCTGTGACGTCAGAGAAGACAAACAGCTCAGTGCCTCGCTGCAGCAGCCCCGGTCACTCACTCCTGTGTAAAAACGCGTATCACGACTGTCTTTGTTCTCGTCTTGACCATCATGGGTTTATGCGTAGCGGTGGATTGTAACAATGCATCAGGAATGGGCCTGGCAATGTTCCAGTTTCCACTGGAGTCATCTAGAAAGAAATTGCTAGCTATCTGGATTGCGAATGTTGGGAGGAAAGGCTTTAAACCCACAACGCACTCCAGGTTATGCGAGGTCCACTTCATGGACGATAGCTTCACGAAAAATCGCAAGCTGGCCAAACAAAACAATTGCCGTCTTCTGCTGAAAGAAGACGCAATGCCAACGTTGAAGCTAAAACTCCAACCAATGGAGAAACCCGAAAGGAAAAGTTTAGCAGTTGCAAAGCGGGCAAATTTGCAGGCAAGTTCCCAATAGCGGTGACAGTTTAACAAATACCCCCATTATCGCCCGGAGTGCCGTGACAGCGACCGTAAGCATTTAACAAGGATTTTTATTTCATAGAATATTACAGTTATATTTATACATGTATATTTGTTGAATTTACTTGTTTTACTTCAAAATCATGCTGTTGTATGAACCCATAATTGTTTATAAACGTTAGGATTATCTGATGCAGAATGTTACATATATGCGTGTGCGGTGGACCGCTGCCAACTCGTGACAACTTGCATTGGTATATTAATATATTGGATTTCAACACTCAACTGACAATATATCACACCTGAAATAAACGTATTATATTATTGTATTATATGAATTTTCATCTCATTTATCTCCAGTTGTGGAGCTTTTTAAATTTAAGCAATTGACTCTAAATAAATGTGTACTTTTTCACCATGACTGTAATTTTCAGACCTACTATAATATTTAGATGCATTCTTTTCTATACCTTACATAATTTTACTCATCTCTAGGTCCAAGCTGAGCTAGATGCTACAGAGGAAACAGACAGTGCTGACAGTGACATGGAATCAGAGCAGGAGAATGCCCCCTTGTTTTCCCCTACAATGACTGGATTTGAGAGCTCGTTACCTTCCCAGAGTTGTGACTTTACTGCACAGCATCAGCCAGTGACTACACCAGTTGGATGCCAGACTTCCCGACAAATGTTTTCCAGGACGCGTGGGATCCAGTGCACCTTGTTACTGCCCCGCCCAGTGCCAGTACCAGTATCCCACAGAGGAGATGCTAACAGATGAAAAGCTGGATGAAGAGAGTGATGAGGAAGAGGAGCCTGATGAAGAGATGTAAGTTTTCCAGTTTTAAATTACATAATTTACCCAAGTAAATTAGATCTGCTATAGTTAAGACGAAGTAATATTTTTACATGTACTTTTTACACGTTAAAAAAGATAATCTGATTCTTTCATCTACCTAATGTATATATAATTTTATGGAATAAATATCACAGAGTCAGAACTTCATAATAACAAAAATTGTGAATTATATGTACCCCCAATTTGTTTACAGTGGTGAGGAACTGACCGGAACGATGCCAGGTTCAGTGAAGGAAAGGAAATTTTTGGTGTTCGAATCCTCTCTGTTAAGCCTCCTTGCTGTGTGTCCCGAGTGCACGAAGCCCTGCAGTGTTATTTTGAAGACGATGGTAGGAAGCATGGCAGTCATCAAACGGTTGTGTCCATTTGGCCATTACAGTGAATGGCAAAGCCAGCCAAGCCAGGGAACGTTGCCCCTTGGCAACATCGCCATTGCTGCTGGAATACTTTTTAGTGGTTCCAGCCCAGCAAAAAGACTCAATTCTATGAGGCACATAAATCTTGCCTGTATCACATACAGGACATACATGAACCTTCAGAGTCACTATCTGATTCCTGCTGTTCTGTCGGTGTGGACACGACAACAGTCGAACATGCTTCAGGAGGTGCGATCCGAGGCCCTTAAACTGGGAGGGGATGCACGATGCTGTTCCCCTGGACACACAGCGAAATATGGAAGTTATTCTTTCATGGACCTGAAGCGAGACAAAGTTCTCCACTTTGAGCTGGTGCAGGTATGGAACAGATATAAAAAAATTGAATTTCTCAAGTGGTCTGATGACTTATATTATCAGTGCAAATCTGTAGAGATCTTACTTAAATAGTTTTTTACACCTAAGATACTTTCAGGAATTTTCAGGATATTTTTAATTGGTACACACTCATGCCTGTCAAAAAATAAATGAATTCTTGTTACATCATGCTCCAAAATAAAGTTTGATGATGTGTAACAAAAATTGCAGTATAATAATTCCTGTATTTTACAGATGTATTAATTGTGTGAAAGCATTATGTATGCATTGAGAAATAAGGTTGGTCTAACATCCTGCAAATTTTTTTTGGGTTTCATTTCAGAGCAACGAGGTCAAATCATCCTATGCCATGGAACTTGAGGGGCTTCAACGTGGCATGTGCCTTCCTGGAAGCCCAAGATGCTAACATCATGAGCCTGACCACTGACCGCCATTCTTCAGTGAAAAAGTGGATGCGGGAGGAAAACCCACCGATTCTTCATTGGTTTGATGTGAGGCATGTTGCCAAAGGTATCTATCCTGGATCTTATAGGGCAAGAATTTATGACAAGCTTCATCCTGGCAGTCGGTTTCAGTGTTAATGTACTAAACATGTTTTAACCTTAAATAACTGCAGGACATTTTAAAACTTTTTACACCTATACCTCCACATACATAATTTAACTGAACAGTGTGTATTATCTGAACAATGCATTGTAATCCACTGAAAGTATAAATTGCCAAGTACTGTAATAGATAATTGTTATATGTAGTTACCGCTATTAAAATTTAATGTGGCTAAAATTATGGCTAACATTTTTAAGGGAGAGTGGGCTCTGCATATTGGCTGATAAGGGGTAGTCAGTGAAAAGAAAAAAGAGGAATTTGGCAATTGTATTGTTTGTCTAAAAAAGTTTTTAAACAAGATTTTGAAGTTTGAAACATTTTATCATATTGTCAAAAGTGTCACGTAAATAAGCTTAATTAATTATTGTAGTGCTTACAAAAGATGTGTCATCCGTGGGTTATATCCATCAGAATGTGTACTGATGTGGACCTCTGTGATCAGCTATGCCATATAAAGTCATCAATAAGCTTCATATTTGATCCAGTTCAGGGTGTGCCTGCATAAATTTTGTATATGAGAACTGATATCAGCAGAGTAATTAGCTATTTGAAATTTAGGATAAACATTGTGACACTACCAATAGCTCCATTCAGCTGTACTTTTGTTTGCATAATCAGAATTGAAAATATTCTTTAACGGTATATATATATATATATATACCGTTTTTACACATAATATATATACTGATAGTTTAATTTTCATTATTATACAGACAGAATGGTAAATGGATATAACATTAAAAGATACACGTGTCCATAATATAAGTAAATCATGTTCTTGTGAGTAATCTGAATAAACTCCTCAGAAAAAATACTTGTCCCTACTCTAGTCCAAGAACATCTTTTCTTTGTTATGAAAGTTTCATCTGTAAAGTTTAAAAATAATCCAATGTAACGAAGAAATAAGTACAATTTTCGAGTGATGCTCATATACAGCCTATAGTGCCCAGCCTCTGTGTTTGTAAATACATCAGCCTGCAATATCAAGCAGCTTCAGTGTAAGGGTGCTTTTCCATGTACGCGTTTTGCAAGCGTTTGCCGCGCGGCTGCCGCGCGGCGAAAATCCAACCAGTAAAAAAGGTCATGTGCTATTTCCATGTATGCGATTGCCGCGCGGCAAACGCACGCGTCAGTTTTGGAATCCAGCAGTGCGGAATCCGCGCGGCAAACGCAGGGGAATTCCGCTTAAATGATGTCACATGTGGGGTTTCTCCTTATTCGTATGTTTTAGTCTGCTCATTTGTGACAGGAAGGCATGTTTTTGCCGCGCGGCTGCCGCGCGGCAAACGCTCACATGGAAAAGGACTGGCCGCGCGGCAAACGCATGCGTTTGACGTGCGGCAGTTTCTGCCGCGCACATGGAAAAGCACCCTAAAGCTGCGTTTCCATATGCGCGGACGCGGAGGCGGACGCGGTAAAAATCGATAGTATGGAAAAATAACTGGAGCGTTTCCATATGCGCGGACGCGGACGCGGAGGCGAGCGCGGACGCGATTTCTCCGAATCGCTCAGTGTAGCGATCCAGCAGTCGCGCCGCGCACCAATCACGGGGGGATTCCATTTAAATCACCCTTTGAGGAGGGGTTTCCCGTTCTTTAAACACAGCGCAGTTGTAAACAATTGGGAAACCGAAGACAGCACTGAACGAAGGTGAAGTGGAGAGACTAATTGAGCTTGTTAGGAAGAATTCTTGTTTATATGATGCTACATCCCCCGACCACAAAGATGCCAAAGTCGTTGGAAATGTTTGGCAGAGTATCGCTGAAGTTATGGACAGGGAAGACTTAAATGGTGAGTTACAAATTATATACATGTTACACACACATATATATATATATATAGAGAGAGAGAGAGAGAGAGAGAGAGAGAGAGAGATGCCACGTTTCTCATACTCATTGCTTCTAAAATTATCGTTTATAGCCAGCCTTGTTAATACCTGTGCTGAAATGTAGCATGCTCCGGCCATTCGGCAGTAAATTTTAACAAGATAGCTTATAATTGTAGATTTTAAGTGTTAATATTATGGCGAGAACTGTGCTGAGGGGTCTGTGTTGCTTATATCTGTCACCTCTCTGTTATCTGGGTTAACTGAGGAATTTTCATGTGAAAGTTGCACCCATGCCAGCAATGCAAGGGGTCACCGGGATTAATTACATTATCATACAGCATCCGGCAACAATATCTACTAATTATACGCTATTCTCCACCTGTTCGTATGTATAGAGATTTATAAAGCTTTTAGAATATGTTATATGTGTTTGGAAAAAGAATTATGCTGGTCATATACATGTCGCATTTGCAAATAATTTTTGAAAATAAAAAAATACATGAGCACGTTGATAAGGCCAGAAATTTTTCTGCACACTTTACACCGGGATATTATTTCCAGGGGCCGAACTGCGGAAAAGATGGAAAAACCTCCGAGACATGTATGTGAAAAAAAGACGGGAGCTTAAGTCCAGAAAGAGCGGACAAGCTGCTGAGAGGATCAAGAAGTGGCAATATTTTGATATGATGTGCTTCCTGGATCCATTTGTTGAAGAGAGCAGTTAAAGCTAACGCCTTATATAAACCTTTATTTCCAAAAAAAAACCACATTAATCATAGAAGTTTTATTTAATAATGTTGAATTCAGTTTTACATTATACTTAATCATTACTATTGTGATTATAGGTGGGAACAGAACAGTGGCAATAATCATTGTTTAGTAACACTGGGAACTTCATTTTCAGTACCGAGAGCAACGTGCCACCCGTGGAACCTCCAAAGGATCTGAGCGATTCAGACGAGGATACTGACCATTCAACGGAGAGGTATTAAATAAACCTTTTCTCACATGAGCATCCTGCCACGGCACTGGTGCAATATTTCAAAAGTATTCCTTGAATAGATTTCTTATTTCAATGGCATCCTTTCCTGCCCTATTGCCTACACTGGCGAATTCCTGCAGGCCTTCATTTTGTATCTCTCCTGCAATCTGCAATAAAGTTGTCACTTGTGCGGGTGTGGTTTGCAGCTGCAACATATTATGCAGAACGTAGGTGGCCTTCACTATATCATTCATCTTCTTGGGATGCACTGCCATTTTGGTGTGATATACCCTCCATCTGGCTGACAAAATGCCAAAAGCATTTTCCACGATTCTTCGAGCCCTTGACAGTCTGTAGTTAAAGATTTTCTCTTCTAATGAACAAGCCCTTCCTGGAAAGGGTCTCATGATATGTTTCTGAAGAGGAAACGCCTCATCTCCCACTACAACATATGGTACAGGGCCTAAATGTTCCCCTTGTGGTAGAGGTTCATCCATGGGAAAATTCAAAGTATTTTCAGCCATAGCCTTCCCAAGATTGGAGTGTGAAAATACGTCTCCGTCACTACTGCGGCCATATGCGCCCACATCTATGGCTATGAACTTCAGATTTGCATCAACCAGTGCCATGAGAACAGTTGAAAACGTCCCTTTGTAGTTGTAATACAGTGAACCAGAATTCCATGGAGCTTTCATTAACACGTGCTTACCATCTATTGCCCCGAGGCAGTGAGGAAATTGCCATTTCTCTGAAAAATTAGCAGCTATCAATTTCCAATCTTCACTGTCTTTTGGTTAAGGCATATACAGATTTGCCATTCGATTCCACAGTACCTTGCATACTTCGCCTACAACGTTGGCAACTGTAGTGATTCCAACTCGATAACTGAAGGAAAGGGAGTGAAACGATTCTCCTGTCGCAAGAAACCTGTAAGATAGCGGTATGCATGATAAATTTAATTATATATGTAAAGTTATAAATTATATAGAAATATAATATATAATGCATGTTTTATATTGGTATATACATTAATGTACATTTGTGTATATACAAGAGATCACAATTATATTTTCAGGTCAAGTGTCCTTTCGCCGGACGCACTCGATCAGGAAAAATCACGACCAGCATCGCCGGCCCTAAATCCAGAAACTCCAGTACCCTCAAGCAGCGGAGGAAAAAGGGGCACAAAGAGGAAACACGTGGAGAGCAGGAAAGGGGATCAAATGGAGGCGGCTTTAACAGAACTAATAAGAGAACACCAGAGACGAAGGGAAGAGCAAACAAGAAAGCTGTCAGTAGAAAACCCCGAGAGAAGTGCAGAGGAAGCCTTCTTTGAAAGTTGTGCCATAAGAATGAAGAAACTGGAACCCCAAACAAAGTCATACCTTCAACTACAAATTTCACAACTATTCTTTAATGCCGAAAACCAAAATATGCCACCAACGCCAATAACACCATTACCATGGAAACAAACATATACCCAGGGTTTGTCACACCAGCCGAGTTTTACACATGTAAATGTTCAGCAGTCACAACAGTCATAACAATGCGCAGCTTACCCCAACCCCTCAGTGGCTTCAGTGGACTTCATCATCATCAACGTCGGACCTTCTTGCGAACGCATTCAGTGTAGCCAACTCCATGTAACTTTGAAATTAAGAAAACTACTGATATCTACTTTATGTATAGAGTTTTGTATTCTTTCCTTGTTCTTGTTTAATCAAAGACACTCTTTTAACTACTGATTAATTCTTTTATTATTATCTATAATAAATCTTATGTGTCATATGTTATTTTAGCATATTAGTCCATTTTAGCATACAATTACCTCAAACAGATGGCGAGTCTCTGTCTTGCACAAATGGGCTCTCGGCTCCTGCAGTGTTTCATAAGGTCGGCCTCCACCAGGAACAACACTTGGGCAAACTGTTCTCTGCTCAACCTAAAGTAGCTCTGAAACATTTCTCCGTCCGTATGCAGCTCTTGTATGAGATGGTAGAATGTGCCATGAACATATCTTTGTCGCAATATTCGGTGTACCCACCAACGATGTACCCTTCTTGATTTCTTTCGTTTCTTCATTAACTGGTAGGCAGTCAGTATAATTATCAATTCTTCTTCATCCTCCTCAATACACTCCAAAATATTCGAGCTCTGAGCCATGGTTTCACCAAATGTGTTGCAGCATAAAAGACTGACAAACGCGCACCGCACCGCTTATATGGAAACGCATGGGGCGACTTGGTCGCCTGCCGCGCTCGCGTCCGCCTCCGTGTCTGCGCATATGGAAACGTAGCTTTAGGGTTCTTTTCCATGTACGCGTTTTGCAAGCGTTTGCCGCGCGGCGAAAATCCAACCAGTTAAAAAGTCATGTGCTATTTCCATGTATATGCGATTGCCGCGCGGCAAACACACGCGTCAGTTTTGGGATCCAGCATGGATTTATGCGTTTGCCGTGCAGCAAACGCATGGGAATTCCGCCTAATTGACGTCACATGTGGGGTTTCCCCATACATGTATGGTTAAGTCCATTCAGCTGTGTAAGGAAGGCTTGCGATTGCCGCGCGGCAAACGCATAAATAACGCTCACATGGAAAAGGACTGGCCATGCGGCAAACGCTTGCGTTTGACGCGCGGCAGTTTCTGCCGCGCACATGGAAAAGCACCCTAATGGCCCTACAGAGAGGTGTCCATTTCATTGAGCTGAAATACCAGACACGGTGACATGCCATTATCTGTCAACAACCAAGATTTCAGCTGATAACAGCCAGAAAAGCTAGCCACTAGCTTTCTGCTTCGGCATAGCAGCTCGACTGAACAAGGCGTGTTTTTGAAGCATACAGTATTTTGTGAGCAGTATTGTGTGGGGTTAGCAAGGTCTACCCATCTGTTTTGGTGGTCAACGAGTTTTGGCCTCGGCTGAATAAACTGCATGTATTTAACAAAGAGAATCTACTGGTTTTGTACGTCTGACAGGGTACAAATAATTTGTAGGATCAATTATGATATCGATGACTTGCTTGCATGCCTTTTAAACGTTGTCTGGACAAGTCTGATAAGAGTGACACAAGAAATTAAGTATTATAATTATTCCACACCATGAAATGGACGCTATCATACCAGGGTTGGCAAGTTTTAGGCACGTTGGTTTTAACCATAGGTTATAACCTGGTTAAAACTGCCCCGCCTAAAACAGGTTTTAGGCAGGTTTTAGGCACAAAAGTGCCTAAAACCTATTTTTGTTTAAATTTATGACATACATTTGTCTAACTACCAAAATGGCTGGGGTGATGCAGTCATAAGGCTTTGCTGGGCTGCTGGAAGGTTTCAGGTATTAGTGATGCATGGTTTCCTGTTGGCATCCTGTCTTCTCTGAGCCTGTAGACTCATGAGCAGGCGACCATGTCTTTGTTAGGTTTCCTTGGCCCAGGTAATATCCTTATCAAGACCCATTGGGTTTCCAAATGGATGTATGTTTATGGAGTCATCCATGCTCCATGCCCTACTAGCCAACTATTAATGATGTAATAGCCCCTCTGCTAAGGATAGGTATCTGATTGGGAAGACCACGCTGAGTAGAGCGATTCCTATTAATCAGGGTGTCTGAGGGTGATGTGGTCATATCCCACAGCCTCACTGTTTTCCTTGTAGAAGTTAATGTGAAATCCATGCATGACTAGCATGATGCACAGTTGGTTTCTGTGCAGGAAACCCTTTCTTGAGTTAAACTTATTATTGACTGAGTAATGCAGTCAGAGCCCCAGCCCTGTAGTATGGGTTTCTCAGACCCCAAGGTTGTACCTGGCCCCCTAGTGATTATAAATATATGGTGTCCTAAGTGTACGGTATGGTCATTCTTGCATTAGCATCACTGCTGTATGTTTGTACCTAAATTATCAGTAAAATTGTACTTGTAACTTAATTCCATAATGGCATGCAAGGGTGGGAGGCCCCAGAACATGATCTGGGAGCACTTTGTGCGAGCCAAAAAGGATGGCAAAATAGTGGCCAAGTGTGTTTCATGTGGACATGAAATGAACTCTCCAAAAGCAGCAAGGATGAAGAAGCATTGGGAAATGTGCATGCCTGACAAGCCTATTGAGCAGGTAAATTGTACATTTTTTTCTCTTGTTTCATTTCAGTGTGCTTGAAATACAGCATGATGCATATAAATACAACTTCTAATGTTTGAAAAACACCAAATGTAAATGAAAGCGACTTAAATATTATCCTATATGCAAATACATTATAAGTTAGCAAATGCACTTAAAAATGCATTTCCACTTGAACTCTACCTTGCCCCCTAATATCAAGACTGTAACATTATAACCACATATACATGCAAATGCATTAGCATTTGAACCTAAGCCATATGTATATATATATATATATGTGTGCGTGTGTGTGTGTATTTGTGCATGTGTGTGTGACATTTAATAACAACTTTACATTATTAGTGATACATGTGAAGTTTTGTACTGCTGTCAGATATTTTTTTTTATTTTTTAATTATATAAACAGGATCTCTGTATATTTAATTTCAGGGCCACATGCCTGTGACTGCTGTTTCATCTACATCACCAGTTAGTTCAACAACTACTGCTCAAGTGTCCTTTGGAAGATCCCCACAGCCCAGCTGCCAAGCGGCATGCTGTGAATTCCTCCAGCTCTCAGCCCCAAATTGGTACTCACTTTACAAAAACATCTCCTGCTTTAAAAACATCTATTGATCTTGAGATTGCCAGGCTCTTTTATGCGTGTAACCTCCCATTCAGCCTCGCTGATCATCCACAGTGGATCAAAGTGTGTTCCTTACTTCGGCCAGGATATATTCCCCCAAACCGGAAGCATATAGCTGATGGTCTGCTGGATAAGGTGTATGGTGAACTTAAATGTGGAAGAAAGAGGCGCTGAGTGGTAAGACGGCTACTTTGGTAGAAGATGGCTGGTCTAATATTCACAACGAACCAGTCATTGCATCTTGCTTACAGATAGAGGAGAAGGTGTACTTCCTTGACAGCTGTGACACAGGCTCTATGACAAAGACTGCAGAAAACTGCAAGTTACTGAGTGAACAGTCCATCCAAAAAGCAGAGTTGGAGTATAACTGTAAGGTAAAGAGTGTTGTGACTGACAATGCCAAGTCAATGGAGAAGATGAGCAATGAAATGGCCAAAGACAACCCTGATCTCCTTGTTTATGGATGCTCCGCACACTGGCTCCAACTGCTCGGCAGAGACTGTACCCCTTCAAGCATTACAAAACATATCACTATGGTACAAAAATACTTCAGGAACCACCACAAAACTCAAGCTTGGCTCAGCGAGAAGGGTGGTAAGAAGCCTGTCCTACCTGGTGACACAAGATGGAACAGTGAACTTGATAGTATCAGGAGTTTCATCAACAATAGGTGTTACTACCAGCGGATCATACAAGAGCATGAGAAGGATATGTCGTTTGACAGTGCTGTAGTTACAAAGGTGATGGACTACTCTCTGTGTAAAAATGCTATGGACCTTGTTGAACAGCTTCAGCCCATTGCCTGTGCTTTGGACAGGTGTCAGAGAGACAGTTCATCATTAGCTGATGCTTGTAATTCTTGGCTGGGCCTCCTGTCTGATCCTGTGCTTCGGCCCCATGAGAAGACTGTCCGCAAGAGGTTTAAAGATGCCATCACAGTGGAGCACCTTGCAGCATATATGTTGCATCCTTCGTATAGGGGGGAGAAGCTCAGTACAGAGCAGCGAGAAAGTGTGACCAACTGGCTCATGAAGCGTGACCCTGCCTTCATTAGCACACTCATCAACTCTGAGGTGAAGGCTACTCCATTTCCGAGTTCATTCTTCAACGAAGAAGCAGCAAGAATCTCTCCAAGCACCTGGTGGAAAGGTGTTACTCTGTATGGTGTAAACCCAGATTTTTCTGATCTGGCAGGGAGACTTACAACTTCACCAGCATCTTCTGCATCAATTGAAAGAGTGTTCAGTACTTTCAGCTTAATTCACAATAAAATAAGAAACAGGCTTGGTGTGGAGAGAGCCAGCAAACTTGTGTTTTGCTATCGCATGTTGCGTGGGAAGGCACCTTTGGAATGGTAAAAAGCAGTTAACTGTTCATGGACTTTACATGGACAAAATGATGTTGTGGTGATTTTCTAACATGATTTACAGATTTGAATTAAAATGTTTCTCAATTTTAATTTGATATGCTTGATGTGGAGAGTGCCAGCAAACTTGTGTGTTGCTATTGCATGTTGCAGTGGAAGGTAGCTTTGGACTTGTAAAAACAATGAACTAAACATGGACTTAACTTGGAAAAAAGATGTTGTGATGTTTTTCCTTACATGATTTACTAGTTTTTATTACATGTTTCTCACTTTTAATTTGTTAAGCATGTTTCTTTTATATATTTAGCTTAGTATAATAAAAAAAACATCTCAACGGCAGAGGGGTACTTAAGTTTTAGGCAGTTATCGGCAGTTTTAGGCAGGTTATAACCTATTTTAGGCAGTTTTAGGCAGGTTTTCGGCTCTGCCCTGCCAAAAACAGGTTTTGGGCAGCCTAAAACCCAACCCTGTATCATACTGTGGATGTCAATTCATTAATTTTGTATTTTATTTTTATAGATTGTCCTGAGTTGTACGTCCCAAAAAGTCACGGTCACAGTTGTACTCCCATTTGTGACTGGGGTATCACTATCGGGCCATGTTCCAGTAACGTCAACGCCCAAAGTTGAAGGATCTGTACCAGCCTTCAGGTAATGAAAAAAATGGAGGCATTCAAAGTTAAAATATATCCACTTCAAATAACAATAGTGTCCAATTAATTACTTTAACTTAATATTGCAGTTGAAATATTAAAGATAAAATA
The DNA here is from genome assembly GCA_026874595.1 of Sipunculus nudus. Taxonomy (NCBI): domain Eukaryota; kingdom Metazoa; phylum Annelida; class Sipuncula; order Golfingiida; family Sipunculidae; genus Sipunculus; species Sipunculus nudus. Next base: position 13,930,452 of record CM049320.1, on the reverse strand, counting down.
TGTAGTTAGCACATAACAATTGCTTCACATACACCATATGCCTACTCTGCTGCATTTTTCGTATGTAAGAAAACACTTGTTGCTGTCAGACCAAAGCAGATGGGGACTGGGTTGACAGTATTAGAAGAACAAATTACAGTGTCTTGGTAATAGTATTTTAATGTATGGTAACAAATGTACAATTTACATGTTAACGTGTGTCCAATTTAATTAAAACAATTGTATGTACAATTTTGGATCCGATATAAGGTTTTACTTGCTTTAAATTGTCTTCACAGCATATTTGACGTCTTTTTTTTCAGAAAGGATACTCTGGTTGCCGACGAGGACATCGTCAGCCTGTCATTTGATGACTTCCCAGATTGGGTGTGCCCAAAAGATGAAGTAATTAATTGGCCTTTACTGTCGTCACTCAGGTCAAAGAATATCTCCTGCCCAGATGCCGTGGCTGCCAAGAAATGCATTGCATTTAACTCTAGCCTGGTCGAGTTGGTTCAGCTTGCCACTGGGGAGACCTGCCGAAAATGTGGTGGCGATCTTGAATTCAAGCAGGTGATCCGTGCCTCGCGTCTTGTATAGTCACCTGGAAATGTAAGATGGGCATCACAGCCGATATTTTAAAAAAATGTATTCAGGGAAACTGCTTAATCAAGCTTGCCTGGTACTGTCTGGAAACAATTATGCAAAGGTTGCCCTGATGGCAAAATTCCTTGGCTTTGTTGGTGAAAGTAATTTTTACAGGCGAGTTAGGCTATGTGTGTTATAATTAAAGTGAGAAAAATATTGTTTAAGTGCGTGATTTATTTACCAGGCGCTTCATTTTCAGCATTTTAGATAGCATTATATAGTTTTATCAGTGTTGCATGCTGTGAAGGCACACCAGGAAAACATCCAGGATGAATTCTTTAAGGGAAAAACCTGCATGCAGGGCCATCAGGGCAACCTTTGCATAATTGTTTCCAGACAGTACCAGGCAAGCTGGATTAAGCAGTTTCCCTGCAGGGGATGGCCGCAACGACTCCCCAGGTCACAATGCGCAGTTGTACATACTCTTTGATGGACCAGGACTCCAAGAAAGTCGTAGCAGTTAATGTTGTGGACGTGCGCAAAGCATCGGGACGGAGCCTGAACATGGAAAAAATGGTCTCCTTGACACATTCACACAGGTCTCCAAGAGGGTTCAGATCGATTAAATATTGACCGATGCTCATGTTCAGATCAAAGCTCCTATGAGTAAGTCCATGTATCACGGCAATATCAAGTCCAAATAAATATAATCTGTGTCCATTCCCACGTACCTATTTTTTAATTTATTATATTTTATTGACATCGATTTTACTGATTATACAGAAACCTCCTACTGAAACAGAACAAATCATCATAATATAAAGCAGACACTGTAACCTAACTTGCTGTTAACTAAACTTTCACTCAATATTAAGATGTTCTTTATTTTGTTTTCAGGAAAAGATGAAAGGTTCAAAGACAAACTCACCAGTTTGATGTCTGGTACGTCAGTAACTTGACAAAGAAGCTTATTGCTGTAAGATTGCTATATTATTTTAAATGTAATTTGAAATATTTCTATTTCTACATGTGTAACAACGATACAGACAGTTACTGACGAGATAAACTGTCTAATAAAAATTAGAACTGACACCGCTGTCATAAAATAAATACTCTTGCACATTGTATATATAGTGTGCTTTCGTGTATATACGGGTTTGCAGTGTGCTAGCTTATTAACATTGCACTTATGACTCTTTCGGACAACCACAATACTATGTGTCTAAATTACAACTGCAGGCTGGCAGAGAGAAAGGAGGCATGGACATTTTGCCATGGATACCATCGATAAGGAACCATTTGTGGCACAGTGCAATGCGTTGCAAGGGAAATGAGGAACGCCTTAAAGTAAGGGATATAAACTGTATCAGCAAGTTACTAGTATGAACTTTATGGAATGTAAATTTCTACTTCTACCTTTGAAAATCGTATTCCGAAATAATGCTGGAAGATTCGATGCTGAATATATAGTGAGCAATTTGTCTTCTATACGTATAATTTTGACATGATTTGTCGGTTGCAGGAACAGTGGGTCACAGTTCTCCATCACGTCTGCAACCGGCGTACCTGGCTGAACAAGATGGGTATACGAGAGAGACATATATTCACCCGGTGCCTATTGCTGATGACGTAAGGGACAAACCCTGGATCATGAGTAAGTCAAAATGTCACCAGAATCTCACCATACTGATCTGACATGGGATAAACATTTACTGTCAATCCTAGGAAATATCAAAAACTTCAGGTTAGTTTAATGAGCAAGTTGCATTTTTGAAATCATAACATTAAACACTACTGTCGACTTTGATCAATTGTTTTGTCGTGTCCCTTTTTACCCAACACACTTAATGGACTTTCTCCTATTTTAGACATACAAGCTGGCTTGAACTTTTCCATGGTCATCTTTTGATGTATTGCTCTAAGAGAAATTCATACAGGTGGGGCGTAATGTTTTAATCTTTGCTAGCTTACGTGACAAATATGGGTAAAAATTGCATATGAAATGAATTTAAAATAAGTAGGACTTAAAATAATTTTTTATTGATCTAATGTATTAGATTAATAATTATATATAAGTATTAAATAGTTAATTAATTTTCATTCATTGTATTTTTTCTTAATAAATTCTGCATACCGCTGCCATTATTATGATGAAGATATATTTGTAACTTTTCTTCCAGATATTTGGGATATACCCTGAGGATCATCATAGCTGCAGTTGACTTATCAAGCTGATCGAGCCATCACAAGAGATCAAGAATTGAACATCAGGTGGTTACACACCTAACTAAATCATGTATCTGTCTATAATTAGCTACATCGTATACGGAGCAATTGCTTAAAATTTATTTATATTTCTGTGTCGAAAATTTCGCAAATAATCTCCCCTGGTATCACTGGTATAACAAGACATTTAGAATTGATACTGCATAACATGATATTGAAATATAAAGACGTTCAAGATGTTTCATACTCTAGTCGTAAATTATATTACAGCGTACGTAACATCAAGTGGATGTTTTTTTTTTAGTTGCTGTTTCTGTGATGCAGGTACAAGGAGTCTTACAGCAGGCATCAATTGAATGGTCAGTGCTCCCTGTCAAGGTGCAAAAGGACTATGGGTATATCCCTGGCCTTCTGTGTGATATAGTCGAGGAGCGAGAGTTTTCGGATGTCTGTCTGGATGCGAAAAACGAGCTGCTCCCAGATGACCCAGTCCGTCTTGGGCGAAATATCGCTACCAAGCCAAAGCCGGTCAAAAAAGTACTAATACAGAAGTTTGAGGAGAGGGCCAAAAAACAGCTCGAAACAGCGCATCAAACAGTAGATTCTTAATTGTATATTATGGTATCTGTATATGTCTAGGTAAACGGCACGGTGCAACAGTAACGCCCATGTTAAGGTATAAACATATATGATAATGGATCTATTAATCATGATATACATTTATAGTTTATCTGGACACATAAACTAATAAAAATACATGTATACGATATTTCTAGGTGCAGATATAGGAGTGTACACGGGTTTAGTCAGTTTAAAGGACTCCGTCTAAACTTTTCGTACTGGCCCGTCGGAGATGGTAGCGTGGTCCTGACCGGCCACACCATACAGACCAAGACTGCCGTCTAAAGTGTACATTTTGTGCATCTAGCATTGAGACATCTGGCAAAACTAGGAAAAAGATGACCAACAATGACTTTATAAACCAAATTCTCACTGATAACAATAACTGCTACAGGTATCTGGTTTTCCGAATGTTGTATTGTTAAAGTCGATCTTTGCACGGCTAGGGCCAACAGCAGCAAACATAAGCCTGGGGGGGATAGTGCAAGGAATATGGCAACTACTAAAAGAAGACAACGTAAGAGACGGAAATTAACATTATCTTAGATGAGTTTGTGCTTACTCTTGTTCGTGTCAAACGTGGATATGACAGTCACCATTTAGCATTTATTTTTAGTGTTTCATGAGCTGTGTGAGTAGAATATTCACCCAATTGATAAACTTTCTGGCTAGGATTTTCAAACCTTTGTTACGTTGACCATCAAAGGAAACGGTTAAAGAAAATCTACCGGATTCTTTTAGTGCTTATCCAAGGACCAGGTGCATACAAAATTGAGTTCAAAGTTGAAAAGCCTTTCCGACCTACCACACAGAAGTTGACATTGTCAGACTACAAACACTCCAATACTTTCAAGGCATCAGATGGAATAATGACTAGTGGTGCATTCACATTCATCTCAAAACTGTATCCTGGATATGTATCGTATGCAGCCATTTAAAAAGTCAGTGGGTTTTTGGACAAAACTGAAGAAGGAGATGACATAATTGCAGACCGTGGGTTAAATATAAAGCATTTAATGTTACCTTAAAAAAGGCACTCTCAACATGCCAGGTTTTAGTTGCGGAAAGCATCTTAGATTTCCTTAAGTTAAACGCTCAAGAAACATTGCCAGTGTTAGAAAACATGTTGAACGAGCAATTGGTAGAATGAAAACCTTTAAGTTACTTTAAGGTGTCCTTCCTATTAAAATGAGATGTTTGATCAATCAAATAACAACAGTAGTTGCAGTAATATGTAATCTACAGCAAAGGTTAGCTTGAACATTTAATTAATTTTATTTTCTTGACAAACCATTCACTTATACTAGTCCATTTGTATGGGCATACCTTCTTCAATTATTTACTTCTTATTTGTCTATTTAATTTTTATGGCTGGTCAGAAATGATCTTCATAAAACCTTATCAATTTGTAAAGCATTGCATCCAAAAATCGCCAACTGAAATGTATTCTAATACTGTGTATGCCTCTGTTTGTGTAGCCAATAAGGTAACATGTATGTATTATTGTACATGCCATTTGCCCCTGTATCTGACTGTAATAAGGATGAGCACGATTTATAACAAGAACACTGTGTTCCATCCTACATATGTTCATCATTTTTAAAGCATGAAAGCATTTACTAATTATACTGTTACATTCTCAACATGCCAGCTTTTAGTCATGGAAAACATCTATTATCTTCATCATCAAGGTCAAATAGGCCGAAATAGAACTTTTGGTGAACGCATATTTTTTCCTCAAATTTAAAATACTAATTTTTAAATCAAGCTCTTTAAGAAGCTTGAAAACTGGTCACCTTGTTCTTCAAAGTCAAATCGGCAAGAATAAAATTCCAGATCAGTTAACTAGACATTTCTTGGCACTGCAGGTGCCAGAGTATCCCCCAGACATAGTACCCCCCCCCCCCCTTAAGAATAGGCCCCCATTTTTAGCAGCATATACTGACACTTGGCAAGCAATTATTGTTTCTTCCATCTATCAATCCACAATCTTTTTGAAGATGTTGGTCCTGTGACCTTGACCTTTTGGCACATCACAAGGCTATCCAAAATCTTCTGTCACCTTGATTTTTGGGACCAATCCATGCAAACGATCTTGAGATATTTAAGAGTTTGTGTAATTTTCAGCAGAAATGGACCTATTCAAGGTCGTCACTCTCTTAGCTTCCTGTGACCTTGACCTTTGACCTCATGACCCCAAAATCATTTGGAGTCTTGCTTTTTCAATGGGACATATATAAGTCAAGTTTGAGATCAATACATAAATAAAAGTAGGAATTATCATCCAAAAAATAATTTTTTTGACAAATAACGCCTGTGGCCTTGACCTTTGACCTTGTGAACCCAAAATTGATATGGATCATCCACTATTGGCAAGTGAGCTATATATTCAAGATGGAAGACCTGGGATGAAAGTTTGGCTTAAAATGCATCCACAGTATCTTTTAAGATGCGAGTCCAGTGACCTTTACCGTTGACCTCATGACCCTAGAACCTATAGGGTTCTTACTTTAGTGGTGGGCCATACATAAGTCACGTTTGAAATCCATATGGCTATCAACACTGGAGATATTATAAGAGGTGTGTGATTTTCACCGAATATGGACACATTAAAGGTCAAGGCGACTCTCATGGTAAAGGTCATGACCCAAATGTAAATAGACCTCATCCCATAACCCATCTTTTTACATGTGTATAATATGAAAGAAATCTGTCCATTAGTTTTTGACTTATAATTAATGCTTACAGTACTGTCAAGTGGCAATTATGGGGGTATTAAAAGGCGTAAAAACAAGAAAAGGATAATAGGTGGCGCCACCAGTTTCCGGTATATCACAAGGCTATCCAAGATCTTCGGTCACCTTGATTTTTGGACCAGTCCATGCAAGCTTACTTGAGATATTTAAGAATTTGTGTTATTTTCAGCAAAAATGGACCTATTCAAGATCAAGGTCACTCTCCTAGCATAGGTCATGACCCAATTTTAAATAGGCTTTGTCCCTTACCTATATCTATACAAATGTAAAGTTTGAAAAAATTCAGTGAAATATTTTTTAATTATCTCACTCACAAGGTTTTTCTGTGGTGGCGGGACCGTCGTGAAACCATAGTATCCCGACTTTGTCTGGGGATACAATAACCTGGTTACCTTGATCATCATCATACAAGGTCAAATCTTTAGCACTAAAATACCAATGTTTAACATGATTACTTTTTCATTTATATATTAGTCATTTCACATATGAGATACAATTACATCATTAACATGACAGGGGCTCCAACCAATGGCACTTTCATAGAACATGAAATAAATTCTATGTACTTACAATACCTGGCAATTTTTTAATTGATTTAAGGCCAGCTAGTTAAATATGTGACTGAAGCAAGCCTAGGAATAGATTATTAAAATCAGTCTATGAGTGCTAGCGATTATAAACTGGACCCGGCTTAGATCGAAATATTTCATCTGGGCTGGCCCGCTTCAAATTCGATCCAGACCAGATTTAAATCCTGCAGTCCACACCATCGGGTCAGATCAAAATTTTAATTTGGGCTGGCTCAGAATTAAACTGGTATGGCCCATATTATACTTTTGATCTGGGCCGGTCAAGATCAAAATTTTAATCCAGGCTGGCCAAGTTTTAAATTTGACCATATTTTAATCGTGGCCTCCACACACACACATAGAAAGAGAGAGAGCAGTGGGAAAAATATTAAACCACTCAAAATTTTGAAGTTAGAGAGTATTATTGATTGCAGCATTTTAACTACGTTTCATTTAGATTAGTCATCAGTTATCACTGAGATTCTTTTATTTTGTCAAGTTATTAACTAATGAGTGGAACCCCACCTTTTTTTCACCCTATAGTATAATTATGGATCTAAGCCTTTTCCAGGCCTCAAAATTTGTCTGATACGATTTAAAAAAAGGTGGTGGCTGAAAAGCCGGGACGGATCCCCTGCACTCCGCTTTTGGTCAGTTTCTGTTACTAAGGAGTGATGCATATTTTCATTTTCTTCTTTCATTTTCATTTTCAGTTTCCTCACCTTAAAACATACATTTAATTCATCTTCCATGTCCTCTTCACAATAAACCTATTCCTTATACATCAAACAACAGTTACCAAAGATAATTGAAAATCTGAATGCCCCCGAGTTCAGATTCCATTCCGTTTCTCAAACGTACATCATCACTGACCAGGTCTTCATGGTAAACATACCGGTATATGAATTTCTTGCCGAGGCGTTGCAAAATCAATGTAAAAGCAAAAATATTTTGTCTAATTACATGTCTTATTGAGACAGTATAACACTGAAAATCTATATTTTCTTCTTATTTACTTATAAAATAACTAGAATACAGGTAGTCGACGCGCGACTACATGTATCCGCCAAAATCAGAGTAGGAAGGGTGAAATGAGGCATGGATTGAGTGGCAATGAGAAATAGAGTTACATGTGTTACATATAAGAATGGATATCTACCTCGTAAACATGACTGTAGGTGGCGCCACATGTTATTTGAACGAGTAACTATCCAAGATGTATACACATGCAACATTTCAGGTGGAAAAGTCAAACCACTGCAGAGATATCAGAGTGATTTCATCCCATAGCAGACAAACAGATGGACGCTGTGCAAAAATGGCGCCACCATTTTTGTGTATGTTATAAAGCTATCCAAGGTACATTTGTGTAATTTTTTTTTCCTGACTGGTCGAACAAGTCCGGAGTTAGAAGCATGGATGTCTACAGCGTGAACGTGAATGTAGGTGGCGCCACCTGTCATAAAATCAAGAAAGCTATACAGGATGTATACGCATGCCGAATTTCAGGTAATTTGGTTAACCTACTGCAGAGATATGAGTGATTTTAACCCAAGGCAGACAAACAGATGGACCCTGTGCAAAAATGGCTGCAGGTGGCACCACCATTTTTTGTGTTTGTTATAAAGCTATCCAAGGGCTACATTTGTACAAATTTTTTTTTCCTGATCGGTCAAACAGTTCCCGAAATATGTGGGTTATGTGTGGAAACAGACGCACAAACGGACGCTGGGCAGACAGGAAAGGCCAGAGGTCAAGGCCAATTGGCTAGGCACCAGTTCACATGTGACCGGATAATTGGTGTAAGTTTCGGAAAAAACCGTCCAGTAGTCTCAAAGGAGTTCTCCGGAAACGAACGCGGCGGCGGCATCCGGTCAAAAACTTAGTATCCGCAAAACTTCGTTTTAGCGGATACAACAATGAGCCAACATTCCTCATCTCAGTTAATACATCTCCCAAATCCCGGTAAAAAGCCCGGTATACCGGGTTTATCAGCTAGTATTTGATAAATTAAAGTAGATGTCTCAGAAACCAATTGTAAAACTGTGGCTATGTGTTGATAGTTGGTGTATTTGAAGTAGATGTGAACTCGCATACCTGAAAAATAGTTGAAACCAAAGAAGCACATCAAAATTAGATTGAGCTAGATTTGTTTGCTCCATCAGTGTTCATTTTGCGTTTTGTGCTATTCATAACGGTACACCGCATTACAATAGCCTGGAACATTGTGACTGTATTATCTAATTTAAGATGATAAAAATCAAGCCAGCCTAGGATTAGATTAGGATTCAGATCTTGTTTGGCCCAGTTTAAAATTGGTCCACCAGAGGATTGTAATATTGACCGGCACAGAAGAAAATTCTAACCTGGGCTGGCCAAGTTTAAAGTCAGACCAGGCCAGATTTCAATCCTGATGTCTAAACCAAAGGAATGTAATGTAAAGGAATGTTTCTGTTTCTAGTACAGTTTGCTGGTATGATATTTAAAAAAAGGTGTTTTTTTTTCAAAATGAAGAAAGTGACAATAAACTGGAAATATATACTGAAAAATAAGCCTTAATGTCCTTGAGTAATATTTCAATAATTAGTATGAGAAGCAAACAAAAGTTACCTATTTTAAACCAAAAACAAATAGAATTAATTATTTATATATTTTTTCTATGTATTCTATGCCATTTTAAGGCTTGACTTTTCCTTATTCCTCTTCACTTGCAAAAAGAAATGTAAAACTGCACTCATTGATACAATTCTGGTAGTCTTATACAAACAAACAAAACAAGGGACCAATGGGTCACATTGCTCAGCTGAATTTTGGAAAATATTAGTAACTGCAAAATATTTTTATTTCTTTTGGTTTTTCATGTATATTATCATTTGAAAAGCTATGAGAAAATGGCCCTGCTAAAATGAAACTCTGTAGATTATAGAATAATGGACATGAGCTAAACCATTTAGTGATGCACCATGGGAAAAAATGGGCCAACAGTAAGTATTATATAAAAGTAACATTTCATGAACAAATTATGTGTGAAGGTAATTAAGTTTTCAAAAGTTAAATATATGGCCATATGAGTTAAAGATTAATCCCACAAAGTTTGACCAATATTCCTAATTTTAATACTAAGTTAACAGTGTTATTCACACCTAGGCCCCGCCAACTTTAAGAGATATGAATGAAATGCTACAAAGTAAATATCTTCTTAAATCTTGTCAGTTAGCACTTACATTATTTCCTAATATTTTATCACATTTGAATATTAGGATTAAATTCCTGAACATTTTTTTCTTTAAAAAAATCAAAATTGTCCAAGTCTCATCAAAAAGGATTTATTTAACATTAAAATTATAAGATTCATCTTGTTTATTAGTCCTGTGTATTGAAGGGGTGGGTGGGGGAGGGGTCTTTGTTGTTACTGCTCGTTGCTGAAAAAAAAATGTTAATTTTAAGATTCATCTAGTTCATAATACAGGTCTGTCAACAGAATGGGGGGGGGGGGGGGTGAGGCTCCATGTGGTTTTAACTGCAGACAGCCTGATCAAGCTCAACCCAGTGGAGAGGGGGCTTGCATTAGTGATGGGATTACATAACATTATGCCAACAGCCTTGGGAGCATAGAGAGCTGCACTGAATGACCTACAGTGTATGTTATATGATCAGTTTCAGATTCATAATTATATGCACCAGACATGCCTTGGTGTATCTAAGAGACTGCAACTGGTATGGCTCTGTGGACCCAAAAGTGTCAGAATATCTGCAGGGCATGTTGAGCTATAAGCCACAGGCTAATCACACTCAATGACAATAAACCAAGGGTATGCTTTTCTCGCCAACCTCGAGGATTGGAGGATAACGACAGGTGGAAGGCCACTGAATCCGCAAATTTCTCCTGTATACAGGAATAATGGTTTTGAGAGGAATTCTTAGAAAGGAGCTATATAGCCGTTTCATGTGTCTCGATGTGGCTGGCCATTTTAACATTTGTTTCCTCAACACAAGCTAAACAGTTTTTCAACTATGGATATAAACAGCTTATTTTGTAAAAATGGCTGAAATTTTGTATAGAAGTGATGTTTTGGTACACAATGTGCACAGTTTACTGCACTTGCAGAGGAGATTAAAACTTTCAAAAGTTTAGACAAGTATGCAGCATTTCCATTTGAGTGCTACATAAAGACACTGATGAAGATGGTAAGGACTGGTAAACATCCCATCGCCAAAGTGACAAAGAGATTGGGCAAGGCAGACAGCACTGCAGAGGCTAATGGATTTATTTCTAAGCTTACGAAATTTACTTTAAATGGTCCAAACAATGCTTTTATTCTAGAGAGTTCGTGCTGTGAGGTTATAAGGGAAGTGGTAAAGAAAGATGACCAAGAAAACAAGTTTGTTCTTTGATGAATGAACAATAAAGTTGAACCACTATTTCTGCCCCCATGTTACTCCTTCATTATTGGTGCATTTAAGTGCAGCGAATGAAATGCACATATGAAAATCCACAAAATCAAGGACCTCCACATGAGGGTTATCTTGATCAAAGATGAAAATGAAGATCCTGTGATAAGTCCTCCATGAATTATAACATTTAAGTAATACAGGTTAAAGCTTTCATTAGCTCAGCTGTATAAGAGACCGGGTATCCGTTTTCCTGAATTATTTTAGACAGGCCCGTTTAGCACTCTGACAGATGACGTCAAGAGAGTGAATACCAGCTCTTATCACACACAGACCAACAGTACGTGTGAACAGACAAACAGTAAGCGCTAAGAATATACGTGGATAACAATCAGAAAAACTGGCCGCGAGTCATCCCTGGTATATTAATGGCAATGCGTAGTACCCCAGCAACTCTGTCCACGGTATACTCTCCGTACAAATTCATTTATGGTCGTGAAATGAATCTTCCCATATACTGGACTATTCTCAGAGAGAATGAGAACCACAAAATCAACAGTCGTAGTGAGTACCTAGAACATCTGCAAGATACTTTCAAAACGGCGAGAGATGCAGCCAGGGAAAATATTAAAGACGCTCAGATAGGCTCCCTGGAACGTATGGATGGCCCGACGAAAGATCCAGAATTCTGGTAAGAAGGTGTGGCTACAAAACGCCCGTGTTAGACAAGGACTTTCACGTAAACTGGCTCCAAAGTGGATCGGAACCTATTATATTACAGAAGAAGGGCCAAATCATACGTTCATGCTGAACCATGTACATATGCACAAGGCACTCAGTTTTTAATGCACGCGAACAGGTTGCGCCCATACCTGGATCCCAATCACAGAAAATTAATAAAATCATCAGGACGCTGTGGAAGAACAACCTGGGCCGACACACGCTAATACAATGCTAACAGACAAGACTGATGAAGATTGGTATGAATTAGACAAAACACCGGCATGCAAACGCGCTGGTAAAATTAAAATGTATAAAATAAAGTGGAAAGGTTACGCTGACACCACCTGGGAACCAGAAGAAAACATAGGTCATGCCGCTCTACAGGATTATTGCAAAAGAAAACGGCTACGAAAAAACAATTTAAGACTCGTTCGTAAAATGTGATTGGGACTCTCATATGGTTATAACTGACCAAATATTCTTGATGACATGTATACTATATGTAAAGTATATTCAGCCTATGAAGCCTTTAGGTAATATGTTCATTTATTTTTGTTATTTGAATAGGCATGTTAGATTTATAAAATATGTGAGTATTTTCAAATACAGTAATTCTTGTTTTAAGCTGAAGTCTTCAGTGATTAAGAAATACTTTTCTACCTTATTTTTAGGTGTTTTCACTTTTTAAAAGGGGTATCTGGGGTGAGATTTAGCATTATATAATATAAATACATTTACAATTACATTTATGTTAGATCACGGTACAAGCAAGAGAAGATTCGATGGTGTACGCTATAGTCCGTTCCTGTACCCCTGTCCACCTGATTTTTCGCGATTATCTCTTCATAAGACAAATCTGGCAAACAAAATTTGCACCATTGGCATAAAGAGGCAAAAGCGTAATTTTTGCTACCTTACCTACTCACGAAATAAATATTATTTACTTTACGGCCTGGTTGACATGTCTCAAATATATCCGTGGTTCATGGCGTCCCTAATATGCGGCCATTGTTTATCCTCCTTGGATATGAATATAAAGTAATGTGACGTAACAGTGAAGCGCGTGCACGCGGAGAATACAAGTCTCGCTGTAAGCAGAGGTCGGCAGCTCTTGATTATTGGTCCCGTGAATGTTGGTGCCTCTTAGTACGTCACGTCTATTATGACGTCATCACTATCCCCTGATATGCCCATTTCACAGATTAGTGGCAAGATGTCGCTAAAGAATAGACTAGTTACTCATAAAATGGTTTTAAATTGTTTATAGGAAAATAACATAAGGTAGGCTATTATTTCCATATTAGTTAATTACGCTTTTTCCTCTTTCTTCCCCAAGGTCAAACAGTTCTGGCGTTCTTTGATTCATAGATAAATAATCGCGAAAAAACAGGTGGACAGGGGTACTGGAACGGACTATAATTGTTAACATTCGGCCGAACAGCCGAGTCACTTCAGTAAAGCTGATTATGCATTAATTGAATGTAAAAGTTTGAGACTTAGAGTAAATTAGGAGACGAATACCAAATGCCAAAAAGTACAAGGCTGAACAGAGTAAACTGTTTTAACGCTTTCCACGAGCCGTGGACATCACATTCGGGCGCAAAATGTAGTTATTTATGATTGAAAACCGTACATGAAGGTTAAAACATTGGCTTTCGCCTGAAGGGAAATTATGTGGAGATTTTATAATGTTCATCATGAAACCCTACCGTCAATTGACTGCAACAGCCATACTCTTAGAATGCATAGTTAAAGATTACAACTTGCTGCTTGCATAACATGTAAAGGCCCTAATGCCATATATGTCACATCAGCCACATGCCAGTGAGCATAGAGAAATCGGTCACACCAGGAAATCTTATCTAGCAGTTGAACAAGAATGATCTTAATATGATATTATTTATTTCTTTTTAACATTACAGGCATATTATGAATTTATATTATACGTGTATTATATCATTTCTATCAATTGGGAGGACTTAGTTTCAGTAGAGGTATTGTAATTGTGATAGTGTAAAATCACGCTGTATAAGCGTTAGCAGTGACCGTTGGGGGGGGGGGGGGGGACTTGAGTCCCTTGCCCTAGACATGCCGGGAGGTCGGGTACAGCACGGTTTTACTTATGCACTGTGTACTGTATAGGGTTTGCTGTTGAACCAAATGCAAAAGCATATAGTCCACAAACAAAGGATCATAGTGCGTGTGTTAGTTTGGATAATCAAGGTCCCTATAGCTTTTAAAAATGTCTTTTAGCCAGTCTGGTTCATTTAAAAATCATTAGGTAGCCAGAACTGCAGACCACACTCATGTTGGTTATTTAAGGATAACGTATTGTTACATTTAAGCAATTAACGATCAAAGCACAACACGATGAAATTGTATCCACTTACTCTACCCTTAATTTAGTTATATATAATATTCAATTAATGCCTATTTTTTAACAACTAGTAAGATATGTGCTAGAGAATAGAAACATTACGTTAAGGTTATTTATACCTGAATTACTTATTTTTTATATCAGTTATTCAGGATTAAAGACCGGACCGGAAACAAAGATTTTGCTAAACCAAGACCATACAGCAAACAAGTTAGCCTCAGGTTATGGCAGTTTCGTTAAGGTTCTCAACCTTTTGGGGAGCAGTTAAAAATACACCCAGCAGACTTAGTCATGAGAGAGTGAACGCTATATAGATACATATGGGCTAAGCAATTTAGGCAACGTTAGTACCGTCGGAGTATTTTGAACTTAGGTCCTTAAATCAGAAGGCTTCGGGACTGGCAACCTGAACAAATGGTTATTTAACGCATACAAGAATAATTCCACAGGGAGTTGTGCCAGTGACTTATGCATGTGCAAGTGCTTCCCCAATCGGACATGGTTCTTGTATGCTAAAGTTCGATCTACCTTAGTACCAACAGTGCATTTTAAGCTGAATTTGACTCCGACGTCTTTTGTTGCTAATCCTTTTAGCAGATATATATCCCCTCGCAAAGAAGTTGCGAAAGAGATATTGTAATGCCTCAGTTCGTGCGTCCGTCCGTCTGTCCGTCCAAATTGCCTTGGTCCAATTCAAGCCAAACCGTTTGCCCAAAACCTTTTATCTCACACATATGGCTTACACAACCATGGATGAAGAAACCTATCGCTTATGAGGTCACAGGGTCAAAGGTCACAGCCACAGCACCCACTTCTTGAAAAAGCTTGTGGATCAATTTCAAGCCAAACTACTGTTTGACCTAAACCTTTCATCTCGTTATATAGCTTACCCACCCATGGATGAAGAAACCGATCGATTTTGAGGTCACGGGGTCAAAGTTCATGGCCACAGCACCCACTTCTTGAAAAAGCTTGTGGATCGATTTCAAGCCAAACTGTTTGATCTTAACCTTTCTTCTCGCACATATGGCTCACCCACCCATAGATGAAGAAACCTATTGATTTTAGGGTCACAGGGTCAAAGGTCACAGCCACAGCACCAACTTCTTGAAAATGCTTTTGGATCAATTTCAAGCCAAACCGTTTGACCAAAAACTTTGATCTTGCACACATGCCTCACACACCGATACACGTACAACTTATTGAGTTTGACATCAAAGCTCATACTCACACACCTCCCCACCTCATTTTAACACTTGCATAATACCACCATATCATTATGCTCCCATGCGAGGGGATGCTCCGCTTTGCGGTGCCCTTGTTCTTATAATCATTTGGATACCATTGTGCTATTCTGCCTATATCTGTTGTATTAATAGTATATATTATGATTAAAGAATATTATTAATATAGAATATTAATAATAAATATTTCTGTTATAGTCATAGATAGCTCTATACCAGTACTGAAAACAAAATTTTATGAATTAATAAAATATAAAATATTATATTAAAAAAAACATATCTGATATAGAGAAATCATTTGATTTGCCGGGGTAAAGCAACTTATTGGTGAAATGAGCTGTATTCAAAAAGCTTATTAAATTTTTAAAATATATTTTAAAAAATCATTTTACTTTCAAGTATGAAGCAGTATATTGGAGTGGACTATATATATAAAGCAAATGTGGATCGTCAATGTCAGCCTTGCTCACTTCACCAATTTACAGTCAGTTTGTTGAAGTCTGAAGCTGCAGCATCTACATCAGCTGATAGCAAGTCGGGTGAGATCACAACAGATGAAGGTCATGAAATTGAGTTTCTACAGTTTCTCCACATACTCCCTGCATTGATTAATATATTAATCACAAAAGTACTGACACACACAAGTGATTAGTTACCAAAGCACTCTATGAATGAGGAGCGTTTTGTTAAAATTGGTTAGTTGGTAGAACCTTGCACAGGCAACTAATTGAGAAAATGTAGGTGATATCATCGTTCACGTATATTAGCTTAAGTTCATCAAGACCCATAAACTCACCAAATTTGATGACAATCTATGAAGCTGTTCCTGAGGAGGGGGGGGGGGGGGTAATTATGGGTAACAGAACACTAATTTCAGGTTTTCAAGAAGATTTTTTATGGACCTCCCAGGATGTGAAGTTAGAATTCTAGGACCAATGGTTACCATTTGTACCCTGTTAACGGACGACCACACCTTTAAAGGGTCTCAAAATAGAAAATGTTCAAATTTGAAAAAAAAATCCATTACAATTAAGGAACAATTACTGGGGAGGGTTGGGGGGGGGGCGATGGAGTTGATATGACAATTACTGTAAACCTGTTCTGTCACAGCATGCATCTGGACAAAGCAAATGACTACAATAGAGCCTAAAGAAAAAAATCAATAACCAGCCTAATTTTCAAGCTTTTATTTTCAATTTTCAGATTTTAACAAATTACATACTTATGATTACATACCATAAAAATTGAATCAACAGTACTTACATGAAAAAAACGTGTCAAGGTCAAAGTTGGGCAAGATTCAAAGCACTGACTTTATTTTTATGCTCCCCTCCTCTAATTACTAAACTGCTTGAAGAATAAGGTAACTCATGTCCCAACATCTATTATTGATAGCCACATCTGATGAAATAGTGTTTCTTATGAAATATTTAAATATAATGCTCTTTAAAAAGATTACAATATTTCAAATTCCAGTTCAAGTCAGGTATTCATTTCTCACATTCCAGCATGACAGGGGATTTGGTTTTGTAACCAAATTACTCGTGATAGTTGTTATTGTAAGACCCCTGTCTGCTTTAGTGTGTAGAGTTAAGATAAATTCATCAAGCTGTATTTGAAGTTTTTCATCAGTATATTACAAGTATTAATTTAAAAGCACTCACACCCTTGGCTTGCATGGCAGAATCTACCCTGTATACTCCCTGAAGACATCTGCTAATTAGCCACACCTCATTATTATCTAATCAAGGGATCACCCTGCTGTGTCACTTGTGTCCAGTGCTCTCCTGCCTGAACTCTGGACCTGGACAGCAAGAAATCTGTGCATGCATATTGCTAAGCCAGTTTCCAGTGCTTACTGTACTTACACAACTTGTGCCAAAATCTGGGGCATGGAACAAAAGGAGGTCACTGTGACCTTAATGCTTTGTGTTAAGGTGAAAAAATGTGTTTCAGCACCTCAGAAGCCGAGACTTCCTTTGTTAATAATTCATACAAAAGGCCACATTTTTCAAGAACATCTTGATGGATTTTCCTGAGAGTTGGTTTATTAAATGCTTTCGAAAACTTTAATTGCTGAAGAAGACTGGTTGCGCCACCTATTTTTTTTATTATAACACATTTTGACATGATTTCAATGTACATTCTTGATAAGATGGTCTGATATTTCCTTACAAGGAGTATATGAAATATATATTCATATTCATCAAGAAATTAATGAAGAAAGACATTTTGTCAAACACATTCTCAATTTTGAACAGAAGTGCAACGGTCAAATGGAGTGAAAAGCATATAAAAAAAGCTCCTGTAGTTATAGGACTGACAATGTACTATTTGAAAACCATGTTTACAGATATTTGACACAGAAAAAAATGTTATTCACAGCAAAAAAGGGAAATTCAAGAAAACTGGACCAGCCAAGTACACAAAAATGTAGCCATCCACCTTAAACCTGTTGCAACATGAATATAACCTGATGGCAGTATTTTCTATATTTCATACAAATGTATGATAATTGATATGGCAGAGAAGGATGAGACAGATATGAGTTGAACTGTGTTTTCTCATTCATCTGTAAGGATTTAGGTCGCACAGTAGAATTATATTTCCAAACCATGCACGTGATATTGTAAAGCTACATTTGAATAGGTAGCTGGGACCTGGTTACCTTCCTGTATCCAGAATTCTTTTAAAGAGACTTTACTTTGTATAAATTGAGTAAACACTTGCTTTCTGGATGAGACTCACTTAATTTCAGTTCAGTGTATCTCTTAATATGAATCCATAAATCATGTGTCAAATCAATTATTTTTAAATCATGAGTAATGACAGCTTAATTTATTTTGGTCAGATTTCTTTGGGCTTTTAACAAATTTAGGGAGTCCTCTAAGGTGCAAGACATCATGCCATCACCAGTGGTCCTGTTACACAAGCGACTCCATATCTGAAGGTATCCACTGTGCCAGGAACACCTGTGGCAGCATCCCCAGATTTGGCTAACTTTCATCTGCCAAAAGATGGACAAGAGTGCATTTTTTTCCAGGAAGAACAGCAAGGATCCGTTTGACTGACCTATTATTCAATCATATTGTATCCATGAATATTTGGCAGGCATCTTAAAAGGTTTCAATGAAACTGACATTAATCTGTTTACAGTACAAAATATCTTTATGGTTTACATCAATTACTGACATCACAGTACAGTTAATTATAAAGCTTACCTGTATAAATACAAACAAACAAAAATAAATAAGAATGAACACAAAGAGAAAGATCGACCAATGAAACAAGATACATCTCCTTTTCGCAAATTTTATGTTTACCTTTAAGTTGGTCCAGACAACTTAAAATGCTATCGAAAATTGATGCTTTTATAGTTCATTATCTAAACAACATTTTAATGTTTATAAACTTGTAATTTTTCACTCCTGCATTACCTCCTGCACGTTTGCTGCTGGCAAGCAAATTTTATGTGAAAGTATATATTTTAACAGGTTTCCCTGCAGAAGAGGCTACAATGAAGTCTGTGAAGAGTTAAAGAAGAAGTTAACTTGGCTGCTGGTAAGTACATTAAGTATTATGGAGCTCAGGGGCTAAAATGGACAGTTGCTTTCATAAACTGATCTTACTAAATGCCATTAATTCAGCTAAAATTTATTGATTGTCTGATTTTTTTTGGAGCTCAGGGGCCAAAATGGACAGTGGCTTTCATAAACTGATCTTACTAAATGCCATTAATTCAGCTAAAATTTATTGATTGTCTGATTTTGTTTCTGGTATGTCCCATTCAACTAAAACCTTAAGTACCATTAAATGATGGATTATACTTGTATACAGATGTGTTATACTATTTCACATTTATTAAATCATTCGGTAAAAAGGGTGTCACAGTCCATTGTATGTTTAATTATTATAAAGGTTTAAAGTTTATTTTCAGGTATTAACATCAGACAACAAACATGCAAAGTTGAGTAATTTACCTATCGAATCCTTAATATTTTATAAAATTCTGAATATGTGGTGTAATAATGTTTAAAAATATTTTCATTTACAGGAGGCCTGAAAGGAAGCACTGAAGGGGAAATTTTAAAGGGAAAGGATGCCACTGGTTAATGAAAGTAGCATAAAGGAGACGAAAGCAAAGTTTGGGAGGCCCCGTGTTTCAGGCCAAAAAGGACTCAGATTTGTAGATAATGAAAAGAAACCCTGAACAAGAAACACTGAACAAGATAGACTGACGTCAGGTACCTGAAAATCTGCAACATTTTTTTTGTTGCAGTTGCTGTATTATTTGCTGCACTTGGAAATTTCAGCATGATCAAAAGGAAAATATTTGAGAATGAAGCACATATTTGATCTGAATATATCTCCTCCCCTGTGTGCAATTTTGCAATAAGGTGTGCCATGGATTTCAGGTGGTTTCTAGGTCAGTCCTGAAATGGTCCCATGAAAATGGTCCCATTGAGATGCATGATTTCCTAAAGTTGACCTAGTTGTAGCATCCCTATTATTTGTGTTATCAAGAATAAAACTAAGCACTGATTGATCATTGACTTCTCCTTTGGGTTGTATTTGTCTAAGGGTCACAGGAGGTGATTTATCTGTATCAAAATGTTCGTCTTTGTCTTTCAGAATCAAAACAGGCTTGAAATGTGCAAAAATACATTGCAAAAGGCAGACAATCCTCAGACTACATACAAAGAGTATGAAAGCATAGCAGGTTCAAGGATTCAAGTATATAAGGCTGAAATCTTCAAGTTATACGTACGCACCATCACTTGTTTAAAGAAATAACACAATAAGAACAAATTTATGTTCACTCCCGCTAAATACCAAGGTCAACCGTCTTCTAGATAATAAAACATACACAACCTCATTTTCACTAAACCCATACACCATGGTTCCTGTGTTATCCACTAATTTCAAATCAGCCACAATTGCACAGGACAGGCCATTTACACTATCTTTTCTCGAGTGTGACTTAATATTTGTTTTCTCGTTTTCCTGGAGGAAAAAACTAAATCTTAACAGAAAATTGAAAGTATTGTTGCAATTCATATAATTACAGAATAATATCATTATTCCTCTTAAGTACACCTGCATCAGCTGATGGTCTTTAGATCACAAGCAAGCTATAAGTAACATAATATAATATACAGGGGATTAGCAATATATTTTATGTAATTTCATCTGGTAAATTCAGTGCAGGCATCTTCAACTATAACTTTTGTTTATCTTTGAAAGTCTACCTTGAAGTTGGAAATTCTCCATCATCCTTTGTTTTTTCTTTAAACAGGTAATGATCAGGATTAACAATGTATTCGATTAAAATCTAAAAATCATAGCCTATGCTGCAAGTGAAATATTTACTGGTAAGTCATTTATGTTGTTTCTTGTAGCTAGAGATTGACAATGAGTGTGGATTTGAAGACGCAGAGAGTGTAGTGACACAAAGCCAACACACTGATTGGCTTAGAAAAGAAGGTCGGAAGGACAAAGTTGACAAGGATGGTGTAAATCAAAGGTTACAGAAATCAAAGAAACACTGAAAGCAGTTTGTCAAATCAGCTGGAATCAAGGAGGCACTGGACCATTATCCAATCCTCCAGCACTGTCAGTAAGCAAGTACTGACTTATTATTTTTTTTTCATAAAATAATGGTCAGTGATGAAGTGCTATGGCGAACTTTCCAGGGATTCAGTGATTAGATAAGACAAGGAATCTAGACCTAATAATTCGCCTAATATAGCTTGAGTCAAGCCTATGTGATCCATTTAGTCCAGGCAACCTATAAAGAATTCTCTCACTGTCAATGTCATTACATATAGGATTACGTGAACTTATCCTTATTATCAACTTCTGCTGAGCGTCGTGACCCATGGGTTACTAGTTATCCTGCTAGTGCTCTAGGCTTCTATTTTAGGACTTAGCTCTAAGTTCTCTACCTAAAACTGAAATTAGTTCAGCGGTGAACACAAGACAAATAAATGCAATGCCCTTAGTTCAACATACTGTCAAAACGTAAAGACCCTAGGTATTTGTTTAAAGGTGGAACCAATTCACTGAAAATGGAGCACCAAGGACTTCTTGTCGAGAAAGACTGGCTTGATCTTTGCCTTGACTGGCTTGAACTGTACTGTCAGATTGTGTCGATTCAACTACAAAAGTTTCTTGCGATGCCATACTATCCAAAAACAATTAATCCCTCCCTCCCCACTTAAGAATAGGCCCCTCATCTTCAGCAGCATATACTGACACTTAGCAAGTGACCATAGTTTCTTCCATCTATCAACTTGAGAAAAAATATTTTTCACCAAATATGGGGTCAATATGGTGAATCACTTGAGAAAAGGGGATTAATTTATACTATTAAAATGGTAAGCTTGGTGGCGCCACCTGTCTGTTTGATGAGAAAACTCTCCAAGATGGATGTACATGCCAAATTGCAGACCAACTCATTGAATATTTCCTTAGATATGAACAATTTTCTACTAAAGCTAATGTAAGGATGGATGCCACACAAAATCTAATGCAGATGGCGCTACCAGTCTTGGATTTGAGATGGAGGTATCCAGGATCTATGGAAAAGCACAAAAATTTCAGGCCAAACCATTAAACATTCCTGAGAAAAGGCCATTATTTATACTATGAAAATGGTAATGTAGGTGGGGCCTCCTGTAACTTTATGAGATACCTCTGCCAAATTTCAGACCCATTCATTAAGCCAATCCTGAGATATGAGCAATTTCACCTAAAGCAAATATGCGGATGGACGCTACACAAAAACAATTGCAGGTGGCACTACCAGTCTTGAGTACAAGATGGAGATACCCAAGATTAATGGACATGCATAATTTTAGCCCAATCTGTACATTGGTTTTTGCTCACAGTACTGTCAAGTGGCAATGATGGGGTATAAGAAGGAGCAAAAACAAGAAAAGGGCATAAGTTGGCGCCACCTGTTTTCCGCAGAGGACGAAGCTATCCACAATCTTCGGTCAATATGATTTTTGGACCAAACCATGCATCCTTTATTGAGATATTTATGATTTTTTTTATTTTCACCATATATGGCAATATTCAAGGTCAAGGTCACTCTCATAGGAAAGTTTATGACCTCAGTTAAAAATACACCATCCCATAACCTATATCTATGTATTTCATACCATGAAAGACATCTGTATATTGGTTTTCAACTTAAAATACTCACAGTACTGTCAAGCGGTAATAATGGGGGTTTAAAAACAGCTCGAAAACAAGAATAGGATAATAGGTTGCGCAACCAGTTTCAGTGTATGGCAACACTGTCCAAGATCTTTGGGCAATTTTTGGGTCAGTCAATGCAATATTTCTTGAGATATTTAAGAATTTGTGTGATTTTTCCCCAAAATGGATTTTTCAAGGTCAAGATCATTTTCCTAGTAAAGGCCTCTTACCCATTTCTTTCTTGAGCTATCGCTTCAAAGAGAATCTCTGCAGCGGCGGCAGCGCCACCATCCTTCAACCCTACTTAGCAACATGGTGTTGACGCTCGCTGCTGCTCGCCTGGTCATACCGTCAAATACAGGAGCTACTCGCAGATGGACCTTGTCCGCCCAAAAGAGATCCATTTTGAGTTGATACATGTAAGGGTTCCTGAAGTATCGAGCAGGTTGTTAGGGTATTTAATCCATTGTTTTGTTTCATTTCAATTTAATTACTTCACATTAAAATATATGATTATTTAAACTTTTTCATTTGTTTATTTTATTTAGAAGAAAGGTGTCATCTTCCTATGCTATGGAGCTTTAAGGGCTGAAGCCCACCTTTGCCTACCTTGAGGACAACAACATCAGTCTTATAAGCCTCATGACAGACAGACATGCTGCAGTTTAAAAATTGGATGAAGGAGGAAAATACTCTTATATTCCATTGGTTTGACGTATGGCATATTGCTAAAGGTAACACATTTAGTGAAGAAACGTTGGGCTTCTTTATTTTAACATTCTCTGAGATACTTGTATTTTGAAAATATTTAGTATATCAGTTTGAAAATTTAACATGCTTATTTTGCTTTTTTTTAGGGATAAAACAGAAACTGATGGCAGTAGCACAAAGAAGAGACTCTGGTATCATTCAAGACTGGATGAAAGCAGTTAGTAAACTTGTGTACTGGTGTGCTGCAACCAGTGTCGGCAACTGATCCTAGTTTCTACAAGCGTGGGGATCGATTCTGAATCATGTAGCTGATTTACACACTGGGCATGGAGACCTGAATCATGAAAGACAGCATGGACCAATTGGTGACAGGCTTTAAATTAAAAAGGTAATTTCTAGTTAAAATTGAACAGTATGTCTTTTTCCAAACAGACATTTTAATAAAATTTTGTTCACAATTCTATCAATCTTCATAGGTGAATTTATTTGCTTGTACTTTATATAATATATATATATACATATTTCTAAGTTCCTCCTTTGGGACCAGGAGAACCACTCTCCAGCTCACCAGTCATCATCAATTGAAATCATTCCATCATGTTGTATGCTACTTTGCCCCCAAGGTGGGACACTACTTCTGCTCTTCCATGAAAGCCATGAATTTGTCTAAACTGCTGATAAAAACCTATTTTTATGTCAAATCAGTGTCTATATTAAACTTTTTGCTGACAACGCACTTCTCCGATAGTCGTTATGTAAATATCATAGAAGTCAAACTTTTTAAAGGTAATATATTTCAATGCGCACATTAGCATTTCTGCATTGAAATGAAAATTCAAGATGAACAAGATGCATGTGGTTTCGCATCCGAAGGGTAGGCATGAAGGTGTTGTGAAAGAGGTAAAAGTGCCCTGCACATATGGTGAGTTTTTATTTAATAAATCTTTAATTTTACAATTTGGCTAAAATATGTTCTTCTTGTAACATTTGTGTGAAGTTTGCAGTATAACTGTAAATGATAGACATTTAAAATACCTACTATGTAATATATATCATGTTTTTTTTTCTTTCAGACTATGTAAGAGAGATGATTGAAGAGACAATGGCCATGAGAGATCAATATCCATGTGACAACAAGGTAAAATGCCTGGTCCAGGAGTATAGCAAACAAGCACCTCCATCTGTTTGCTTAAAGTATGAGAAGGCAGACAAGAAAAACCTTGTTCAATTAAGGATGTCCAGATTCAATTTGTCTCTAAAAGTCAACAATTAATATATGTGTATGTTTAGCAGCATATTTAAAGTCTGTGTACGTTTCTGAAGGAAACCTTTCTTTGATTTTTTTGCAGGACACATGCTGGCAAAACTTTTCTTTTTATACGATCTGAAATAGAAGTATATTTATATTTAAACTAGACATTTCTTGGCACCGCAGGTGCCAGAGTATCCCCAGACATAATAGCCCCCCCCCCCCCCTTCAAGAATAGACCCCCATTTTTAGCAGCATATACTGACACTTGGCATATTTATTGTTTCTTCCATCTAACAATCAACAATCTTGTTGAAGATGTTGGTCCTGTAACCTTGATCTTTTTAAAGATGTGTCCTGTGACCTTGACCTTCGACCTCATGACCCCAAAATCAATTTGGGTCTTGCTTTTCCAATGGGACATATGCAAGTCAGGTTTGAAATCTATACATCAATAAAGCAGGAATTATCATCCAGAAACTAATTTTTGGACAAATGGCTCCTGTGACCTTCACCTTTGACCTTGTGACCGCAAAATTGATAGTGTTCTTCCTCTCTTGGCAGGAGAACTATATGTGCAAGATGAAAGATCTGAGATGAAATGTTTGGCTGAAAATGCATCCACATCTTTTTAAAGATGTGTCCTGTGACCTTGACCTTTGACCCCAAAATCAATTTTGGTCTTGCTTTTCAAATAGGACATATACAAGTCAAGTTTGAAATCCATACATCAATAAAAATAGGAATTATCATCCAGAAACTAATTTTTGGACAGATGGCTCCTGTGACCTTCATCTTTGACCTTGTGACCTCAAAAATTGAAAGGGGTCTTCCACTCTTGGCAGGTGAACTTTCTATGCAAGATGAAAGATCTGAGATGAATTGTTTGGTTGAAAATGCATCTACAATCTTTTTAAAGAGGTTTCCTGTGACCTTGACCTTTGACCTCATGACCCCAGAATCAATTTTGGTCTTGCTTTTCCAATAGGACATATACAAGTCAAGTTTGAAATCCATACATTAATAAAAGAAGATATTATCATCCAGAAACTAATTTTTGGACAGATGGCTCCAGTGACCTTCACCTTTGACCTTGTGACCTCAAAAATTGATAGGGGTCTTCCACTCTTGGCAGGAGAACTATATGTGCAAGATGAAAGATCTGAGATGAAATGTTTGGCTGAAATGCATCCACAATCTTTTTAAAGATGTGTCCTGTGACCTTGACCTCATGACCCCAAAATCAATTTTGGTCTTGCTTTTCCAATAGGACATATACATGTCAAGTTTGAAATCCATACATCAATAAAAGAAGATATTATCATCCACAAACTAATTTTTGGACAGATGGCTCCTGTGATCTTCACCTTTGACCTTGTGACCTCAAAAATTGATAGGGTTCTTCCTCTCTTGGCAGGTAAACTTTAAAATACAAGTCAAGTTTGAAATTATACATCAATAAAAGTAGGAATTATCATCCAGAAACTAATTTTTGGACAGATGGCTCCTGTGACCTTCACCTTTGACCTTGTGTCCTCAAAATTGATTGGGTTCTTCCTCTCTTGGCAGGTGAACTATATGTGCAAGATGAAAGATCTGAGATGAAATATTTGACTGAAAATGCATCCACGATTTTTTTTAAAGATGTGTCCTGTGACCTTCACCTTTGACCTCATGACCCAAAAATCAATTTGGGTCTTGCTTTTCCAATGGGACATATACAAGTCAAGTTTGAAATCCATACATCAATAAAAGCAGGAATTATCATCCAGGAACTAATTTTTGGACAGATGGCTCCTGTGACCTTCACCTTTGACCTTGTGACCTCAAAACTGATAGGGGTCTTCCTCTATTGGCAGATGACCTATATGTGCAAGATGAAAGGTCTGAGACGAAATGTTTGGCGGAAAATGCATCCACAATCTTTTTAAAGATGTGTCCTGTGACCTTGACCTTTGACCTCATGACCCCAAAATCAATTTTGGTCTTGCTTTTCCAATGAGACATATACAAGTCAAGTTTGAAATCCATACATCAATAAAAGAAGATATTATCATCCAGAAACTAATTATTGGACAGATGGCTCCTGTGACCTTCACCTTTGACCTTGTGACCTCAAAAATTGATAGGGGTCTTCCACTCTTGGCAGGTGAACTTTAAAATACAAGTCAAATTTGAAATTCATACATCAATAAAAGTAGGAATTATCATCCAGAAACTAATTTTTGGACAGATGGCTCCTGTTACCTTCACCTT
Source organism: Sipunculus nudus (assembly GCA_026874595.1). Lineage (NCBI taxonomy): Eukaryota > Metazoa > Annelida > Sipuncula > Golfingiida > Sipunculidae > Sipunculus > Sipunculus nudus. Next base: position 13,903,555 of record CM049320.1, on the reverse strand, counting down.
TGATCTTGTGACCTCAAAATTTATAGGGTTCTTCCTCTCTTGGCAGGTGAACTATATGTGCAAGATGAAAGATCTGAGATGAAATATTTGGCTGAAAATGCATCCACAATCTTTTTAAAGATGTGTCCTGTGACCTTGACCTTTTACCTCATGACCCCAAAATCAATTTGGGTCTTGCTTTTCCAATGTGACATATACAAGTCAAGCTTGAAATCCATACATCAATAAAAGCAGGAATTATCATCCAGGAACTAATTTTTGGACAGATGGCTCCTGTGACCTTCACCTATGACCTTGTGACCTCAAAACTGATAGGGGTCTTCCTCTATTGGCAGATGACTTATATGTGCAAGATGAAAGGTCTGAGACGAAATGTTTGGCTGAAAATGCATCCACAATCTTTTTAAAGATGTGTCCTGTGACATTGACCTTTGACCTCATGACCCCAAAATCATTTTGGGTCTTGCTTTTTCAATAGGACATATATGTCAAGTTTGAAATCCATACATCAATAAAAGCAGGAATTACCATCCAGAAACTAATTTTTGGACATATAGCTCCTGTGGCCTTGACCTTTGACCTTGTGACCCCCAAATTTATATGGATCATCCACTATTGGCAAGTGAGCTATATATTCAAGATGGAAGACCTAGGATGAAAGTTTGGCTTAAAATGCATCCACAGTATCTTTTAAAATGCCAGTCCAGTGACCTTGACCTTTGACCTGATGACCCTAGTACCTATAGGGTTCTTTCTTTAGTGGTGGGCCATACATAAGTCATGATTGAAACCCATATGGCTATCAACACTGGAGATATCATAAGAGGTGTGTGATTTTCACCATATATGGCAATATTCAAGGTCAAGGCCACTATCATAGGAAAGGTCATGACCCAAATTTAAATAAACATCATCCCATAACCCATACCTATGAATATGCATAATATAAAAGAAATCTGTCCATTAGTTTTTGACTTATAATGCTCACAGTACTGTAAGGTGGCAAATTTGGGGGTATTAAACGGCACGAAAACAAGTAAAGAATAATAGGTGGCACCACCAGTTTCTGGAATATGACAACCCTATCCATGATCTTCCATCGACTTGATTTGGGATAAATCCATGCAAGATTTCTTGAGATATAAAAGAATTTGTGTGATTTTCCCCCAAATTGGACCTATTCAAGGTCAAGGACACTCTCCTAGTAAAGGTCATGACCTCATTTTAAATAGGCGTCGTCCTCTTACCCATATCTATACATATACCAAGTTTGGTAAAGTTCCGTGAAATATTTTTTGGGTTATCGCGCCAACAAGATTTATATGCGGCGGCGGCGGCGGCGGCGGGACCGGTATGAAAACATAGTATCCCCCGACTTTGTCTGGGGATACAATGATGGATATTTCACATAAATATTTTTGCCACTGCATGTATTTCATACATTTCAATAAATGAAATTTCTTGCAAGAAAAGTTCTATTAAAGTGTATACTTCTTTATGGCTGATATAAAATGTGCTTATTTTACTGATTTTATATAGCTGTTTTTACTTTTAAGCATCGTAATAAAAACTGCATTATGTACCTTATTGGATCATAAATGTATATACCTTTATATACAATGACGCATGAGTAAATCACAAGTATTCATGCATGACATTCTTATTTAAATATCCAATTAACTGTATACTTTACAAAATGTTGTGTTCTTCATTTAAAGAAAAGTTTAACTAGACATTTCTTGGCACCGCAGGTGCCAGAGTATCCCAAGACATAGTATGGCCCCATCTCCCCTTTAAGAATAGGCCCCCATTTTTAGCAGCATATACTGACACTTGGCAAGCAATTATTGTTTTTTCCATCTATCAATCGACAATCTTTTTGAATATGTTGGTCCTGTGACCTTGACCTTTTGGCAAATCACAAGGCCATCCAAGATCTTCTGTCACCTTGATTTTGGGACCAATCCATGCAAACAATCTTGAGATATTAAAGAGTTTGTGTAATTTTCAGCAGAGATGGACCTATTCAAGGTCAAGGTCACGCTCTTAACCTCCTGTGACCTTGACCTTTGACCTCATGACCCCAAAATCAATTCGGGTCTTGCTTTTCCAATGGGACATATACAAGTCAAGTTTGAAATCCATACATCAATAAAAACAAGAATAATCATCCAAAAACTAATTTTTGGACAGATGGCTCCTGTGACCTTCACCTTTGACCTTGTGACCTCAAAGTTGATAGGGGTCTTCCACTCTTGGCAGGGGAACTATATAGTGCAAGATGAAAGATCTGAGATGAATTGTTTGGCTGAAAATGCATCCACAATCTTTTTAAAGATAAGTCCTGTGACCTTGACCTTTGACCTCATGACCCCAAAATCATTTTGGGTCTTGCTTTTCCAATGGGACATATACAAGTCAAGTTTGAAATCCATACATCAATAAAAGCAGGAATTATCATCCAGAAACTAATTTTTTCACAGATGGCTCCTGTGACCTTCACCTTTGACCTTGTGACCTCAAAATTGATAGGGGTCTGCAGTGGCAGTCTTGTTTAGTCTACCTGAATTAAGTTATAGCCTTCGCCAAGATGTTCCCAAAATGAACGATCGCTTGCGTGAAGTTTTCAGTCGGCCGCGGAAATCTGGGTTAAAGTTGAAACCTAGCAAGTGTGACCTGCTGGGGAAACAGGTCTAGTATCTCGGGCATATTGTTTCTGAACATGGGGTATCCACCAATCTCAAGTAAACCAGGGTCATTTCTGACTGACCAGTTCCTCAGGATTTGCATGAAGTGTGACAGTTTCATGGGATGGCATCCTACTATAGGCGATTTGTTAAAGACTTTGCAACCATGGCCAGTCCACTTACAGACCTCACCAAGGAGAATGTCCAGTTTACATGGACTCCTGAAAGACAACAAGTGTTCCAAACGCTTAAAGATGAACTGGAGCTTCATTCTTTTAAACATATTTTAAAGACATATTCTTTAAATTTAAATTTTTATTGATAAATATGAACTTTTATAGGATAATGTTAACTGTTATACTTTGTTGTGTCTGAGTATTTTAACCTTATTGTCTTTATCATCCATGTGGTGAAGATATATTGATATTAGGCTGTTCTTAATCATCTAATTGGTTTTGTATGTGACCATTGTATTTTTATCAACTTGTAACTCATGCATGCCTTATGTCTGAACTTGTTTCATTATTTTGTATCAGCGCCACTGAAAACATGTATTTATTGTGGATATTGGCGCTTTACAGAAAAAAATTAAATAAATAAATAATGATACTTTTTGTTCATCTGAACCATGGTGTTCAGCCTTTGGTCTGGTCTAAGCTTTTGATTTACAGAAGCTGAGAATAAAGCGCCAAAGTATTATGGACAACTTGGTGTAGGTCTTCAGGAGGTCAGTATATATACTTTATGTAATCATAGTTAGTTCACAGATCCCTTGTTGTATTTTACATGTATAGTTCTTTCTTGATAATTACTTGTGGCCAATAATTTACTTCTATTTGTCTCAGTTATGATGATCAATGCATGCATTGAAACGATCATTTAATATATCTGCCCACAATACCTTTAATTAATATAATAGCTGGACCCCAGTCTAGTTACACAATTGCTTGATGGTAGTGTTATGGAGTAAGAAAGGGTGTATATGTGACTTAACACATATTTAAAGGAATATTTCAATATTTCATTAATTAAGATCTAAAATTACTCAAGAAACAAATAAAAATCAATCTTGGTTTCAGTCTGTTCTGATATTCAGACAGAGCCAAAGATTATTAATGGTCATCAGACGACCAAGTATCTAATGGTAATTCAGTATGTTTGTAGAGCCTAAATGTTCTCTCCCAAATTAGCTCTAAATTGGTTTCTATGATGAGGCAGGCAGATTATGTTTATAGAGTTTGTAAATAGGACTTGTAGGTCAGTCTATAACTGGATGTATGTCAGGTCAGACTTGGGATTTTCCGTAGCACTTTTGTCCAATCAGATCTCACGAAAGATAGGAAAAACACTTATAACTCTGATGTAATTGTGACCTACTTTGAGTCATCCAATCAGGTTTAACTTTTATGACGAAATGCAGAAATATGGATATGTACCTCTCATGTGTCACGTGAAAGCTCTGTAACAAAACTATCCGTAGTGCGCGCAGAGAGAGAGAGAGAGTCAGGGAGGCTGGGCGGCTCTCTCAGAGAGAGAAACTGTCCCAGACCTCTTGCTATTGAATAAAGACTTCTATCATCAAACTGGTCTTGGAACATTGTCAGCCACGCGCATCAGCTACTGCTTGTGATACAGTGTGGGGACATCCCCAACCCCATCCTGTATCAGTAGGCGTGACCGTGCTCATGGTCACTTTCGCTTTCGTCGTCCAAATATTGTGTCAAAAGCTGATTGATGTGGACTTGTTCTAACATGTAATCCTGCACCACTAAACCTATAATGACCTCTCGTTCCCTAAATTCTTCAGACCATCAAGAAACTCAGACATGTCACAGAACCATGAGATTGTAAACAGACTTTCCCTGCTGATCGTGATTGACCCAGCTGTGTTGTTTTGCCACTTCTGCGTCACAGGCTGACAGCAGCTGCAGGCCATGTGAAACACCACTGCATTCGGCAAGAATCCACTGCAGAGCTACCCTCTTGGGAATATTTTTTTTAAAAATTTAGTAACTTTTAACCATACTGGCGCAAATATGTTCTTAATACATGGTCATGAATCAACGATCGACCTCCCGCGTCATTGTTTTTATTTGTTTTTCAGCTTAGTTACATAAATCATTTTCTATTACCTTTAATATTTAAAATTATGTTTTCAATCATGCAAAATGTTGATGAAACTGTATTGTAATACCTATAAGAAATCAGAATTGTAAACTAAAATATCTTTTGTATTTTAGGCTAGGCCAAGGGGAAATGTTTGAGGGTGCCATGTGGAGAGACCTACAAGGTTCCACACCTGTTTCGTGTACATGGCCTTCCCCTAGGATAAACAATAAGAAGACCATGCAGTTATGGAAGAAAACATCTCGAAAGTATTCTGACAGTAGCTGATGAGATATCTTTCTCAGGTTATATAAAAATGTTAATTTATAAACGGATTATAAGTAACCTATTAACAACCAGGTGCAGATAATTGTAGACTCAAACAATATAGGAATATAATAACTAAATAAATTATGTAATAAATTCTTGGAGGGGTAAGAATATTAAGAATGTTAGAAATATAAATAAGATTAAGCACCTCATATCTGACTGGTTTAGTGAATAAGTGTCCTTTTTAGAAAGTTTATATATGACATTTTGTATCAAATAGATAATGGAGCAACCATGAAGACAAGTAAAAGACTCACTGCAGCAGTGACAAGAGTAAAAAGCGAAGAACAAGAGATGGCCGCCCTGGAACAAAAACGAAGCGGAAACACAAATCTGAGTTTTAGCCAAATTTATGGTCCAGTAGCAAAAAGGCCGGGTATATAGGAAATATTGTAAAGGAGATTAGGAATTTTAAAAGAACGTTGTGGAACTCGTTATGAAAAAAGCTGCCCTAACAAAACTGAAATTTATTTCCACTATATTTTTTTATTTTTACAGGAAACTCTGACCCCAGATCCACTTGAAAATCTCGTTAAGCAAGTTTGTGACCTCTTCAATGAGGAGTACAGTATGATGCTTTGATTATTCATCTGTTCAAATAAAATTATGCTTAATATGTCATTGTTTTCAGCAAGCAAAACGTTATACAATCGAGCAACCATGAAGGACAGGATGAAAAATTTCATTGCGGCATGGGAGAGAGTAAAAAGCGACAAACAAGAGATGGGTACCCTGGAACAAGAAGCAAAGAGGGAAAAGAGATGCTGAGTTTGGGCCAAGTTTAAGGTCCTGTTGTAAAAAGGCCGAGGATATAGGAAAAGTGGTAAAGGAGATGAGGAAGTTGAATGTTGTGGAACTTTATATGAAACGAGCTGCTTGATCAATTAAAAAAAATTGCACATCTCCAAAAGAGACAATTGTTCAAATTTCAAACACAATTCCTATACTTTGACTTCTTTACAAAATATATTTGGACGTAAAATGAAAGGTACTGTAACACAGGTCCCTTTCTGTGTTTAATATTGCATTGTGTTCTAGTTGACTGGAGGGCAATCACAGATGCGGCAAGGATGTAGCCGTCCTGATAACTGACAATCAGACAATTTGAGTGTCGGGTAGTTGGGGTACTTAAGGGCAAGATTGGTTGACTTAGCGAGAACAAGAGATGGCCGCCCTGGAACAAGAAGCTCAGAAGAAAAATGAATTTGAGCTTGAGCCAAATTTAAGGTCCAGTAGCAAAAAGGCTGGGTATAAAGGAAAAGGGGCAAGGAGATTAGGAAGTTGTAAGAATGTCGTGTTTCTAAAATAACTTTTTTCCTCATGCACAACATGAGTTCGTCCGTCAACGTTTAGTGTCGATGTAATACCATGGCTTCCCATGAAAGCTGATGAAACTGATTGTAATACCTATAAGAAATCAGAACTGTAAACTAAAACATCTTTTCTGTTTTAGGCCAGGCCACGGGGAAAGATTTGAGGGTGTCATATGATGAGATCGACAAGGTTCCACACCTGTTTCAGGTACATTGCCATCTCCTGGGATTTACAATAAGAATACCAGGCAGTTATTGAAGAAAACATCTGGAAAGTATCCTGCAAGCAGCTGATGAGATATCTCTCACAGGTAAAATAAAAAATGTTCTTTTCTTAATGGATTATAAGTAAGCTATGGACAACTAGGTGCAGATAAATGTAAAACCAAAACAAGACAGGAACATAATAACTAAACAATACTGTAACACGGAGGTGTTAGAATATTTAAAATCTTTTTTTCAGAAATATAAATAGGATTTAGCACCTTAAATCTGACTGGTTTAATGTACTCTTTATCTCTTACCATTGCTAGCTTCAGTGGTCACTGGGTATGGGTTTCATTATATATTATATTATATATATATATATATATATAAATATATAAATATATGTCTTTGAAAATATACATGTATTCTAATAAAGTGAAAACTTACTGAAATTAATTTAATGCGGACAATGAAATTGACAGTCATTTTGAGCAAAATGTGTACAGATTTCTGAAGAATTATTGAGAAATATAAACGTTTCATTTTTTTTTTCTAAATTTTAATATGCCAAGACTTGTAGGTCAGAAGACAAGCCTATTCAAAGGAGGGCCATGAAACTGACTGAGAATTAGATTTTAACTTGCACTGGTTAGAAAATTTCATTTCCCATGCAATAGCAGCTACCTGTCATAAATTATTTCATAAGAAGTAATATAATTCATAAGGAGTGTTCATCATGATGACATTTACATTGATCTGTCAAATCAGACAAAATGCAGGATTTTTGTATGGCACTTCATAAAGAATCACGTCAGTGCAGAGGAGATAGGTGCCCGATGCTTGCTGTGTGGCTGTCACAGGTCTTCAGAAGCAGAGGTGACAAACACCCTGCAAATGATACCATTGCAGTGTGAGTAACCCCAAGGAGATAGTTGTAATAAACCAACGGCCTTAGGGGGCAGGTGGCAAGGGAGGCCAATGGACCCAAGAGATTTATGGCCAGTAACTTCTCGACAGACTGCTTCCCCAGCTGAACGTTGTAGTCCTGCAGCCGGTGATGACCCTAAACCCCATCCTTCACCCCAGCCCTCACTTAGAGACTGCATCTGGACAATACACCAACTTACAAGATCTACCGCTGATCACACAGTGAGAGAGATGGTGCAAAACATCAAGACCAAGATCATCACGGCAAATATGAATATCAGGTAGGTGAAGGGTAAGGCTTACGAGACACATCAACTGGAAGAAAAGGTTGATCCAGCAATTGAGAGGACCCTGAACATGCTGGTCAGCCGGATGGAAGAAGCCAGGAAACGTATCTTCTCAGCGACAGAAACGCTAATCAACAGTTAGCGCCTTGAAGGAGGAAATATTTCTCAAACTGCAAGGGCCTAATTGATGGCCAAAAAGAATTCGCAGCTCAAATGGCCAGCCAGGCCAAATCCTTTCATGAACCTATACACAAAGAATCAATGAATAGGTCTCCATATCATTGTGAATCCCCCTCACCTTCAGCCCATGAGGAATGCCCAAATCAAACGCCAGCACTTAGCGTTGGGTAGAGTGCAAGAGAATTTGTAGATATGTGGAATATGGTGGAACCAGAGGCCCACACAGAGCCTTGCACACTGAGCAATGTTCAGACTCCGACTAAACCCTCACCAAAGGCTAAAGCATGTGATACCTCAGTGGACAAAAAGACGACAAAAAGATCCTGCACCATTTAGTGATGCTGAAAAGCCCGACGGAAGTCCAAGAAAGAGAGAATGGCGATGCCAGCACCCAGAGATGAGACCAGGGCAACCACCCAGGCGCAATGTCAACAAGAGGCCACACTGGGACCGCAATATAATACTTTAATCATTTCAATGAGTGTACCTAAGTATCCTCCATCCCAAAGTTTACTGATGCTGTGTAAGGAAGCCTAATGAACAACCAATCCAACATCATACGAGACTTAGGGAAACACAACAGGATCTGAAGTATGGGAGAGTACATGCCAATAGGCAAGAAAATGAGGCTTCTCTCTCCTCAGAGCGAGATGGCAACCATCCTTGGATATTAATCATTTCATAATAAGAAAAATAGAGCAAATATTCCCAATAAACATTAGGGAAATGTATAAACTATTCTGAATGACAAACATGCTGAAACTATCTGAACTAAGTCGTGCAACATGTGATATTTTTGTGTTTATGTTTCAAATATACGGAGTAAAGGGGTTTTAACAACAGAGTCTGTTTACCATATTCTGAGCTGATGGATGAGGCATATGCGATGGGCAATGTGGAAAAAGAAGTTGTGCGACATGTGCAACTAGCCATGGTGAGGACTTTCCGCCATCTGCCAAGAAGATTACGCCAACTGCAGCACTGTAGCAAGACCAGCAATCGCTTGATTTGTTGCCCATGATGAGTATGAACATCACATTCAGGAGTGTATGGCAGAGGGAATATTTTCATCAAAACCTATTGAAATGCAACGACGATCTTCTTTGTATGTGATTATCTCAAGTTGTGTGTACTTAAGAGAATGCAAGGCGGTAAGAAAAGCACCGTTGGCAGCAGAGAAAAAATAATTAAAGCAGGCGGTGCACATGTTTGTGGGGATAATCTTTTATATCATTCAATTTTTTGGTTTAAAACAAATTTCAACAGTAGCAGAGTATGTCGATTTTGCAAAGTAGATCACAGTGAGTTGGCAAAGCCTTACAGATCTACATACTTTGTTATTAGGGACTCTAACGTCTATGAGTATGAGCTCCAAAATATACTTGATCATCCAAAAGAAATTCCAGCATATGGTATTACTGGACAGTGTGCATTCAGCGAAGTAGGGTATTATAGTGTTCCTGAAGCTCTCACTCTAGACATCATGCACAATTTTCTGGAGGAAGTCATTCCCTCAACAATATCACTTGTGGTCAATGATTTATTTCAGAAAAGAATATTCAATTTAGCTGGTTTTAATGAGGCACTGAAAAAGATTGAAAGTCCTTCTACTGATAAGCCAAATCTGTTGTCTGAGGCTGTCTTAAAGAGGAAATGCAAAATCACTGGAACAGCATCGCAAATGTTGTAATTTTTCTTATTTTGCCTCAAATCATGCAAATTGGTTCTCTTCACATCAGAAATCAGCCAAGCTGGGTAGTATATTTAGAGCATGTAGGGATTATATATTTAATCCAGTAGTTTAAAAAAGATGGTACTTGGTTTGAAAAATGCTTCCAATAGTTCTTCAGGTTATTATTTTGAATATTATTCAGAAATATAATAATCCCTATGTGAAGGGAAATCAATATGTGAAGAATATAACTGATAATAATCCCTATGTGAAGGGAAATCAATATGTGAAGAATATCACTGATGATAATCCCTATGTGAAGGGAAATCAATATGTGAAGAATATCACTGATTAATACTTCCAGACACTCGCTAATGTGTTGACAACGATGTTCTCACTCCGAAACACCATCATGTGGTACACTTACCAGACCAGATGCTGCAGTTTGGTCCCTTGCGCAACCTTTGGTGTATGAGGTTTGAGGCAAAGCATCAATATTTCAAGCCAACTGCCTCAACTTAACACAATTATATCAACCCTACATTGACCCTTTCATCTAGACATAAGTTGAGGCAGGCCTATGAAATAAATGGTGGATGAATGTATCCTATGCCAGTCACAATTCAAAGTAAATCTCAGTAGAAAAACTCCCTGCCTCCCTTGTGAATATCTTGCATGGAAAAGTTGATATTATATCTTTAGAAAAAGTAAGCATTGTCAACTGCATCAAACATGATGGAATTCCGTTTGAAAAGTCAGGTGTCTACATACTTGATGTTTGTGAGGAAGAAGAAGTACCTTTCTTCTTCAAACTAATTCACATTGTAAAAGTACAGGGATACATGGCTGCTCTGTGGAAGAGTATATATATGCACACAATATATTCATTATAAAGCTACAAAGTTCAACCGATGACTGGCTGCCAATCAAATTAGATTATCTTGATTCTCATAAATATAGATTAAACAGTATTTGAAAAGACTACTTTTGCATTTTCAGTGTTTAATATTTCAAAGGACCATACCCTCAAACGTTTTTGAACAAAAATTTCCATGGCATGAATCCTAATTTGTTCATGGCCGTATTATAGCAGACCAGTTAGCAACATGTCTTGTATCAGCTGTCATCTATCTGACCGAGAAGAAGGAAACCCCTCGCCTTTGTTTGAAGAAATTGAAAATAACTAAATTAATGACAAAAGCCCTATTCACCTACTTAGAATAACATTTTTAATTTAAAATTTTTTTTAAATTACATGTTAGTTTATTTTTTTATTCAGCTATATGTCTGGGAACTGCAAAGGTATTCAGTTTTGACTCAAATATCTATACGCATAATTTCCCGTCTTTGAAGTATAACTGCCAATAGAACCTCTTCTTATATGTTACTGGGTGACTTCAAAAATGTTCAAGCATATTACATCTTACTGCACTTGAGTCATAACATATTTTACAAACTAAACCATGGAGTATTAATAAGTATAAATGATCATGTTTGAGATTTGCCCTTTTTTGATTTGGTGGTCCAAGTTACCGGTGACCTGTGTGGTTTGTGGAATGTTGTGGAATGGGGACCATTCCAGGTTAATGGCATGAAGCCTTCTGTTGGAAACAATGTGAAGCATTACTATTACGTAGGGTTCCATAATCTTGAAACTCACAAGCGGTTTGGTTCTTTTCCAAATGTAGAGAATGAAGTTGATGGGGATACCTTGCTTGGACTCACCAAATCAATGACAAGGGAGTTGCTATCTGGTGCGACAATGAAAGCCCAAATTAAATTCACAAGGGAATACACCAAACTGTAGCCTTCCTCAGCAGCCTCCATGCAGCCACCTCAAGCAACACTTGGACCTTCAAATTCCATGTCAATAGTATCTGAGATGGAGAGTAATGAGGAACCAGCACATCAGGTTCAACTGACAGTGACCTGAAGGGCTATAAACTTCCCCGAGATGCCCCAGGCCTTCTGCGGTTGGGCCTTCTGCAACCACAGCGGCGAAAAGACCAAGAAACCTTCAGTCCGGGCAAGTGTATGAGGCGCAGACTGATAGAGGTCATATTTGACAGCATAGTTGCCCTGAACATATGGTCACCACATACTTTACTTTCAGTATTATGGTTTCAAAATTATATGTGGATAATACTTGATTGACTACCAGCCATATAAACTAAGGGAACTAATATAACGCTTCTGTCTCTGAGCCTGATTAAATGTTCAGAGCATTTAAAAAAAATTAGTAAACTTTCAAGTCCAATGGGATTTCAAAACAAGACTTCAAAAGCAACCTACATAAACAAGTAAAGAACCTTAAAACAAGTAAAATTATCTCCAGAGTTAGAGAAGGTATAATCTCACAACTCCCTTGAATATCGCAGTCTTAAAATGTTCTATGTTGATGTTGATATGTTGATATGTCCTTGCCACTGTTGCCCCCAGAGTTCTCACACAAGTATTTGGTTTGTCCTTTTCAATACAAATAACAACATTTCCCTGAATCTTTACTCAAGTTTGTATCATAAATACTTAATCAGTATTCTCAGGCAGGTCAGCTAACAAAGGAAAATAAAGCTAAACCCAGTGATGAGATATGGATCAAAATAAGAGGGGATCATGGGGGTTATTCTTTTAAGCTTTGCCTTCAGTTACTTAATCCTTCTTCGTCAAATGTAATAAACAATACCTTTGTTACATGTATATTCCAGGGAAAGGATTACCACAGTAAACAAAAAACTGTTCTGGCGTCGTTAAATGAACAGACCGAATCAAAACAAGTATGGTATGGCAAGACAAACATATAGAATTATTTCCTTTTTGTTGACTATGCCTTTCTGAGTCATATCTATGGTAATTCTTGTGCCAATATGCTAAACACTTTTGTCTGAGATGCAACATTACAGCAGATGAAATGCTAACTGATAGAGCATGTAGGTGAACGGCTGTACAAAGATCCATAGCTAATATGATAAATGATCATAAAAGATTCCTGTCAAAAGGAAAAGGAAAGAAGCCTTCTGCAGCAAATTAACTAAATATGATATCACCATCCTATGTGGGATATTCCACTTGATAATGTTTGTTCCACCATACCTTCATATTTTGCTAGGGGTCGTAAAGAAGCACCATGTTTTACTTGAGAGTGCCTGCCATGAGCTTGATGTCTTGTTGGCCAAAGACCATGCCAAAACTAATGAAGCTCTTGGGGACAGTCCATAAGTAAGATATGTTGCTAACTTAAGAGAAATAAAGAGATTAAAAGCAGAAAGGAGGGATCTGGAGGGGGGTCCTGAATCTGAAGATATGGATGTGAACAAACCTTTGAATGACTTACAAAGGGCCGACAAGAAGCTGTAATCTAAAATTCAGTTGATAGACAAGGAAACTGATACAAAGTACAGTGTAAAAATATAAGGAGTGGGCAAACACCTGTAAAACAACATGTAGAACTGCTTCATCTTGCCAAGAAGGCGCTTTACAGAAAATAAGGTGTCGCAGCAAGGAAAAAGAAACTGCTGCATCTAACTGGTCATCTAATGCAGGACATGAATATGGAAACTGAGGAAAAGAGAGATTTTGAAGACAAGCCAGTGTCACACAAATGCCCTACCCCTGGTATTATCAGGGGGAAAACCCTATGACATCATGGCTACCAGGGGAGATTCCCTTGGTATTAATGCCACCAGATGCATATCTCTGGGGTTGACCAATAACCACAGAGCTGGTGACGCAGGGTTAGAATGACTGATACATGACCCATGTACCAGGCTAGCTCTCTCTCTCTCTTATGCCCGGGACTCAGAATACTGTAGACGTGCAGTATCTGTCCCTGGGGGCTTGGAGCCTCTCGGTTCCTTCTTAGTTTCTGCCTTGCAGAAGCTGAGATTATAGGGACCATGGAAACCTGGACAGCCACATTCTGGTTCGTATAGATACATGTATGTTATGTAATACCAGTCAGGGCATGTATCTTTGTGGAATCTTGTAGTTTCTTCATAATATATATTTTTGGCCATATCTCTTTGTCTTATAGTTCTAATGTCAGTGCATGCATGGAAATGACCATTTTATAAATCCGCCACGCTTCCTTTAATTAAATCTAGTTACACCAGGCATATGATGTATAAACACACTTCAACAGGGTCTGACAACAGCTGACTGTTAAGAATCTTGGTTACAGTGATGGTCCTTTGTCTGACTTCCATAAACAAAGCATGTTTTGAAACATGGACTGTGACCTCTGGGCGTTCGACGCTGGCATTGAATGGAAAGTGCTGGGTGTCCATTTTTGCTGCTGCCAAATATCACGAGGTGGTTCAGTGCCCATGCAGGTTCACGGGAAAACCACCATGTTGGAAGTGCCCAACTGGAATTCCAGTAAGGGGAATGAAGGGGACTGCCTGCCACTAGACTGGCCAAGGGAGGCCAGGCTGCCTTGAGGAACACCAGAGGGTGGGCCCCCTACCAGGAAGAGGAGTAGAAGGGACCTGTCTACCCAAATTAATGCAAGAGTAGTTCCACTCCCCAGGAGTGGTCAGTGTGTCAGGAGTCCTTCCAGACAAAAGCTTCACTCCAGACATACAATGTGGATAGACACAGTGGGAATGGGGACGTACTTACCTCCTGCCTGGTGTGCGGATGGGAGTTTCCCGCTGCCTGGATGCCAAATGGCATGCGTTGATGAGCTATGGGGTCCAGGGCAACAAGTCACTGTATTTGTATGTGTACTGTTTGTACAAGTGCTGCCTGCAAAGGCCTGATGCATTGCAGCCAGACTGATTGTGGATTCCCCATTGTGGATCCTCCCTTCCAGGATCACCATGCTCACCGTAAAAGTGAGTGTGGCTGGTGAGGAGGGGCAATATAAATGGAAGCAAGGTCTGGTGAAGCATCGGGAACATCTACAGGTGATCCCTGCAGTGCGCAGGACTGACAATTCGGCTGATCAGTCCCCAGAGCCATTTACCATTATGCATATCTCAAAATATTATTTTAAGGGGATTGTAATCTAAATATTTTGTACTCTTTATGAGATATTTCTTACCAATAATCAGTGCGTTGATGCAAATTAAATGATCATGCTCGCATGGGCGCATGGACTAAGATAAGCATCGAGGGTTTGTCTGAACATGTAGCAATTAAAATGGCGGTGGTATGCAGTCTACTGAATGCATTCTATTAATATATGGTACATACGTTTGGGTATATATCTATATATAATACAGATATTTATTAGTGTTGTAATATTCATCAAATAGTCTGTTGATGGTGTGGTTTCTTGGCAGTTTGAAATGCTTATCAGTTCATTCCTATATTTTTTCTAGCATATTTGGATGCCATAAGACAAAGAACCGCGAATGCACCCTTTTGCTTGCCATGGACCTGCAGAGCTTGAAGAAGTTGAAGCAGTAGAAGAAAATATATATGGGGTGATGCATAACATAGCTGAAGAGCTTACATCTTCCAGCAACTTCCACTCAGTTTGACAATGATCTTTCTATGTTGATAATGGAGTTGTATATGACATTTCACTGCTGTAACTTTCTTTGAATGTTCTTAGTTTAAAGGCTGAGTTCTTGAACTAGATGGTTTGCTTTTGTAAAACTATAGGTCATGAGACTTTGACTGACAAACGTGGTTTGTCTCAGGGCATTTATTCAGCAATTTATCAGTACAGTGGTGGCTACATTTATAACAATACCAGGTTTAATTACAGGTGCAGTAACATGTATGATTTCTTTAGATTTCTGGCTTCAGATATCTGGCTCCATGATATTCTTACAGATGGTCTAACGATTACATCATATGTTCGTCATGGTTAGAGAAAGAATGCTAAGGATAGTGATATTGGCATTGGCTATAAAACAAGTAAAGTTCTCAGAAATAAAACATCACAAAATCTGATGAGAATATAACAAAGAATCATGGACTATTTGGCACTCAACATCTGTATGAATACTTTGATCATGCAAACATAAATATAGCTGTCCATGCTCATGAAAGCAGTGGGAGAATTTACAAGTACATTCGTGAGCAAAAAAATATTAAAAACAGTCAGGAAAGATACACAGCATGCTGCATGATCTAATGGGGAAAAATGTCTAACACTGCTAAAGGGCAAAAGTACAAGCATAATGTGACCTGGCACTGGCAGCTAAGAAACAAAATGGGATCTGTCAGAACACATTTTCACTGGGCCATGAGAAACTCTTAAGGTGATATCAGAGAACTTATAAAATATCTTGACAACATTGTAAATCACTATAGAAATGATCTGGAAAGCTGTCATATTGCTTCCAGGTGCAAAACATATCAATATTATGAATCATCAAAATTGTCTGATGCCGGTATTATTCACCTTCTGAAGCATTAGAGAGATGAGATAGTGACAGTGATGAACGGACAAAACTTGTTTCAGCGGCCCACACTGATGCCGCAACATGATTTGTAAAACAAGGGACCCATGGGTCACGGCGCTCAGCTGATCGTGATTGGACCATAAATGTTTCTCCACTGTGATACTATATCGAGTCGATAAAGCTTATGAATATCATGGACATGTTGGGCTATTATAAAGGAATGTAATGTAATATGTGAATAAATGATAAATGAAATAACCTGACTGATGGATTAATAGAGTCAAATATAGTGGTTTATATTTTATTTATTTAGGAGGGGTTGAAAATTGGGATATATTTGAGCAAATATGAATGCAATGACAGCAGTAATAAGCAGTAGTAGAATCATGATAAGGCTATTTGTTGAAGGATCTAAAGTGTATGGTAGTCTGCAAGCTTTCAATTTGACAGATATGATGTTATGATTAACTATGCTGATGAAGTGATTTATGAATTTGTGACTGTCTGACACAATATCTCTTTAGTGTTGACAAGGTACATTATTGTGATGCCCACTATGTCTACATATTACACAATATTGACATAATTTCTGGCATGTACATAGGTACCTATGGACAAATAGTTATACAAAATATTAAAGTATGAATATATCTGTTTCATCTTGTTCTTGCTTACTGAGGCTGACTTTGGGATGGGGTTCGGAGAAGGGAAAAGTGAGGGCAGCACGAAGGTGGATGTAGAAATATTCTATTGTAATGTTTTTCATTTATATAAGAATATGAAAAGCTAAGAGGAAAGGGGCCCTCCTACTTGGTTATAGTAAAGTTCTAAATATATGATTGCAAACTAATACTCTGACAAGACTGTCATGAAGAAAAACAGTAAAAGTTTTGAGATACTGTAATGCATATGAAAATTTACAGATGGACAGGCAAGTGGACAGAATGGACTAATACCTTCATTTCACTTTCAAGGGAATAATGCATTTAAGTTTATATATAAGCCTATTTTTTTAAGCATATCCACTTTTTCCATTAAGAAGTTTTTATCTGAATCATTTTTTTTATTTACAGGTTTTATAAATTTTTAATAAAAAAACCTGAAAATATAAGTTAAAATATTAGAATTGTTGCAAAAGTTGCAATCATTATATATACAGAGTAAAAAACTGAAACTTTAAGTTAAAATATTAGAATTGTTGCAAAAGTTGCAATCATCATATATCCAGAGTGTAGCTCATATTGGGTCATATTATGCATACACATATATTTTATTATTTTTAAATCATAAATGTTTAAACTGAATTTAAAAGAAAATAATGCCACAACATGGCATCAACAAGAATATTCCTTGAATCACTATTAAAAAGTTTTGCACATTGGAGTTTTCAGTACATGCTTAATTCTATTCATCGAGATAAAATAAAAGATTCAGTAAATTTGATAAAATAAAACATCTTTTTAAATAAAGTATACACACTGTTGGTTGAATGAGAAACAAACAATATCATTGTGGTAATTACTATCCCAGTTTTAATTTATTATTGAAATTAATAGTCAACTTCACACCTGGTGAAGTTTTTACTCCTCTGAAGTAAGGAATTACTTATCTCATGAACATCCACACTTTCATAGCAATACACCACTTTGTGGACACAATTATATGTACACTTTAATCATTGTAACCCTGGTGGTACAATACAAACTCTAAAATGTAGCATAGCCTAGAATTAGAATGAATCACATACAGAAAATAATAACATTCATCTAGTTTATGCACCATCTGGGGGGGGGAGGAGTGCAGAGCAGAGGGGAAGCCTGCTGGTAGTGGCAAAGCTGACCCAAGGCAAGCTGCCTGGGGTGGGTTACATAATGCAAGTGAAGGCTGTACCACTAGGTGGGCTAGATGTAAACAACACTTGACATGGTGTATGAAAACATGAAAAAAAAGCTATTCTTTCCAATCAATTTCTTTGAAATTTCAGATTTTAAAAGATTAAATCCTTATGTATATATGCTGTGAAAATTAAATCAACAGTGCTAAAGTTGGACAAAATTTAAGGTACTGATTTTTTATTTATGCTAATAACTTGAAAAAAATGCAAAATTCAGATCTAATTTTGGGTAAACAATTGAATCTTGATTAAATAAAGTTATATTCCTGAAAAAAAGTCTCTAGGTTCAGCAATTCTCATGTGAGTAAATATATTTCCTGATTTTTTAAAAAATTGCATTATGTTTTGGCCCATAACTTCAAAATAATACCCAATACTAACCTAATTTTTGGTATGTTCATAGAAAATGTATAAAAGAATGTGAATACTAAATACAATCAAAAACAGATCAGTGGTTTTGATATTAGGCAGCCTTGAAGTGTAACAATGGCTTTTTTTTATGGAAAACAGAGTTTTTTTTCCTTAATATCTCGAAGGAACAAAGTCCTAATGACCCAATTTTCGGTATGGTAGGAGATTTTGGGGACATCTAAAATTATGTCAACAGCCTGGGGAGCATAGAGATGTGCACTGAATGACCTACAGTCATCAAAGTGGACTGCTTGACAATGTAAGGGAATACAACACGAGCCTCCAAAAAAATTCAATAACTAGCCTAATTTTGCAGCTTTTATTTTCAAATTTCAGATTTTAACAGATTAAATCCTTATGTAAACATGGTGTGAAAATTAAATCCACAGTACTTACAGGAAAAAAATGTGCCATGGCCAAAAGGTTGGCAAAATTTAAGGTACCAATTTTATATTTTTGCCAATATTTAAAAAAATTTTACAAATTTTGATCTAATTTTTGGTATACAATTAAATTTTCATCAATTAAAGTTGTATTACTGGAATAAAAAGTCCCTACCTTTAACACTTTTGGTCTTAAGTGACCAAATATCTTCCTGATTTTTTTACAAAGTCCATTATGTTTGGGCCCATAACTTTTTTAAATTATATCATACTGACTTAATATCTGGCATGTACATAGGAACTATATAGAGGAATATTTATGGTAAATATGAAGAAAACCAGATGAGTGGTTTTGATATTAGGCAGTCCTGAAGTGTGAAAATAGATTTTTAATAAAAAATTGAGGTTTTTCCTCAATATCTCAGGGGAACGAAGTCCTATTGACCCAATTTTTGGCATGGTAAGAGATTATGGGGACATCTAACTGTATGCTGAAATTCAGATTTGTAGGTCCAACGGTGTCAAAACGTGCCAGTCTTACGGACGGACATCCAGACGGACGGACGGACAGACAGATGGACGGACGACGGACAATGGACCATGACTATAGCTCAGATGACTTATAGTCAGCTGAGCTAAAAAAGGCTGTCACTGGCTTTACATTAAGCTCTGATTGTCTTAAACCTGTAGATCCGGACAAATATTCGGCAGATTTGACCAACAGGTGCCCTATCCGTATTTTGGGGTCTGGTGACCAAGCAGTCTACCTCTGGGGAAAAGTAATGAGGTAAATCACCGATGGGTCAGTCTGATTAGGTGAAACATGTTATAATGACGAGGCATATGTAGTGCCAGGTAATATTATGTATATTGAAGAGAGTTTAAGAAATCAGGAATAATTGTAATAAGTGAAACTAGGTTGTACATTTCGTATAACTATTCTAAGTTAAAAACTATTTAGTGTGGGTCTCCCCTGTTGTATTTATATGAAGAACCTCGTACCTCTCACTGTTATATTTGTGTATGTCATATATGGTGTCATGTGACCTCTGTACGGCGACTACAAATAAATTGAGCATCAGACCATGGTGAGTTCCCAACTACCATCCAGACTGAAGTGCCACCGGACTTCAGTGGGAGTTGACCTGGGCCGGCCTCGGCGAATAAAGAATATGAAGAATACATGTTTGTCGGTTGTACCTGCACACGGTGCGGTTGTGCGAGTGTCACCGTAACAGCATGGTCACAGTGATGGATGAGATCCGGGGCTCCACAATGATAATGGTGGAGACTTCATCTCGATCCTGTAAGTACTGACCACTCTTGTATATTAACCCCGTTCAGTTTCAGTATTATTGGATCTCTACAATTTAGCTCACTGGCGAGGAATCATCTTTAAAAAATTGAAAAATCTATTTAAAATTTGACATGAAAAACATTTCCCAGCTGCCGCGTCATGAGGCCAGCATTTGCCTGTTGTAAATCCACGGGAGTGCAAAAAAAAAGAAGAAAGACATTTAACAAAAAAAACTACAAGTGTTACGGCATTGAAGAAAATCACTGAAGATACAAGAGCAATGCCCAGAACAATTAAAGCAGAAAAGAAACCAGTGGTGTTGTTCGAAACTGGATAAAAAAAAAGAAACAGAAGATGCAAGGGCAGGCACCCCATGTGCAGAAGAAAAAGACCTGATTATTGATTATATATATTTACATAATGGACTCAGTGCATTTTGAACATACTTGCGAGGTATGTAATTGGCCAATTGATTTCATCAAATTTACTCATGCATAGCACAACAGTTGTTTACCTATAGCTTATGTTCCATAATATGTTTTTATCCGGGAACTTTATTGTTATATATACTTACTGCTCACAAATGGATACTGCATGCTCATTGAATTGTATATTTTGAGTTAATTAAGTGTTATAATAATACCTTAAAACTGTAATCAGTACTGGAAACCAGACAAAATATGAGCTTAGGGCTTAGTTTACATTGTTATTAGTTTATATATAAACTTTAATTTAAATCAATAAAATGTTGATATTCCTTCCATGCTTATTATGTAAAAAGCGTGCAAACAAATCCCATTCCAGGCACTAAAATAGCCTAAACTTCATTAGATGCTTCGCCCCCTAGGCCCCACAAGGGCTCCGCCCCTGGAGCCCAACAGGAGTCATGTTGGCCCCTGGACCCCTCGCCTATTTTGTTCCACAATTTGCATAAAGAACCCCTTCATGTGTAAGTCTGGTTATTTACGGGCCTGATAAACAGTTTTTAATATGAAAGATGATAATCATTCAGTTTCCTCTTTTAGCGGATACAAGGCAGACAAAGGGCGAGTCCGGAGATTTTCCATGGCTAGCTCCATGCTGGTGGATTTTGGCCGGGTCATTGTGATATGTGCTGGAGGTTCAATGGAAGACCAAAACCTGCCTGTTTCTCACTTCAGCCCAAAGAAAATGAAACTATAATGCTATTTACAAGCAATTAACTATTAACTCAGGGTGATAAGGCAACTGCGATCTTACTGCAAGAGAAACATACAATGGAGTGATGGCTAGGAGAAAGTCAAAGTCAAAGGAAGACAAATTTAGCCAAAGTCAAAGGAACACAAATTTAAACAGGTTGTTAATTAAATTTGGTTAAAACTAAATATAAAACTGAACCAAAGAGAGCAAAAATGATATGCATTAAGCTCCAGGCAATAAGGCATCAATGAACCACAAAGGGGAGTGATGGCAAGGAGATGTAAAAGACCCGCATGATGTTTAAGCAAGCAAAATTAACCAACACTGTCGTTAAATAATGCTAAAATCCAAATGAAACAAACTCACTCATGTCAATCTTTGAAAATGAAAATTTGAACAAAAATTCTGTTTTTAGCTCAAACAAATAAATAAAGCAACAGTGAAGCCTCTTACCGGATACAGGCAAAATGAAGTGATGGTTATGAAGTGATGAAATGACATGTAAAAGTTCAACTTTATTGTAAAGAGGAGATTTAACCAAACATGCCGGTAAATAATGATGATAAAACCAGAAGATAAACTCAAACCTAATATATATACAGAAAAAAAAACTGAAAGAGCACTGCAAAATGGAGTGACGGTTAAGAGACAATAAACAGGACGATGATATTTCCAAACTGACTTCAAGGCAATATTAGACAACCTTGAGAGGAGCTCATCATTACTGCGAACAAAAAATAAGGTGTTTAACTTTTGAAAGAGACACCACTGTTTTTATTAAAGCAACCATGCACACATTTATAAAACACCATGAAGCAACATGGATTAAAATTCGTGACAAAGATGAATAAATTGACATGAGAAGATTTTGCTGTTTTTCTAAATAAATCAAATGGAAAGATTAAAACAAATACACACACTAACACTAGTCTCTCCTTATGATTTGTACACACGGGAAATTAGGCACCAGTCAAAAAATACATATTTCACTTGAACATTGTCCAACAAATATGTTCCATTAAAGAGACTCCACGTGCCAGGCAAATGGCAAATTAATTTTTGGAGATCCAGATCAAAAGAAAATAAAGGTAGCAAAAGCAAAACGACTTATACCCATTTGAAGTGTGACTTCTTATTTTCTATTGAAATGAAGTTTCAAGCAAGAATGGCCATTCTTAAAATCACATTTTTTCTGCAATTTACTTATCGACATGTTTTGATCTCACCATCTTGAAGGAGGATGATGGTATGCAAATGATAAGAATGTTCTTGTCAAGCCTTGTGGGTTTACTCCGTTTATATAAATTGGGCTCGAAATAACAATGACGTCATAACCTGGCGTTGGAGCGAATCTCTGAGATTTTACCATTTTGCCATTAAGGCATCCATTATTTTCCGACCCAGGAACTTCTCTGCAGAAGGTAAATGCCTCAACCACTGGCCAACGTCTTGTCCCTTTCTTTTCAAAATATTGATTTCTGGCCATTCGAATATTTATCCGTTTGTCCATGTTCAAGATCACACTTTTTTCCAAATAACTATTTATATTATTCAGAAAAGAAAGATTTTTCAGAAATAGGTCTGACTATGATTCAAATTTATTTATTTATTTATTCTATTAATCAAATAAAAAAATAATTATATCATATTACCAAGTGATATTCTTTCAAAATCTTGTAAACCCAACAGATGACTGAGAAAACTGCCATGTCCGAGCCTGATGCACCAGTAAATTGCCTGACCATGAACTACGAAGAGTTTGACCCTCCACAAAGAAGAAACCTTGATATAATTAATACAACTTACCTTTGACCTTGTCCATAACAACTGTAATATAATCATAAAATATTATATTTGCATATAAACAGACTAGATTGAAATAGATTAAAATGTAAGTGGTCTTCTATGTGCAATTTTAGCAGTTTAGTCTGGTAACATATGATTTGATTGATAATATTTGATAAAATTCTGATTAGGTTGATGATTCCAAAAACATGATAGAGTTAATGTGAACTAAGACAAACCTCCGAAATATATTCCTATATATGAGCTGAAACAAACTGGAATCAGAACTATTTATAGCGTGACTGCTCTCCATTACCTTACCAGACAACTCATTCTTTATCTAAAGGCAAAAAGCATGGCATCATTGTACTTTGCACAAAAATAACTAATATTGAGTAATTGGCAAATAAAGTGAAACAAACATGTAATGTGATACACCTACATTAATACTGTTCAATATATCAAACTAAACCAAAAAGGCATTGTAATATCATTCAACTGTTCTTTTTTCAGCAAAACGCAATCTCACTAAAAGGCAAATGTTAACTAAACACAAAAATGAGTAATGTGCAAGAAAATAGAAAAACACAAATGAGTGATGCGAACAAATTTTAGGATAAAACTGTTCAAGATGACAAACCAAATGAATTGGCTGGTATGCCAGCCAACTATTTAGGGGTCAACCCAAGGCAATAATGGTACAAGGCAACTTGTCACTTCCTTCCGACAAGACAAAAATGTGAGCATGATGATGAATCGAGCCTTATTATAGGCCGGCGACAGAACAGTGAGGAAAAACAACTAAATTTAAGTGGATGCAAAAGTGTGATTTATTACGAAGTTCATATCAGGAAGAAGCACCATGAATTTCATCATGAGCACACAGCTACCAGACAAAGGAGAGTCGTCCAGAATAAGGAATATGACACTACTCGAGATGATGTCATGGTTGATGATGAATACCTGGCTGTGTTAAGAAAATTAGGGTTTCTTCATTTCTTCATTTTTCCATAATTTGAGTTGATATTTTAAAAAAAATATTCCTTTAGGCCAAAAAAATTAAAGGTATGGTTCTCAGGCACCGCCCGCAACAATTTCAAACCCCCGCATCAAATTTTTTTATTTTGATTTTCAGTAAAAACTTTCCAATTTTGAGCTGCTGTCGCTTCGACATTTCATTCAAGGAGATAAAACCATACAAGTTCCTTTGTTTTGTAGTGCTTTTACTTATTTAGCAAAATAAAACTGATATTTTCATGCTTGTCACTTATCATTTGACATTTTAACTAAACATACCAAAAAATTTAAAATAAAAAAGCGCCCGCCCGCATTGATTTCTGAAAAAAGTGCCTGAGAACCATACCTTTTTTTATTTTGGCCTAATAGTGCACATAGTAACAATGAGGATCTTATGTTTTAGGAACTCAGAAAAAAACCCCAGAAAATAAACCAAAAAGACCTTGTGTATGATGTGGTGTTGCACAAACCCAGTTGAAGCGTCTGATTCAGTAGAAGTACAAACATATGCAAGAAGTAATTGATGCCAGAAATTCATCGACGACATGCCAGCGTACTATATTTGACCAAATTCGTAAATAGGGAACAGAAAAGGCAAGCCAGGAGGTAATAAAAGACGGAACAGGGGAAGAGCACCTGCACAGAGAGAGGAGAGGTCAAACTGTTGAAAGTAAAACAAAAATTTGTGCTTGAAACCGTGGTATATTCGCGGAGCACACAATTTTGTAGCACTAGCAGGTAAAAAATGTGCACCATTCCTAGAAAATGAGTCCTTGTCTGCCAAAGGGGTGCTGAAACTCTTGCCCATCGAAAATGCAATGAAGATATGAGGCAATACATCATTGCTTAACTAGATGATTACAGTGTCCGCTCGGAGCTGGAAACAGGAGATTTCAAAAAGGTCGGACGACACTTGGTTAGCTGCGTATCACAATATATAATGCATGGGAAAGGAGGAGAACCCAGCAGGTTAACTCTTCAAGACTTGTGTGATTCCAAAAACGAAGAGTGGACATCCCAAGAAGATGGTTCACTCACCACAATGCATAAAGTGATGTATGCCGGTGGCAAGGGGAACGGGTCTGTCCTTTTCTTGTTCAAAAGGGACACTTGGACCCTTCCAGACAAAATTTCCTTGCCTAATTATACAAAGGCGGCAAATATTACAGAAGGAACACTTTTTTGTTCCCAAGCACAGGCCATTCATCTGAACATGTAGACGTGTGGAAAGACCCGCATGATGTCAACATGGAGGCTGGCCTTGATGCGGCCTCTTGGGTAACTGTGACAAAAGTACAACACATGATGTCAACAAAATTTAAGGAAAGAAATATGAATGGGAAGGACAAAGATATACTTTATCAACACATGGGGCATGCTGCAGAAATAAATTAAAACGTATATCAGTGTCCATTAGTCGCCCAGGAGCTGGCTGTTTCAGAAAAGTTCTGTGCAGAGGTGGACAAGTCATTTGGTAATTATAATTATACAATTATTAATTGACTGATTTTAATGAGCCAGTATGTGATTTATGTCATTTTAGATAACTGCCAGCATTTAAAGATATACCATTTTACGAAATAACATTTCAAAACATAAGTCCGTGATACATGTCAGCCTGATGGCAATAAAGGTTCTTAAGAAGGTATGTTAATATGTATTATTACAATTTAAGAGACAATGTTTAGGTAATACATGATTAACATAGCCTGTTTTGCACAAATAAAAAAATATTGGCTATGACCTTACTAATATTACTTTCATGGTGGCAGAATACCCTGAAACCTGTTTTGAAAGAGTCAAAATAGTATAATAATATATAATAAACAAGGGACCCATGGGTCACGGCGCTCAGCTGAAATTTGAAATTTTTGCAAATGCAAAGTATGCAAAATATTCTATTGTAATGTTTTTTTATATAAGAATATAAATTATTTATATAAGAATATGAGAAGCTAAGAGGAAAGAGGCTCCCTACTTGGATATAGTAAAGTTCTAAATATATGATTGCAAACTAATAATCTGACAAGACTGTCATGAAGAAAAACAGTAAAAGTTTTGAGATACTGTGATGCATATGAAATTTACAGATGGACAGGAAAGTGGACAGAATGGACTAATACCTTTATTTCACTTTCAAGGGAATAATGCATTTAAGTTTATATATAAGCCTATTTTTTTAGCATATCCACTTTTTCCATTAAAAGTTTTTATCTGAATCATTTTTTTAGTTACAAGTTTGATAAATTTTTAATAAAAAAAAACTAAAAATATAAGTTAAAATATTAGAATTGTTGCAAAAGTTGCAATCATTATATATCCAGAGTGTAGCTCATATTAGGTCATATTATGCATACACATATATTTATTATTTTTAAATCACAAATATTTAAGCTGAATTTAAAAGAAAATAATGCGACAACATGGCATCTACAAGATTATTCCTTGAATCACTATTAAAAAGTTTTGCACATTGGAGTTTTCAGTACATGCTTAATTCTATTCATCGAGATAAAATAAAAGATTCAGTATATTTGATAAAATAAAACATCTTTTCAAATTAAGTATACACACTGTTAGTTGAATGAGGGTCAAACAATATCATTGTGCTAATTACTATCTCAGCCTTAATTTACTACTGGAATTAATAGTCAATTTCACACCTGGTGAAGTTTTTACTCTTCTGAAGTAAGGAATTACTTATCTGATGAACATCCACACTTTCATAGCAATACCCCACTTTGTGGACACAATTAAATGTGCACTTTAATCATTGTAACCCTGGTGGTACAATACAAAATCTAAAATGTAGCATAGCCTAGAATAAGAATGAATCAAATACAGGGGTGGGTTACATAATGCGAAGTGAAGGCTGTACTAATAGCTGGGCTAGATGTAAACAACACTTGACATGGGGTATGAAAACTTGAATAAAAGCTACTCTTTTCAATCAATTCCTTTGAAATTTCAGATTTTAAAAGATTAAATCCATATGTATATATGCTGTAAAAATTAAATCAACAGTGCTTACAGGGAAAAAAACGTGCCATTGCCAAAGTTGGACAAAATTTAAGGTATTGATTTTTTATTTATGCTTATAACTTGAAAAATTTGCAAAATTCAGATCTAATTTTCGGTAAACAATTGAATCTTGATCAAATAAAGTTATATTCCTGATTTTTTTAGAGGTTGGACAATAGTCTGTATTTCTTCAGTTTTGATTATACTCCATCAGGGTGAATTGAAAGTATAACCATATAAGAGATGTTCCTTAATTATTAGAAGGGTCTGCAGTCTTTTCAGAATTCTTGGAAATAGAGTCTTGGAACCAAGATGAAGTCCTTGAGGAAAAATCTGTTACAGCTGCCCTGAGATGGCCTGGGACCGGTGGTCGAAAACGAAAAAGCTTCTGACAGGAAGCAACACCCCCCAAAAGAGCAAAGCTATGCCTGATAATATGCAACAATATTTTTTGCTCACTCGTTGCTCTAAAAATTTCAAAGGTAAAAAAATGAACAAACATTTATTTCCATTACCAACCAGGTAAAGCTCTATAGACCAAGTTGAATTCAAAGTTTAAAGATGATTTAAACCCAGTTAGCTGTGGGTCATTGTAATCCACTGCTCAGCACAATCATTCATGCTGTGGTCTTTATGGTCATTGACAAAATAAAGAGTTATATGAGTTATAATAGTTGAAGTACAAACATCTTTCCTCCCAGCTGTCACTAGTTTAAATGAAATAAATGGCAAATGACTTTTCTAAATCATTATGGTGTCCACTATTTTGTAAGGAAGTTAGTAAGGCTGAGGTATATTCTCTCTATACATGTGACTGCTTGGGTAGCTCATGATTTGCTATAACAAAGTGTTTGGTGTAACATTTAAGTGGCAACTGTAGGTGATAATATAGAACAACTGCAGAACAATTTAGGCCTTCGAGGGAAAGGGGGCTACAACTAGAATCACTGTAATATATCTTTTGGCCCTAGTGACAGTGCACTGGAAACATTCGAGCCGGGACTGATGAATTATTTTTTTTTTTTTGATCCAACAAGAGCTGTATTTTTGTCCTAGGAGTACCACTGGGTTCATTACTCACCACTTTAGGTAAATTTACAGGAAGTACCCAGATGATAAAAGAAGATACAAAATAATGAAAGAGATGCACTAGATGTCTATTTAGTACCAGAAGCAGTCTGCAGCATGTTTTGGAACACTGGCCCAACAAGTGGACCCACAAAAAGCCTACTACCAGTCTGCCGCTCTTCTGGACAAGTTTACCTCCGAAACATAATAGCTGGGACCACAAGTCATCTTAGACTGATTAAATTAGACTCAGAACCTATGTGTAATACATACAACATTGAAGCTTATAGTGGACTGTCCAAGTCTATCTGATCCAACAGGCAAAGAAATTTGTTGATTCTGTGATTCCCTAACAATGCCAGATACATAGATGTGTGCACCCAGCAGCAATAAGTGTGTATGTGTTTACATTCCAGAGCCATACAAAAGACCGAGCGCAAAAGTAAAGCACAAGCATATTTTGCACAATCATAAAGATCCCAAATATACAAGTATGCAGGCACTTCAGGTAACACCTGAACAGGGCGGTGTTTTCAGTTAGACGAGAAAAGCACTAATACTTAAGGTATAACGGATAGAACACAATTACGCACTTCATATGGGAAATGGAAAAAGAATAATGAGAGTGAACAACAACCTCATTCTTCTCTACAAATCATCAGTCTGTCCAAAGTACACATATGGTTTATTGGAAGCCCAGACTCGAGGCAAGATTCTGTGACCCAAAAGGCTGGCCCATAAGATCATGTGGAACAGAACTGTCAATCATTGTGGCCAGCCAAATACTAACTTCCCTGTGGACTTAAATGTTGAACATGACAATGAGTACTATAAGGAAGAAGTCGGAACATTCACGGAAGACTACACTGACAGAACACTGAAACATGTGAGTCGCAGGGTCCCTCTGAAGTGAGAATGTATTAACTAATTATGCCAAAGCATGTGAAATAATAGGGACAGGGAGACAACATACTAATCTATGAGGTTGGACAATAGTATTTCTTCAGGTTTGATTATACTTCATCAGGGTGAAAATATAACCAAATTATTTTTTTTCAAATTAGTTAGAGAAGTTCCTTAATAATTAGACAGGTCTGTTTTCTTTTCAGAATAATTGGAAAGAGAGTCTTGAAACCGAGATGAATTCTTTGAGGAAAAATCGCCCTTCTGATGGACTCACAGCTGCCTTGAGACGAAGTACAGAAGGCCTGGGACAAGTGGTCAAAAACAAAAAGCCCTCGCACTTTAAACACAGAAAGCAACCCCCGCCTCCCCTGAAAGCAAAGCTGTCTTCACATGTAAGACTATGCCTGATAATATGTAACAATATATTAAGCTCACATGTTATTCTTAAATTTTCAATGGTAAAAAAAATAATGCAAATGTTTATTTCCATTAACAACCAGGTAAAGCTCAATAGACCAAGCTGAATTCAAAGTTTGAAGATGTCTTTAAAAACATCTTCTTGGTCATTGTAATCCACTGCTCAGCACAATCGTTCATGCTGTGGTCTTTATGGTCATTGACAAAATAAGAGTTATATGAGTTATAATAGTTGAAGCACAAACATTTTTCCTCCCAGCTGTCACTGGTTTAAATGAAATAAATGGCAAATGACTTTTCTAAATATTTATGGTGTCCACAATTTTGTGAGGTAGTTGGTTAGGCTGAAGTATATTCTCTCTATACATGTGACTGCTTGCGTGCCTTAAGCTTTGTTATAACCAAGTGTCCAGTGTAAAATGATAACATTTAAATGGCAACCCTTGGTTGATAATATAGAACTGCAGAACAATTTATGCCTTCAAGGGGAAGGGTGCTACAACTATAATCAACTAGACATTTCTGGTGCCAGAGTATCCCAAGACATAGTACTGCCCCCCCCCCCTTTAAGAATAGGCTCCTGTGGCCTTGACCTTTGACCTTGTGACCCCAAAATTGATATTGATTATCCACTTTTATATATAAATCAATAGAGGTCTAGTTTTATTGATGGGCAATATACAAGTCAAGTTTGAAATCTATACATCAATAAAAACAGGAATTATCATCCAGAAACTAATTTTTGGACAGATGGCTCCTGTGACCTTCACCTTTGACCTTGTGACCTCAAAATAGATAAGGGTCTTCCTCTATTGGCAGATGAACTATATGTGCAAGATGAAAGGTCTGAGATGAAATGTTTGGCTGAAAATGCATCTACAATTTTTTAAAGATGTGTCCTTTGACCTTGACCTTTGACCTCATGACCCCAAAATCAATTGGAGTCTTGCTTTTTCAATGGGACATATATAAGTCAAGTTTGAAATCAATACATCAATAAAAGCAGGAATTATCATCCAGAAACTAATTTTTTGACAGATAGCTCCATTGGCTTGACCTTTGACCTTGTGACCCCAAATTGATATGGATCATCCACTATTGGCAAGTGTGCTATATATTCAAGATGGAAGACCTGGGATGAAAGTTTGGCTTAAAATGCATCCACAGTATCTTTTAAGATGCGAGTCCAGTGACCTTGACCTTTGACCTCATGACCCTCGAACCGATAGGGTTCTTACTTTAGTGGTGGGCCATACATAAGTCACGTTTGAAATCCATATGGCTAGCAACACTGGAGATATCGTAAGAGGTGTGTGATTTTCACCAAATATGGACACATTAAAGGTCAAGGCCACCCCATGGTAAAGGTCATGACCCAAATGTAAATAGACATCATCCCATAACCCATTACTCTACATGTGCATAATATGAAAGAAATTTGTCCATTAGTTTTTGACTTATAATGCTTACAGTACTGTCAAGTGGCAATTATGGGGGTATTAAAAGACGTAAAAACAAGTAAGGACAATAGGTGGTGCCACCAGTTTCCGGTATATCACAAGGCTATCCAAGATCTTCAGTCACCTTGATTTTGGACCAGTTCATGCAAGCTTACATGAGATATTTAAGAATTTGTGTTATTTTCAGCGAAAATGGACTATTCAAGGTCAAGGTCACTCTCCTAGCATAGGTCATGACCCCATTTTAAATAGGCTTCGTCCCCTTACCTATATCTACACAAATGTAAAGTCTGAAAAAGATCAGTGTAATATTTTTTGAGCTATCCCGCTCACAAGGTTTTTCTGCGGCGGCGGCGGCGATGGGACCGTCGTGAAACCATAGTATCATGACTTTGCTTGGGAATACAATTAAATGTATATAGTTTGTCCTAGTTACAGTGCACGGGAGACATTGGAGCCGGGACTGGGGGCTGTAGGGTCCATTTTCAACTGTTGTTAAAATATATCAATTTGTCTTCAAGATATTGGTCTCTTTTTCAAGGATATAAAGCTCAGTTCACTTCCAATGAGTTTGTGAAAAAAGTAATGATCTGATTCAGATGTTTAAAAAAGAGTATGTTGTCTTCTTTTCTGCATTTCACCTCATGTTTCTTCAGGAAGCTCGGACGAATGGGGAGGATTAGCAAAGCAGGTCTCTGCATGTCAAGGACTTGTAAATTGAGGCAAACAAAACTAAACATGATGTAACAAGGGTTCTGAACAAGCTACAAAAAAACAGCATACCATGTGGCCAAAGCATACTCAGAGGAAAGTTTGATGCAGGAGTGTTTGGAAAAATTTCAAATTTCACCACACAGACAATTTGTCAGTAAAAAATTATGCTACTGAATTTTACATTTGGGAAATTTTCTCCATTTTGTATGTAGTAATAATTTTAATGTTTTATATCTGATTGAAAGGCATCTAATCTATAAAAATTAGCCTTTTCCCGTCGTCCTTCTGCTCTGCCAGGCCGCCCCTTGTCATGTTAGAAAACAATTACACTTTGAATCTTCTGGTTTGACATACTTAAAGATCACAAAAAAAAATCTTCTATCTGAACTGTAATTAGGTCCCTTTGACCTGATTTCTAAGAACTAATGATCAAATATATCTTTTTTCTGTGGATTCTCTCTCTCTCTCTCTCTCTCTCTCTCTCTCTCTCTCTATATATATATATATATATATATATATATATATATATATACTACTTAACTCCAACTGGGATTCTTAAAACTCTTTCGTTTCTGGTGAGTGACAAAATTGAAATTTTTACCTGCTTTTGTTTAAGCTAATGGATTGATGAGAACCATATTAGAGCAGAAGAAAAACACATATATACTGTCTTATATATCTGATTTGCTGCTCTAGCCAAATGTAGTCAGCATAGTTATTCTGCTAGATTATAAGAATATTTAAGTTTTGTACATTCTATTTATGCAGTTACAGCAACCATTTTAGCTTCCCAGGCATATTAATTTTATACAAACCATCAGATATATCAGGAAGTTATTGTAATTGTTGGGCCTTTGGATTATGAAAAGCTTTATTTTGTTTGAAAATTTGGTCATGGTAATTATCTACATTTCTTTTCTTTTAATTTTTGCACTGCTTTATTCCCCAATGCTTGCAGGTAACAATTAAAAATATTGGACTTGTTTTTTTCACATTTAGCTTATTCACAAATCTTCTGAGTCATGAAAGTTTAACAAGGATTTAAACTAACAGTTTTATAGAATTGTATGCTTCTGCTTTTATAGCTAGTTCAAGAGGTCACTGGTATGAAGTCAAAGGCAAACTTTCGAAGTTGCTTAGCTCCCAGAGTGAGCTAACCAAATTCACAAACTACAAAGCAAAACGAGACAGAGACCTGGCAGCAAAATACAAGGATGTGACTGACTGAGGACACACTGGTTGAAGTTACACATAAAAAAGGTAAACCATGTCATTGTGCAAAGATATGCTGATTTTAGCTTCAAAGTTATATAAATAGTAAGTGTATCTCAGTTTGTACATGTATGTATTCATTGTACTTCAAGCAAAGAAATTAAAAAAAGTGCATTCATAGTTTTATTAACTATAATTCAAGTCTTCTTTGTAAAAAGATCATTTTCTATGAAGCACTGTCCTGGAAAACTGACCAATGATGAGTACCAGGCAAAGACGGTTCGTCTGTCACAGATCAGAGATAACCATGCCAATTATAGAGCAACTGATAGCAGATAACGTCAAGAGAAGACGTGAATGGATCATTTACAGCAAGGCATCAATAAATGAAATCATTGAGGCATTTCTCAGTTTGAAAGACACTCCTGGACTGGTAAATATTTATGTCATTGTTGAAGAACTGTTTGTTTGTTTAAGTATATTTTGGGTTAGCGTGTGAGTTTTCAGTGACTACTGAGGATATTTAATTAAATAGTATGAGGCTGTTGTAATATATGCAAAACGAAATCATTTGGTTGTAGAGAAATTGGGAGGAGGGTTATCAATCTATTTAAGAATAATTACCTTTTTTATGGAAAAAGTAGCTACGCTTACTTTTTTTACTACTTTCTATTCTGCTCTTGTTGAGATATTATTTATCCAGGTCTACTGACGTCTGAGTCATCTGAGATTTACGGAACGACATATGGCTGTGATAAATATATATATTTATTAAATATTATATTATATACTGTCAGCTGAGCCGAGGACACTGAGCTGCGTGTGATACAACAGGTGTGAATGAGTAAAAAAATCTAATCACAAAATTTTGCTTTTATAGATGCAGCTAGAGTTTAAGTACTTCCCCAATCCGGAAGAAGCAGATATGGCTGCTGCTAATCTTCTGGCTCCAACAAGCAAGGATATCATCCACTACTGTGAGAGGATGGGCAAGTGCCTGAAGCTCTCAACTCCAATTGATCTGGACGAAAAAGTTAAAGATGGTGTGCATTATTTCCATTCATTATAAATTTATTCAAAATACTGTAAACTGTAAAATAACAATCCTAGAACATAAGGAGATTGTTATCCAGATACCATAGAGCAGTTGCGTCAAGTGATAGCTTTTAGTGAATCATGGTGACCAATGCATTAGTTGTTCAGATACTGGAGCTTTTGTATCAAATTTTTCATGAGAATCACACGTATCACACACACGTATCACACAAAAGCAGATCATTAGTTGCAGTTATTCCAATGCTTTAGTTTCACTACACTCCTTCTTAGGTTATACGCTACAGTCGTGTTTATCTCCTTCGATTTAACTGCTGTGTGTTACAGCACTGTCTGCCAGGTTTCACCACCAAGAAAGGCACAGGGCCAAGCATTGTAGTCAGACCGATGAGAGTGGGATGTCATGGCCTTTAAACTTGAAGATGGA
Source organism: Sipunculus nudus (assembly GCA_026874595.1). Taxonomy (NCBI): domain Eukaryota; kingdom Metazoa; phylum Annelida; class Sipuncula; order Golfingiida; family Sipunculidae; genus Sipunculus; species Sipunculus nudus. Next base: position 13,869,246 of record CM049320.1, on the reverse strand, counting down.
TGCACAATGCAATACACCGCTGTCATTGGTCTGACTACAATTTTGGCTATGTGCCAGAGAGTGTTATGACACGCACCGGTTAATGTTAAGGAGATCTAGAACAATAATAAATATGAATAATTTTACTGTACTCACATGCATAGATGGTTGAAAGCAAAGCTTTCATCTGGTATCTACCAGACTTGTTCACTGAATGACGTGAACAAGGCCAGAAGAAACCTTAGTTTGTTGTTGACACGTTGCTATTAGCCATAAGGCCTGAAAGGTCAAGTGTCAACAACAAAAGGTTGTAGGTCCTCGGGAGTGAGTGGTGCATATAACCACTTCATGATGAATTATGCTGTATGTTTTATGTTGTAATATGTAATTTCTCATATTGATATTATCATATATTCAACATCTACCAGTGAAATGAAGAATGTTTGTAAATTGATTATTGATTGATTTAAAGACTATTTAAGCTCTGACAGCTACAGTATCTCCAGCAAAACTTAATTGAAGTAAATGCTATATTTTTTTTCATTTATTTTATAATCTGCATACCTGTACATACGTAATTGTGATTCCCTAAACATATTTTTTTAGTATATATATAAACAGTAGCGTTACATTTTTAATGTTTTCTTATTGGAAATATGGTAGCACTGTACAAAATAGTAAATATACAATGTTTTTTTTTATCATATTGGAAATGACGTTTGAAAAATATTTTTTAATGAAAGTTGGTACAATTCCGGAGTTGTGCATGGGTGTTCTATTTCTGTTTTAAAACTTCTAAGTTATTAAACACTAATTTTCATGATTTCTTCATGATTACTTCCCTTCAATAAACATTATAATTTTATTTCAATTTATATCCACATTTCATACTTACATGTGAGAATGTCTCATTCCTGAACCCAATATTAAGGTCACTGCAAGGGCAACTGACTGCAGTAATAACTACTAAATTTTTAAGCTTACATATACTGCAAAAAGATTTGAAAGATAACGGTAAAGCTAATGGATTTATACAACAGTTTGATTCCTGTAACCATTCATTACTGGACAGAGATTGGAGTATGTTTATGGCACAAACTGTGCAAGCATGATGAAATTTTTAATGATGCTACAGGTGCAGTTGTTAGGAAAATTCCTGGATGCAAACAGATTCTTTATTATAAATTATCGTACAGAAATCTATGAACTGGAGAAACCACTCTTCCAGTGACAGTCATGGTCACTGAACATCTGTTTCCTGTAATAAAATGAGACTCTGACTAAAGGGGATGGAAAGAATGAAAATGACAGAGGAGGAATATTTGATGCAAGACCCCTCTTCGGTATTTTCAAAATGGACAACAGGCATCACTGAACATGCAAAAACCGAAGTGGCTTTCTTAAAATTTCATATTATAGAAAAATTAATATTATTCTCCTACCTTTCTAAAACTGTTGGCTGAATTGTATTTTCCAACTTACCCATTGTGGTCAATGTTATTGGTTGGGGATTTGTTGAAACACAGTAAATCCTATTCTGAGTTCAATGGAAAAATATTATTTGGAAGAAACATTTCAATAATGCAGCAACACATCCACTAAGGACAACTTGGAACCAGGAGCAACATTTTGGAATGTTGAGAAACATTGATTTCAACCAACAGACAATCAGTAGGCTGAAGGAGTTTTGTAGTATAGCTAATGCCCTGGAAGATGTCAGGTGTCAATAGCTCAGTGCCTGAGTCCAGTGTATACTAGGTATTAGCATGGCATTTGTGTGTTTCTGGCAAATGTTTAGTAGTTAATATCTTTGCACTCAGAGATCAGAAAACATTGATATAAACATAATTCTAAAGTTCATCATCTCTTTTATTATACCTCTAAATATCAGAAATTTACAATCAGGTTAATTATCAGAATTTGGGGTCAACAAATGATTTTAAGATTAATTGGGACAGAGATTCTGTTAAATTACTTAGAATTTGTTATTAAGTTCTATACAAGATATATTCATTTCTATACTATAAGGTGTCTCTAAATGTGTTCATTGTTATGTCATAAATTTAAGTGGGTATCCTAATTAGTTAATGAGTTGTTAAGAAGTTTGATTCGGAGAAGAAACACACAATTTGGGAACTGACCAGATCAGCCTAGCCAGCCTCTCTCAGCAACTTACCAATAACAGACCAGCTGTGCACTGATTGGTTGATCAGTGGCTCAGGGGGAAGCTTGGGCTGTTTGAATCAGTCCTACACAGATTCCCCAACTGGCATGTCATATATATAGCAAGCCAGAATATTGGACTTACATGATCAACAAGAACTGGGTTACTTATTTATATGGATACAGCAGGATGCCTAAAAGAAGCTTGCCAAAATTTACAACAGTTTTCAAATGTTCTCAAGAATGAGACTGAAACAAGTGAAAAGGAATTGGTATTGCCACTTTTGTCTAAACATGCTAAGATAACTGTTGAGAGAAAGAGGGATTAGAAAGAGATTTGAGCAACTGAAGGTTGCGGTAAATCCAAAATACAATCTTCAAATCTTTTAAAACCTTAAGATGGACGATTCCAACGACCATCTAAAACACATTTGAAAGATTTAAATTCCTCTGTTGGATGACATGGTGAACCTAAGTGAAAACTCTCTGTCAATGTCAAGTATGTGCCATTGCAACTTTGCATTTGACCTGTTGGATTAATTCTGTTCTCCAAGTTTTAACTGCTTCCAATGTAAGCTACCATATTCTTTCGAATTTTATTCAAAATATTGAAGATGATAAGAATGGTAAGAAAAGAACCCAGGACAGTATTATAAAGGTTATACATCATATGAAAGAATATGCATAAGGGATTTCAAATATTGGTATACAAGTATTTGCAAGCTTAATTGAAACTATGTTTCTTCCCTGTCCAAGCAACGGTATGCGTCTTGCAGGTTTGCCATAACTACAGTTAGTACATTATAAGATGGGAGTGAATATTTAACTACCTTTCTGGAGGAAGTATTAAGTTATAGTGGTATAAAGATATCCACTGCTCAGTTTAAGCAGTTTCAGACATGCAGTATGAGCAAAGATGTACACCTTCAGGACTTTCCATTCCATTGGCTGTAAGTCCCAGACGATAGAACAAAAGGCAAACAAAATGTCCAAGGACTTGTTTCATTATTTTGACAACAAATAACGGAAGGGATAGAGGCACAATGTTTAAGTGGGACCTGTACAAGCAGCTCAAAGAATCAGAATTTTAATGAAATTTAAATCTTAAGTAGTGTACCTTGTACAATTATCATTTTGGTATATAATGTACAAAGGTATAAATAGGGTGCTCATGAGTAGACACCTACACTCATAGATGTTTAAACCTATATGAGACCAGGGAAAACCACTGGAAGTACCATGTCACTTACAAGCTACAAGCATTTGTATGTCATTCTGGACCAGTACCAACAGAGGGGCACCACACTGCTTACATCCATGTACGTGTTAATAGCCAAACATGTGGTGCAGGTCTCTAGGACTCTAGTGTTGACCCTCAGTTATCAAGTGACACACTTGTTGTTCGAAGGCATTAACAGCAAGATGTAACTATACCAGTATATGATTGTATATCCAGGTATTTTTAATATGCATGAACTACTTATCTCTGTGCCGTTGCCATGGGGCAAAATCCCAAGAGGATCAACTGGAAAAGCTTCAACTAGATTACTTTTTTTTCACATGATGTGCATCATCACCTACAGGATTTAGGAAAGAAGAACTATATAAAGTGTGATATTACAACATCAGTCATGGTGTGCAAAGACATAGGCCCTACATTATGAAGAAGGCCCGATTACTCCCTAGCCTTGAAAACTAGTGTTGGAAGTGAAACTTTTGGATATATGCACTGTCAGGCAGAAGACAGACCTGAGTTATTTAGCTCGTATTATCTAACCACGTGACATTGTGGAAAATATCATCACAAAGATTTTATGCAGAGAGCAGCAGCAAGTGTGCCATGAAATGGAAGTATGCTGGAATGTTATTACCTAATAACCCACGACAGGAGTACCACATCAGAAGAGCTCATTGGAAATAAACGAGTTGTCTTTGCAGATAAAACAAAACGTGTAGCTGGATGTGAATGCAGCAGTGTGGAGAGGAATGTGGCACTCTTATCGGCAGATTTTTTTATCCACTTTTTTTCAACTCCACAATTATTGAAACATATTTTTGCGTTATCTGTTAAGTAGCAAACAGGGATTTGGAGAAAAAAAGTTGAGGGGGGGGGGGGGGAGGATGACACCAAAAATGTCAGTAGGCATGTTTAGGTATGCTTGGGATTCTTTCTTTTTGTATTACTGGACATGCCATACAAGGAAGCCTTTATGTGTCTGTCCTGCTCGGATGAACCACCAAGCATTATCATGGATGGTATCAAGCTTAGTTTCCAGCACGTGCAACTGGCCTGAGAGGTATTTTTGGAATCTCAAATGAAAGCGCCTTCAAGGGACGAGCCATAACACCAGAGTATTTGTTTATAACCAGGAAGCTTAAAAGTTGCTCCAAAGATATTCGAACTTTGATGATGCTAAGAAACTGAAGAAGGAAGAGTTCGAAGGTCTGGTTATACATATCAGCCAGCCCTTACAGCCTTTTGCCAGGACTGCAGTGAAAATGGTCACATTTAAAAGACAACTTTCAAGTGTAGACTCTTGATTTATGTTCTTGCATCTAATTCTCCTGTCACAGCTCTGTTTAATCAGGTTGACATGGTGGAAACTCTGATGTATGATTTGTGTGTATGTGTGAGACCTCGCACAGAATTCCGAAAGATAAACTCAATTCAGGAAACACAGACAGCCAACCAGCGAATCTGCTGGTAGAATTTCCCTCTCTGTGGACGCTAAAATTTGTCCCAAGAAGAGGAAACAAGACAAATGTGGCCGTTTGGCTGCACCAAGGTGCTAAAATTGTATTCAATCAAACCAGCACAAACAGGACAAAGCAAAGAAGTCTGACGTCCTACTTTATACAGGAACAGATTCCTTGCCAGCCAAAGTTCGCATACATTATATATATATATATATAATAAGCGTATATATTAGTAGTAAATTATATTTTTTGTCATCGAAAGGGACGAGCCATAATGCCAGAGTATTTGTTAATAACCAGGAAGCTCAAAAGTTGCTCCAAAGATATTCAAATTTGATGATGCTAAGAAACTGAAGAAGGAAGAATTCGAAGGTCTCGTTGAGCTGACTGCAACACATCAACCAGCCCTTACAGCCTTTCTCGAGGACTTCAGTGAAAATGGTCACATTTAAAAGGCAACTTATAAGTGCAGAATCCTGATCTATGCTCTTTCATCTAATTCTCCCGTCACAGCTCTCTTTTATCAAATTGACGGGATGGAAACTCTGATGTATGATTTGTGTGAGTGTGACCTCACACAGAATTCCCAAATTGTGCGGAAGATGCAAGAGGATTTTCCAGCAGGATCAGTGTAATTACTGATATTGGTTTGCTGCTTTTCTTCCAATGCACACATTGCCTACCTTGAGCATAGGTGAGCAGGACATGGTGACATATTTTCCATTTAATGCTGTCAAGAGTGTCAGGGGAACATATGTTCAAGATTCGGCTCTGGTATTCAAGGAAATTATCAGCTCTTGTGACAAAACAGAAAGAACTGTGAACATGGTAAGATGAATAGGTGGTATAAAAGTTACAGTGTAAAATTACCCTGACTGCTAATCATTATAATGTGAGATTATATTGATACAAACATTACAATAAATAATTCTTGCAACATATTTGTATGCTACTTTAATTTATTATTCTAAGAATTTTTTTATTTTTTTCTTTGGTCATAATTTTCAAAAAATCTGCAACCGGCTTATCAGTATATTATGTTCTTAATCCCATATTTTTTCCATATATATACAGGTGTCACTTACGGATATACGTTCATATAAAACCTGAATCGCCTAATGTGCAATTCAGCTTGTTATGATTATGATTTACCCAAGGCAAGTGTCAATTTTAGTTTTTCAGAACACATTTTACATGCATGTGCAGGCCATCATACAATGCAGTGTGGCGTGGCAAACCATGCAGATCTAGTAGGGTGATAAACAAGAGCATATATGCATATAGTTACGGATATAGTCATGCATTTAATTCACTAACATTTTAAAATTTATGCTCAGGTGAACAGTTTTTCAGTATGCATATATATATATATTTATATATATATATATATATATATATATATATATATATATATATATATATTCATTTATAGGTATATGCAACCTGGCCTTCTTTCTATATTTAAATATAAATAACTAAATATATTTTTGTGTGCAAAAGTTGTAACAAAGCATGTTTAGTCTTACACCTTATTCATTCATATATATATATATATATATATATATATATATATATATATATTCTAGGACCAAAGTTGCTTGTGTATGACAACGCCTGTCACCTCCATCAATTTTGCTTGAATCGAGACCCTAGATTATCGTGAGAACAAAATCTGCATTTGACTGAATGCACTGGAAAAATCACAAAGGTATATATTTACAGGCTGGAAGATATAATTTAACGGCAAGTAAATGTTTGCAGTCCTTTGCAAAATTAGGTCGTTAGGTAGTTTTTTCCCCGTGCTTTTCAAGGATGCGCTGAGGGTTACAATTTGTCGCATTTTCCCCAGTTCTCTAACATCAACACACAGGTGGCGGAACAAAGAAATATGGCTCTCTTAAAATTGAAGCCAATGCTATCTTACATGACTGCAGCTAACTTCATGGCACATATGAAATTATTTTTCTATTCAAGAAATATGTTAGTTTTGTTGCAACTAAACACCTCTTTGAATCTGAAATATCTGCCATGTATCAGTTTATTATTAAAAAAAGGAAGACAGAAACTATCACTCCTGATGTGTATATATATATATATATATATATATATATATATATATATATATATATATATATATACTGATACGCTCAGGTTATACCATAGAGCACTTTGCCATCAGTGCAAAGCAAACAGCCTAGAAAGAACAATTGTATATATGTATTATTTATTTATTTATTTTTATATATAATATAAAATTTGACCCCCTCCTTTCAAGGACTGATAAGGAACTCAAAGAAAAAAATCCTAAGCAGGGATTATTTTGATTTAGCACAACTTCTCCAAAACAAAAAGGGGTCAGGTAAAAATGTAGTAGGATTAGTAAAGGGCCCTGACAATGAGATCACACTGACCACAAAACAAAAAACAAATCAGAATTCTGTCTATAGAAGCTTGGTTGCCAGCATTTTCCAAATTTGCTTTTTTTAGATCGCAGCCTTACCATGATGACGCCACAGGCCTTTTCAGGCATCAGCTTCATATTGTTCTGCTATTTAAGAAATATGTTAGCTTTGTCACAACTAAACACCTCTCTGAATCTGAAATATCTAGACATATTTCGGAATCTGTCTAAAGTTTATTGTGAAAAAAAGAAAGCAAGAAGCTAAAACTCCTGATGTGTGTGTGTGTATATATATATATATATATATATATATATATATGATATTAAACATATATAATAATATATTTTTTTATTTTAAAATTTTGAATTTAAATTATGTAGTTAATATTATTGTTAGATTGAAATTTCAATAGAAATTATTAGGGTTTGTCTTATAAGCATTATTACGCTTATTATTATTTGCATTGTATTTATTATAATTATTATTATTAATATTATTATTGTTATTATTATAAGTATTGTTATTCTTACAATTATCATTATTTATTCTGTTGTTGCATTTTTTTTTAAGTTTTATTTGTAAAAGGTCACTTGAACCAAATTTGTTTAAAAAATTATCTTAATTTAAATACAACAAACTAATATTTATTATAATATTGTCTTAATTACGATTGTTATTTAGGATGATAAATGCTGGGTATAACAAACCCATTCTAATTAACGCCCGATATAACTGCACGGTTATGAATACAAAATGATGTGGTCGGTCTTGGTTTCGACTAAAGCACATATGGACCGCGGTGTCAAAATGGGCACTGCTGAGTTGAGAAACTCGGCTGCAAAATCGGAAAAAGAACTGTCATCATTCCTCTGCCTGTCTCATTGATTGGCTGAAGGCCATAACATAGAGGGGTACCAGTCCAGAGCGGGGTTGCTCCAACTACTGCATATATTAATCATTAGGCCTATGTGTGTTAATAAAGCAAACATTTCATTCAAACAGGTGTCATATGAAACAAGTTTGTTTGCTATATACCTTTGGCCACACAGTTCGTAAAGAAACATTTTTTTTTCCTTGGCGTGGCCTAAACTAAGAAGCTTCGCAGTCCCCAGTGGACTGAAGTCTCTTACAGACACGCGGTGGCGCTCCGCATGCTCCACAAGTAAGCCTGTGGAAGAGTGTTGGCTACCCCCATAATCGGGAACCGAAACCTTATTTATTGACGTTTTGACCTATGCGTTATTATGCTACATAATTACAGGCCTACTCACCGACTTTGTACACAGACCCCGAATTATGAAACAGATCAAGACGGCTTTATTTTGGCTACATTCTTCTCTCCTTTGAATGGACGGACACTGAATTCCGACATGACCAGTTACACTGCCACTGGGAACAGATTCATTTGACCCAACACTGGAACAGTTTCTTTTAAAAATCGTCCGTTCAACAGAAATAGCAATAGATCATTATCTAACACAGGACGATAGGGTCCAGAGATAAACTATTATTACACTTGTAAATATGCAGAAGGATACATAAATACACTTATCTCATCTGATTGTAGTTTGTTCTAAACTGTGCCAAACTGGTCTGCTGGCCGCGTGTGTTCACAGTGGAGGCTGAAGCGGCTACAACATTACAACGGTGTAACATGAGACGTGCGCGTCACAGCCAGGCGGCCGAGCAAGCTGTCATGTCCCGCATTCCCAGCCGGAAGACTGGGGGCTATTAGTTGTAACACTATCGCTCACGGTCCACCGTGACAAGTGCCGGCCTGTGATGGTCGATTTCAGTTTGTCCAGCTCCACATAGGGGATACCTGATCTAGGAAGGGGAGGGGGGGGGGGGGTTAACATTGGCGCCCCCCCCCCCCATCTGTTTTGTAACCTTTTTTTCAACCGCATAATTTACCTACCTGAGCTTCAAAAGGCCCGCTCGGAAATTTCTTTCACTAAATATATTATTAATTAAATGATGATAAGATCTCGGGGAAATTTTCATTTTTCTTCTGATGTGTTGTAAAATGCTTTTTAAATAACTTATAATGAATAAAATGTCCCTAGGGCACTCAAGTGGCCGAGAGCCAACCTGTTTAGCCAATTTTTGTATGTCGAAAAAAGAGGTCCGATGACACCCCCCCCCCCCCCTTCCACATACTCGCATATACTAGTATAGGCCCAGTGCCTAAGCAGAGCTCTCGTTACCAACACCAGTCTTCAGGCAGACATTTGCTTGAGTGAGCGGGTCAAAGACATATTTTGGACATGTAACTGATACTTTCCCTGTTGTCGGGGAGGAATAGAGCTTGGTCCTAACCGGCACCTCTGCTGATACACAAGGCCTTAATGAGGTTTTAACGAGTTGCAAGGCATAGATATGTTGTGTGTACAGCCAAAGAGGGAAGATTAGAGCCATATAATCGTAAAATTAGAGTTTATATTAGGACCAACAGTTTTCATTTTCAAAGTCTTTGGCATTATTCTATTATTCATTGTTATATGATATTGTTTCTTATTTATCCTGGATAAGATTTAAGAATTGATAAAACTTTACATAAGTTTATTTAAGTGAGATATGAGGTGAATAAAAATTTAGAGAGGAACAGTTATAAGCAATCACTGACAATTCAATTGAGCATACAGCTGAGCTTTACTGGACATACTTTTAAGGCATCCAGTAGAATTCCAATATATCAAAATAATTTATATTTATAAAAAAAATGACGGTATAATATGTTTTGAAAGTTGTTTGTGTTATTTATATAATAAAGTTAATATTATATATTTGATATTATATTTTAATATTCAAAGTTTGCATATAAACACTCAAAATAGATAGACATTTTATAAGGTCCCATTATTGTAAATATGTTAAACAATATATACAGAATCGAAAATTGGACACAAATTTGAGCACTAGGCCTAAAAACCCCCGTTGAAAAACTACACTACGCTGAGTGGGATCTCCTGGTAAAAATATATTTGTAACGAATATATGATATATATTTAAAACTGCACCAGATTGCTGTATTTAAAATACCTTGCTGTTGATTTCGACATCTTGAGACGGGGATTTCCCCTGCCACCAATCTCCCCCATGGGCAAACGACCCCCCCCCCCCTATTTGTTTAAGACGGAACCATTTCTATCAAATTTCGCCAGAGTGCCTTTATATTGCGGTTGACTAAAACCATATTGAAATTTAACAAATTTCAATAAACGGTTCAAACGCCATAGGGAAGCAAATCAAAGAACTTTGGATTAGAAATAAATCATTTTTTAAATTTTAAATTCTAGTTTCAAATACGCAAATTCCTGGCGCAATTAATAAAATTTAGGCGACATTTTCTTAGGTATATATACTGATTATACTGTTCATATTTAGAATCGGCCACCTGCACATTTATTAGTATCCATGCATGCATATATTTTCCTCAAGGTCCGCATGTCTGTAATTTTTTTTATATTTGCATTTCCCTCCATGCGCGAGTTACAGTCGTAATTGAGAAATTCTATTTATTTATCTGAAAAATATATGTATTTTTTCCACGATTTTACAATTGACAGAACCAAAAATGAAATGTAGAATATGCCCATTTACAACATCGATTCAACCAAATATGGAGGGCTCCCACTCCACCACCTGTGTTTTTTTTTTTAGTGTACAAACCTGATTTTATTTTCTTGGAAGTGTCTAGGCAGCGGACAATGTCGGCTGCAGGGTGTCAGACCCCTGGACTGTCTAGGCAGCAATGTCTACACTGTCGGCTGCTTAGACAGTCCACACTCCACCCACTGCGCAGCCGACACATATTATCTTTTATGTTGTCAGAATAATTAAGTAAAACGTGTATTTGTGGATAAGATTTTAATGATTAATTGAGAAATGAAAATCCAGTAATTTTAGGTTAGGATATATGTCGAGCTTTATCACACGTGTCTAACCAAATACGGTCGCTCTGCCCCGTGGGAGGGGTTATGATGTAACAGTGATCGGATCCGTCCGGAAGGCTCGATTAGTGGCTTAATATCAACAAGCGCCATCTCTGATAGCCGGACTTTGTCAGTGTCCGAGGCCATCTGGACCGCGATGTCACGGATAGCTTAGATTAAGTTACTGCCTCGGGCTTGGGGGATAATTCAGTTGGGTTTGGTTTAGCCAATCAAAATTAGTTTAGTGTAGAGTGACCATTGGAAGGGCAGCCCATGAGGGATAATTTTAGTAGGGAAGTTCGGGAGTCAACCGGGGGAGAAAAAAAAGTGGGAGTTTCCGATGGGCGGACGAAGTGTGCAAACGAACAAAGACTTCGTAACTTTATAACAAGAGTGGGAATACGCAAAGGCGATTCCTAATAGCAAGTTTGCATTATAGTTCAGAGTCCAGAGAGGACCTAGCTAGAGTTTTTCCAAGTGGCAGTCCTTAGCATAGTACAAGGGTAATCTACCTCGTAATAACAGAAAACTGAATAGCTCGAGAAGCCAGGAGAACGCCCGGGAACCAAGTCGAATGGTGATATAGAGCAAAGTGTGTAAAGAGTGCTGAATAAAGCCATTTTATCGTGAATAGAACCAGCGGTTGTGTTATCATTCAACAACGCACAAACAAACTCATCACCACAAAAAAAAAAAAAAAAATAACTAGCAAAACCTTGGATAATGAGCTGAGAGGTCTTATACGAAATCGTATTAATCCTCCTTAATAATCATCATCCGTTACAGTTTACAAATGCACATATCAGCATCGGCGGATATGATGATAATGTGGAACAAAATTGAGAGAAATTGTCTGTATTTGGATGATTTCGTTATAACAAGCCTGTGACGAGTTGAGCATCAGATTATTTAAATTTGCTGCAGTCTGCAGCGCTGACATATAGTAAACAATGATCAAGCCATATCACCAGATAAATGGGAGTCCGTACGTGTCGAGCTATATTTAAATATGCTTTAATGCAAAAAAAAAAAAAAAACAACAACAACAACCCCACCTTCGATTGTGTCAACTATTGTGTCCCTATACTCTATAGCTATACTATATTGTCCCTATACTATAGCAAGAAAACCCTCCATCCGACCTCAATCCGATCACCTTATTTCGATTGTGTCAACTGTTGTCCCTATTCTATATAACTGTACTATATTATCCCTCTACTATAGAAAGAATCCCCCCCCCCGCCCGGTGCATTTGCTACAGATGATAAAAGTGTGTAAGCCTATTTGCGCATATGCGTGAAAAAAAAGTAGTTTTCATGTGCGCGTATATGATATATGCGTGAACTGGCGGCTAATGTATTGGTATATAGTGCCATAGACCGAGTAGGCCATCCACATAAAGATGGTGAATTTACGTCACTTTTCTCCGAATCCCTGAGTCCACGAAGACCAACTGCGTGCAAATCGCTCCTGCATACATGTGGCGATTTCACGCATTACGCACAAACGCTGACGGATACTTAGAAAAGCCCCAGTTCAGTATCATATGAGCGATTTTTCACGCATGTACGGATATACGCGCACATACAAACCCCTCTTATTTACAGATGACAAAAACCAAAGGTTTATGACTTGTAATAACTGAAAATAATTCAGAACAAAATGAGCACCGTACCTGAAGAAGACAAAAGTAAAATCTCGAACACGTTAGTCCCTTCCTTTCAGCACATGCATTGTGAGTTTTCAAGCCTCGTGCATGTGTCGGGTGGCTTCGATCATGGCCCACCAACCGTGACAGGGACAAACAATAAATGCACGTGACAGTTCATTTGTCCACATTTACATTGACTGAACCTCTATTGAAAGAAAATAACCGAGTCCATATTTCAAGGAAAACAATCAAAAGGCTATTTATGCAGCAACGCTGGGCTGAGTAATTCCACTCACAGCGGTAAGTAAAGCCAACTGTATAAACAAAACTGAATAATAAGGCCAAAAAAAAGAAAAGGTATGGTTCTCAGGCACCGCCCGCATCAATTTTAAACCCCCGCATCAAAACTTTTTATTTTGATTTTCAATAAAAACTTTCCAATTTTGAGCTGCTGCCGCTCCGAAATTTCTTTCAAGAAGATAAAACCATACAATTTCCTTTGTTTTGTAGTGCTTTTACTTATTTAGCAAAATAAAACTGTTATTTTCATGCTTTTCCCTTATCATTTGACATTTTTATCGAAACATACCAAAAAATTAAAAATAGAAAAAGCGCCCGCCCGCATTGATTTCTAAAAAAAAAGTGCCTGAGAACCATACCTTTTTTTTTATTTTGGCCTAAAACATCATACATGCTCATCAAATGTGGTGTTAATGTAGAAAATAATATTTCGCTGGGGAGGGGGGGGGGACTTGTCCTCTTCTTCATGAGGGGCTTGTCCAGAGGAAGTAGGAGCAGATATATATATTTTTAAATAGGACGGGGATTAGGTGGTTTCGTTCCAACTGCTCTGATCGAATTTTCCCCATATACATTTCCTCAGCATATATACGCCTATTGAAATCTTTATTATTTACCGAGTATCGCTATTTCTCGTCAGGGGTATTGGACGTCATGGGTATTGGAGAGTTTATTCATTGGCATTCTACATACTTTTTTTATCTAATTAATTCATGGTGTCCTTATATAATAGAGAAGATTGTTAATACATTCATAAATAAACTGCTTGCCTGCAGTTAAATAGTGGAATATTTAAACCGTTAGAAATTTAACAGCAGCTTACAGAGATTATGTAAACGTTTCTTCGTTCGATCTTAAAATTTCGTGATATATGTTGATAGCCTTTCATCAGCATATCATTTAGATTTATTTTCAGGCAAATTGGCCAACTTAAGTTAGTTACGGGCGATATATCAAGACCCAAGGGAAGTTATTGTATAGAAACAAATTTACTTTTCACCTTTATCAATTCACTAATAATGAATAACATCTCGTCAGAAAACCCTTTTTCATATCATTCAAATACATCTGGATTCCAACACAACTTAACCAGCATGCGTATTTTATTCAAAATCCAGCTCTCAAAATAACTTTGAGTCACTTATACACGAAAGAACCTGAGAATTTGGGGCGAACAAGTGAATGCAAAACACGGTTTTGGCAGCAACCCGCAATAGGGATTCCCATGTGGCGGAGGTTTGCAATTCTTAGAATGCAGATTTCTAAATTTTATTGAAATAGTTTATGCTTTAAATTTTTTTACTGCACATGGATCGTAAAAAATATTTTTAATATCTAATATGGACGACATACTTCTCATGGCAAAGATGGTGGCGTTCGGCAGTCTGTTAAGTTTGAGTAAACCATCGATCCTTGACTGGCCGCTACAATCCTCACAGCCACACGTATCGAAACCGGGTCGTCAGCGGAGGGAGTCGAGCATCTAACCACTGGACTTTCCACGAAATTAATGCCTGTTATTTATAAGTGATGGTTATTGCAGATATCAAGATAACCGTCTGAGTAAATCTAATTTTTGATAATAACGTTGATTTGTCATATGTATTTATCAAGGCTGGTCGGTATTCTTCTTCATGTAAACTTCTACCTAATAAATGTTTCTTGCATGTTTCATTAACTCGTGAGATTCAATAACCCATGATGTCCAATAAATTAAAATCCCAAGAATAATTCTTAATTATATGCCAGAATCGGATTATCTGAAGGAGAGCCACCTGTTAGCAACTGATAGTACTAGCATGTGCATGTGCATGGGGTTTCTGTTAAAAGGAGGCCAAGCCCGACCATCTTTACATTTACAGTTACAAAAAACAACTTGAAAATGATAACAATAATAACCTGGTTATCATGAAAAAGAAATAACCATATAATGATTAAATAAAATAATCTACTAAGTTATTTCATATATTTATTAGTTTTTACAGCACAATTTTTTCCTGTCCATTCAAAGGCCAAAAATGTGCATAAGATTTGATGAGTACAGGCCTTCGTTGTTGTAGAATACGTCTTGATCTTGTATGTAGTTAGTACCATTCCCGTCAGATATCACCTTGCGCAACAAGTAAACATCTCGTATGTAGTTAGTACCATTCCCGTCAGATATCACCTTGCGCAACAAGTAAACATCTCACCGGTTCACACAAATACATGGTATGGCTATAGCGTGACGTCACTGATGTCACACTATCTTTAATAATCGATGGATGATAATTGTTTTAGGAAAATGTTACACATAAACACCCATTGCGTATCATAATAAACTGATATAAATGATTATTGTTAATCCAGAAGTAACTGTCATATCTATAAAGCAGCCAGATGTTTTCTGTTCACCACCATATAGTGATTCTGTTCTCCAGAATCTAGTGATTCTGTTCTCCAGCATCTAGTGATTCTGTTCTCCAGCATCTAGTGATTCTGTTCACCAGCATCTAGTGATTCTGTTCTCCAGCATCTAGTGATTCTGTTCTCCAACATCTAGTGATTCTGTTCTCCAACATCTAGTGATTCTGTTCTCCAGCATCTAGTGATTCTGTTCACCAGCATCTAGTGATTCTGTTCACCAGCATCTAGTGATTCAGTTCACCAGCATCTAGTGATTCTGTTCACCAGCATCTAGTGATTCTGTTCACCAGCATCTAGTGATTCTGTTCTCCAGCATCTAGTGATTCTGTTCTCCAGCATCTAGTGATTCTGTTCACCAGCATCTAGTGATTCTGGTCACCAGCATCTAGTGATTCTGGTCACTAGCATCTAGTGATTCTGGTCACCAGCATCTAGTGATTCTGGTCACCAGCATCTAGTGATTCTGGTCACTAGCATCTAGTGATTCTGTTCCCTCAGCATCTAGTGATTCTGTTCTCCAGCATCTAGTGATTCTGTTCTCCAGCATCTAGTGATTCTGTTCTCCAGCATCTAGTGATTCTGTTCTCCAGCATCTAGTGATTCTGTTCTCCAGCATCTAGTGATTCTGTTCTCCAGCATCTAGTCATTCTGTTCACCAGCATCTAGTGATTCTGTTCACCAGCATCTAGTGATTCTGTTCACCAGCATCTAGTGATTCTGTTCTCCAGCATCTAGTGATTCTGTTCACCAGCATCTAGTGATTCTGTTCACCAGCATCTAGTGATTCTGGTCACTAGCATCTAGTGATTCTGTTCTCAAGCATCTAGTGATTCTGTTCTCCAGCATCTAGTGATTCTGTTCACCAGCATCTAGTGATTCTGTTCACCAGCATCTAGTGATTCTGGTCACTAGCATCTAGTGATTCTGGTCACCAGCATTTAGTGATTCTGGTCACTAGCATCTAGTGATTCTGTTCTCCAGCATCTAGTGATTCTGTTCACCAGCATCTAGTGATTCTGTTCACCAGCATCTAGTGATTCTGTTCACCAGCATCTAGTGATTCTGTTCACCAGCATCTAGTGATTCTGTTCACCAGCATCTAGTGATTCTGTTCACCAGCATCTAGTGATTCTGTTCACCAGCATCTAGTGATTCTGGTCACCAGCATCTAGTGATTCCGTTCACCAGCATCTAGTGATTCTGTTCTCCAACAACTAGTGATTCTGGTCACTAGCATCTAGTGATTCTGGTCACTAGTATCTAGTGATTCTGGTCACTAGCATCTAGTGATTCTGGTCACCAGCATCTAGTGATTCCGTTCACCAGCATCTAGTGATTCTGTTCTCCAGCAACTAGTGATTCTGGTCACTAGCATCTAGTGATTCTGGTCACCAGCATCTAGTGATTCTGTTCACCAGCATCTAGTGATTCTGTTCACCAGCATCTAGTGATTCTGTTCTCCAGCAACTAGTGATTCTGGTCACTAGCATCTAGTGATTCTGGTCACTAGCATCTAGTGATTCTGGTCACTAGCATCTAGTGATTCTGGCCACTAGCATCTAGTGATTCTGGTCACCAGCATCTAGTGATTCCGTTCTCAAGCAACTAGTGATTCTGGTCACTAGCATCTAGTGATTCTGGTCACCAGCATCTAGTGATTCTGTTCACCAGCATCTAGTGATTCTGTTCACCAGCATCTAGTGATTCTGTTCTCCAGCAACTAGTGATTCTGGTCACTAGCATCTAGTGATTCTGGTCACTAGCATCTAGTGATTCTGGTCACTAGCATCTAGTGATTCTGGTCACCAGCATCTAGTGATTCCGTTCACCAGCATCTAGTGATTCTGTTCTCCAGCAACTAGTGATTCTGGTCACTAGCATCTAGTGATTCTGTTCTCCAGCATCTAGTGATTCTGTTCGCCAGCATCTAGTGATTCTGTTCGCCAGCATCTAGTGATTCTGGTCACTAGCATCTAGTGATTCTGGTCACTAGCATCTAGTGATTCTGGTCACTAGCATCTAGTGATTCTGGCCACTAGCATCTAGTGATTCTGACCACTTGCATCTAGTGATTCTGTTCACCAGCATCTAGTGATTCTGTTCGCCAGCACCTAGTGATTCTGGTCACTAGCATCTAGTGATTCTGTTCTCCAGCAACTAGTGATTCTGGTCACTAGCATCTAGTGATTCTGTTCTCCAGCATCTAGTGATTCTGTTCACCAGCATCTAGTGATTCTGTTCGCCAGCATCTAGTGATTCTGGTCACTAGCATCTAGTGATTCTAGTCACTAGCATCTAGTGATTCTGGTCACTAGCATCTAGTGATTCTGGCCACTAGCATCTAGTGATTCTGGTCACTAGCATCTAGTGATTCTGGTCACCAGCATCTAGTGATTCTGTTCACCAGCATCTAGTGATTCTGTTCACCAGCATCTAGTGATTCTGGTCACCAGCATCTAGTGATTCTGGTCACCAGCATCTAGTGATTCTGGTCACTAGCATCTAGTGATTCTGGTCACCAGCATCTAGTGATTCTGGTCACTAGCATCTAGTGATTCTGACCACTAGCATTTAGTGATTCTGGTCACTAGCATCTAGTGATTCTGACCACTAGCATCTAGTGATTCTGGTCACTAGCATCTAGTGATTCTGACCACTAGCATCTAGTGATTCTGGTCACTAGCATCTAGTGATTCTGGTCACCAGCATCTAGTGATTCTGGTCACTAGCATCTAGTGATTCTGGTCACCAGCATCTAGTGATTCTGTTATCCAGCATCTAGTGATTCTGTTCACCAGCATCTAGTGATTCTGTTATCCAGCATCTAGTGATTCTGTTCACCAGCATCTAGTGATTCTGTTATCCAGCATCTAGTGATTCTGTTCACCAGCTTCTAGTGATTCTGTTCTCCAGCATCTAGTGATTCTGACCACTAGCATCTACTGATTCAGCACAGTGTATCAATGTTATGTGTATCATGTGTATCAAATGTGTCAATGTTATCAATATAACCTAACTGGTTTAAAAAAAATCTTACTCCTATAACAAAAGATATGACAGCTCCAATATCTCGGTAAAAAGTATGCTCATGAAATTACTGTGCCTGTTATATCTTAAATGATTGTTGGTGTGGGGCTAACAGTGCCATTCTATTTTTATTTTATTGCTGGGGGGGGGGGGGGGGGTGTCTGTGAATATCAGTATACGGACCTGACAACTCTGTACTACTGCCACGTATATTTTATTCGATTTCCAGTCGGTAACCCTGATAGGGAGCTACATGACATCACATGACCGCTCGCCCTTGATTAAGTCACGTGAATAGTGACCAATCTGTGACACCCTGCCGGACTGCCTTTCCCCGGATGCACAGACACTCGTGGTCTGTGTTACTGTGAAAATTCACTGCATACAGACTTTGGACCGATTCTGAAAGTTTAAGTTGAGTTGGGGGGGGGGGGGGTTATGAAGCACGAGGGCGTAATTGCAAGAGCGTGAGTGTCCGTTCCTCGTCCTTTCGTCTGTTAACTGATTTTCTTAGCAACATCTGGGCGGATATTCACAAAATTTTAAACGTGTATGTTGAGCCATGTGAGCTACATACCAAATTAGGTGGAGCCACCTACATTTTTTTTACAAATTTTATTGGCGCTCTTATGTGTTTTTGGCCCTTCGAAAATTGTATCGTTTTGTCCGCATTATGGCCAATAATACGAACACCTTTCCCTGTTACGAAACAAAATGTGAAGAGAATCGTCCCACTTTTTCTAGAACTTTCGCAGACACATTGGTCAATGGAATGAATTGTTATTCTTTTATTGCGAATTCAGACATAAGTGATAGCTTTTTTTTCAGCAATGGCTTTGCTGATTCACCATAAAGTTTGCACATGTATAATCTCAAAAAAATTGTAGGCGTCATGAACATTTTTTATGACATTTCTTTTCTGTCTAACATTTTTTTATGACATTTCTTTTCTGTCTATTTTTTTGTCATTTTTCTCTTGTAAATCCTATATATAATAGTCATGAATGTCATTGGATTGGTTAACAGGGTTCACACTTAACGAAGAACATCTTTACGAATTCGGTGTCAGATGGTAAAAGGTTAAAGTCACAAGTGAAACATTTTCCCAGTTTGGTATTGAGATAATACACTTATGTTTGGTTAATTAATTGTTTACAAGTTCACCTATATATTACCAATCACTAACAGAAGAAACACTT